>CM053405.1:14170322-14270657 GCA_028644305.1 Xerus rutilus | reverse complement strand
TCTCTATTTTTTTTGTATTTAGTAAGACTTGCTTTGTGGCATAGCATATGATCTATTTTGGAGAAGGATCCATGTGCTGCTGAGAAAAACATGTATTTGCTTGTTGAAGGATGGAATATTCTATATATATCCGTTAAGTCTAGACCATTGATTTTTCTATTAAGTCTTGTAGATTCTTTGTTTAGTTTTTGTTTGGAACATCTGTCCAGTGGTGAGAGAGTTGCGTTAAAGCCACCCAATACTATTGTGTTGGGATCTATTTGGTTCTTGAATTTGAGAAGGGTTTTTTTGATGAACATGGCTGCCCTATTGTTTGGGGCATAGATATTTAAGATTGTTATGTCTTGTTGATGTATGATTCCCTTAAGCAGTATGAAATGACCTTCTTTATCCCTTTTCACTAACTTTGGTTTGAAGTCTACTCTATCTGAAATGAGGTTGGAAACTCCTGCTTGTTTACGCAGTCCATATGAGTGATAAATTTTTTTCTATCCTTTCACTTTCAATCTGTGAGTATCTCTTTCTATGAGATGTGTCTCTTGGAGGCACCATATTGTTGGATCTTTTTTTCTTAATTCACTCTGCCAGTCTGTGTCTTTTAATTGCTGAGTTTAGACCATTGACATTCAATGTTATTATGGAGACATGGTTTGTATTACCAAACATTTTGGTTTATTTTTAGTTTTTAACTTGACTGAGTTTCTCCTTTGATTGGCCTTTAGTGTAGCTCCTCCCTCTGCAGGTTTTCATTGTTGTTTTTTATTTCCTCCTCATGGAATATTTTACCAAGAATATTCTGTAGTGCCAGCTTTCTTGCTGTGAATTCTTTTAATTTTTGTTTATCTTTGAAGGTTTTTATTTCATCATCAAACCTCAAACTTAATTTTGCTAGATATAAGATTCTTGGTTGGCATCCACTGTATTTAGCGCTTGGTATATGCTTTGCCATGATCTTCTTGCTCTCAGGGTCTGGGTTGAAAAGTCTGCAGTGATCCTAATTGGCTTCCCCCTATATGTAATCTGCTTCCTTTCTCTTGTGGCTTTTTTTTTTTAATATTTCTTTTAGTTGTAGATAGACACGATATCTTTATTTTATTTATTTTTATGTGGTGCTGAGTATTGAACCCAGTGCCTCCCACATGCAAGGCAGGCTCTCTACCACTGAGGCATAACCCCAGCCCTCTCTTGTGGCTTTTAAGATTCTCTCCTTATTCTGAATGTTAGGCATTTTCATTATGTCTTGGTGCCTTGGTGTAGGTCTGTTGTGATTTTGTACATTTGGTGTCCTGTAAGCCTCTTGTATTTGATTATCCAATTCATTCTTCATATTTGGAAAGTTTTCTGATATTATTTCATTGAATAGGTTGCTCATTCCTTTGGTTTGGAATTCTATGCCCTCCTCTATCCCAATAATTCTTAAGTTTGTTCTTTTAATGTTATCCCATAGTTCTTGGATGTTTTGTTCATGGTTTCTTACCATCTTTTCTGTGTGGTCAACTTTGTTCTCAAGGTTAAATATTTTGTCTTCAGTATCTGAGGTTCTGCCTTCCAAGTGGTCTAATCTGTTGGTGATACTTTCTATTGAGTTTTTAATTTGGTTTATTGTTTATTTCATTTCAAGGATTTATGTCTGGTTCCTTTTCAGAATCTCTGTCTTCTTATTGAAGTGATCTTTTACTTCCTGTATTTGCCTATGTATCTCTGTATCGAAGTGATCTTTTACTTCCTGTATTTGCCTATGTATTTCTTTATCGAAATGATCTTTTGCTGATCAGGCTTGCTCTCTTATATCATTCTTTAAACCACTGACCGTTTTAATTCTGTACATCCTGAATTTCTGTTCTGTCATTTATTCTGCTGTACTGACCATGGATTCTAATAGTGTAGTATCTTGGTTTGTTTGAGCCACTTTCTTCCCTTGTTTTTTCATGATGTTTGTGTGTCTTTCCTTCTAGCTCTGCTGATCTAAGTTGTTACAGTTTTTACTCCTACATGGGTATAGTTTCCCTGCAGGGTTTCAATACCTCTCCTTTAAAGGAAAGACCAATATTGATTGATCTCAATACAAGCAATATATAGTTTCAAACCAAGTAGCTCCTAATAGCTCCCAAATACATTTACAGTTTAGTCACGATATACAACAATTACGAGTTCCTTTACAATCTATTAAGTAGACAATAAGTTTGCACAGGGTCTATAGTTTCAGTTGGTGGGCTAGGGAAACTTGAGGGTGGGGTGTAGGATAGAATGTTGGGGTAGTAGGAAGTGAGGGTATGGTTATTAGATCTTAGAAAGCATGAAAAAGGAATCCAAGAGAAGTTGGCTATTACTAGAAAGAGTGACAGAGAGTTGGGGAAGACCATTAAGGAGGAAGAAAAGAGAGTACAGCGAGGAGAGGTGATATCAGGAAAAATAAAACATATGCAAGTGGGAATTACAAGACTATATAATACCACTCTAGTATACAGTTCAGAAGTCCCAATCTAATATATCCCACTATATAACAAATACTTGGTTTCACAAGTGTTGGGGATTGGAGTGTAGGAAAAGAGTGAGAGAGAAAAGGAGGAAGGAAAATGAAAGAAATAAAAGAAGAGCAGAGAAATAAAACAAAAAGATTAAACAATAGAAATATTAGGAGAAAAAGATATAGGATAAAATAAAAAATAAGAATAAAAAATTTAAAAAAATAAAAAGTCTCAATGTAAATAAACAGGTATGGTTCCTTTCACCTCCAGTAGGTGGTGTTGTCTGTTGCTTGCTGGACTTTCCCTGCTGGTGTCCTGGGTGTGGGTTTCACAGCAAGGTGAAGCTCTGGGCTGCTGGTGGAGACACTGTTTCAGTGTGTGCTGTGTTGAGATCAAAGTTTGTTCCCAGGTGCTGTCTGATGCCCCCTGGTGCAGGAAATTCTGCCATGTTAGATGAAGATCCACAAAGAACAGTAGCCAGGGGTCCCGCTCAGGAGACGGTTTGTCCACAGGAGCAACTGAGAGGGGTCCTGTGTGGTTGGGTGGGCTCTGGAGCCGGGTACCCCGTGTAGAAGCAGGCCTCACCCGCCTGGGGCAAATCCTGTGCTGGAGCCCTGGCCTGGGGCTCCATGCTGGAGCTGTGTTCTGCAGCTCCATGCTGAAGTCACGCTCTTTGTGGCAGTCGCTGTTGCCTGGTGGCGCTGCGTACACACACGCAAGTGAAATTCCTGCAGGGGATGATGAGCCACAGGATGATGTCAAGAAGCTGGCTAGAAGGTGGTATTTCTACTACTTTCAGCTTCGGTCCTGGAGAGACTAGCATGGAGGAGTCCGTCTAGGCTGCCATCTTGGAACCGCCCCTCTCTTATTTCCTCTTGACGTGGCACTTTTGCATGCATATTATGTATAATTGTGTGTGTGTCAGTGTGTGTGTGTATACACTTTATGTGGATAATATTATGTGGATTCACTCATGGCCTTTGCCCTATGAAGTACGTATGAAAGATAATCATAGATCATAGGTCTACATTGCATTTAACCTTAAATATAGTTAAATTGCAAAGGGTTATACAAAATACAGTTTACATTTGTATCTGTTTTATCATTTAATCCACATCAAGTGTATACACACACACATATACGTAGTATATATACATTACTGACATAAGGGCCATTATTTCATAAAATAAGACAATTAAAATTGAAAGACTTTTTTTAAAATATATTTTTAGTTGTAATTGGACACAATATCTTTATTTATTTATTTTTATGTGGTGCTGAGGATCGAACTCAGTGCCTCACGCGTGTGAGGCAAGCACTCTACCACTGAGCTACAATCCCAGCCCCAGGACTTTTTTTAACTTAGGATTCCAGAAGTTAATTTTCCTTCCTAACTTTAATCTTATATCCATCAACCAATAAGATCTAGTATTCTATTGCCTAGTAGGGTGTCTAGGGTTAATAATATCACTTTTTTTTTTTTTTGGAGAGGGTACCAGGGATTGTACTCAGGGACACTCAACCACTGAGCCATATTCCAGCCCTATTTTGTATTTTATCTAGAGACATGGTCTCGTTGAGTTGCTTAAGGCCTCACTAAGTTGCTGAGACTGGCTTTGAACTCATGATCTTTCTGCCTCAGCCTCCTGAGCCTCTGGGATTATAAGTGTGTGCCACTGTACCCAGCAATACAATTTTAATATTTCAAAATTGCTAGAAGATAGGAATTTGAATTTTCTAAAAATACATAAATGATAAATGTTTGGGGTGATAGATATGCTATATGTTCTCATTTGATTATTATACAATGTGTACACAAAACATCACGATGTACCTTATATGTACAATTATGTAAATTAAAAACAGAATGAAATATTTTAAAAAGTCATGAGTGATAATGCTAGACTAACGAACATAAATATTATAATTTACAAAACTAACTAATTTAAAACCAATTTAAAAAATAACTACCTTATTTTCAAATGGATTCTACTAATTCTACCAACATTTCTTGTAAGATATATATTAATATCATAGGTCTTAATAGATGGAAAATTCAAGTTATACACAATCGAGGCTCATAAAATACTTGTCTACATTAAAGTTGCATTTTTGTATCTTACTCTCTCTTTAAACATTTTTAATATTTATTTTAGAGACTAATAAAAATAAAATTTTAACAAATATAGATAATATAATTCATGAAAATGAATATGAATACTCTAGAGAAATTTATACTTAATTTTATTATGATGATTTATAACAATGTTATTGTGAAAACATTAGTTGATAGTAACTATTATTTTTCCTGACAAAGAAAAATTCAATGTATACCCTCTGAATGAACTCATTATATATCTAATGGACTCAATTTTCTTCAGTCAGCAACGTTCTGGGCAGAATGATTGACAGATGTCAATCCCACCACTCTTGTAGATCTGCTTAGAGTTTTGAAATGAGGCAGCACATACCCAGTATCTTACATTCTATGTTGTTTAAAATATATTTTATTTGTACATTTATCACACCAAACACAATGTTGCTATTAGATTAATTTGATGTCACCATATCAAACATAGATAGCAATAAAGAATTCTTCAATTTACTATAAGCATCAAATATCTATAAGCATCAAACAACAATTGAAATAGTGAGAAAATTAGAATTTTTAGTCTTGGGAAAAGAACAAAAGATATACTATGAGGACTTGCATTCACAAAGCATCATGACATGCATATATCTATAGACAATTCAAATTGTATGATGATTATATGCAGTCATCAAATGGATGAAGTAGCCTGATTGTTTAACATTTGTGGTTTTTACAGTTGCACTCCTGATATGTTTCTCTTCATCTAGGAAAGCCATCATTCTTATGCCTTCCTTGTAATTGACACTGATATCAATAGCACCCCCATAAAACTCTGCCCGATTGTTCCTTCAAGGTGCTTTTCTGTAGAATATCATGCTAACTGAAATACAATGGTTCAACAAGTCTAAGGTCAAATGTTTCTTTGATGTGCACAAGCTAATACAAAGTAAGGGAACATAAATTAAAAATAAAAAGAATAAGGAGATCAGTAGAGTAGACCAAGGGGAGTAAGGGGAAGGGAGAAGTGATGGGATAGAGAAAGTGGAATGAACCTGACCTAGCCTTCCTATGTACATATATGAATGTACCACAGTGAATCCCACCATCATGTACACCCACAAGACAGTAAAAAAAACAAAAACTATAAGTATATGGGAGTCAGATCAGTAGAAAAAGGAAAGAAAACAGGGGGAGAGAGGAGCAGAGGGAAAGGGGAAGCACTGGGAACTGAATTAGAACAAATTGTATTACATTCTTTTATAAATATGTCAAAATCAATCCTATTGTCATGTATAATTAAAAAACTAATGAAATATATAATTATATATAAATATATAATAAATATAATACATAACATAAAAATAATATGATGATAAAATATTATTTATTTTATTTAATAATATAATTTTATTTAATAATTATTAAAATTGTATATAATAATAAAATATATATTACATGTGTGTGCATATATATGTGCATATGCATAATTTTCTTCTAATAATATAACACACACTTAAATAGTGTATCTGATGTTGTAATTAGTTATCACTTTATCATAAAGTAAATATGCTCTGTTTGAGAATTAGAGAGTGAACTAGATTTAGTAATTTTCTTTACACCATCTCCATTCTTGGGAGTTGCAATATCAGTGGCCTAAAATACAAGGCATACATAGTTGCAAGTTTACTTGTCATAAAAAGGAAGGTAGTCAGGGAGAATGGAGACTTGATGAATATCTACTGAAGAGATAGTTACTACTCTATTCAAAGTGATGCCCATATTTGGGGTTGAAAGTATTAGAAAAGGGAGCCACTTCTAAGACTCACAATGAAAGAAAATGAATCAGTCCATTTGTACATTGAATTCTCACTCAAATATCAAAAGTGATGCCCAGCTCTCCTTCAGAGAAAAATAACTCAAGATGTAAAATTCCGTAATATCAGTCCTTTTATTGAAGGGAATTTATTCTACTTAGAATCCCTCGCCATTTCTTTTTCTGGTTTTAATTGTGTTCTAAGTTGTCATTGCTGCATAATATATTCTTGGTTAGGCAAAAATTCACTGACATTTATTATTATGCATAACATTGTAAAATTCAATACCCTATATGAAAGTTGGTAAAGCAAACCATTTGTATTCTAAATGGAAGAAGCTAAATATTTAGAAATGTCTTTGGAAAATAAATAATAAAATTGTGGAAAAAATAATATCCATTGCAAATAATCACACAATAGAAGAGCAGAAACTAGATTCATCTGCCAAAACTTTCTCAAGAACTTGAAATGATCACAAAATGATAAGTCAATCAATAATTTCAACCCAGTTGTGAATTGCAGTTCATAATATGCAATATAATGTTAGGGAATCAGGTCCTAAAAGTTCAATTGATGGCAGTTTTTACCATAAATTGATCAAATGTCACAGATACTTAATGAGTTTGGGTAAGCTTTGTGTGTATATGTATGAATAAACTGTAGATCAAACCCTCGGCCTTGGGCATGTGCTCTACTATCAAGCTACATCTCCAGCAATGGTAATCATTAATATTAGATAAAAATTCAATATTTAGGATATATGTTGACCCATACTACAGTACATCAATTTACTTTTATGGTCTTTCTATTCTCCAATTAAACTCAAATGAATTACAGGGACACTTTACCATTGAAGTCCTTGTTTTATGGTTTTCACTTTATAAATACCAATTCTTTCTAAAATTCTCCACCTTCTTTCTTTATTTAAGCATATGAAGTATGCTTATTTTCAAAAATTTTTCTAATAATGTTAAAATCAAAATCATATTTCAGTTATTTTATTGATTATACCCTTCCTGGAAGTTTTGATTAAGTATCACATATAAATAACTGTAGAGGTCCATAATTATGTCATCTTCTTCCAAAGAGAGTTATTTTATTGTTAAATTATAGAATATGGATTACATAATTATTAAGACTTGTTGCTTTTGAATTATTTCCTTTCTACCCTTAACCTTAAGAACTAACTCTGACTCTGGAAGCAGTTCTTTCTCTATTTTGTGTCTTAGTTTTTTGTCAATTTCTGAATCCCTAGTACCTCATGGCTATGCAAAACACTAATTAGCTCTTTTGCCTTCCAGTTTCATTTTCTCTTGCTTTCCTGGAGTATTCACATATGTAAATGTAAAATATGTCTCTAATACAGCACAAAATGAATCTAATATTTTGGCCTCATTCCTTTGAAATTTATTTTAATTTTGGCTTTTACTCTCAAGTTTCATCTACTGTGCCTGCTCTGAACTCCAACAGCTATCTCTACAAACTACACAGTTTCTGCTTAGATTTTTCCCTCCAGCACTGCATATTTAAAAGGGCCCTCAGTCATTGTGAATATAAAATTCACATTGCTATGTTTCCTTTCTCTCAAAGATCATGCCTCCTCAAGGCCTTCCCACACTAACATTCAATGACAAGAAGTGGTTTGTGTACATTATACAGCTTTTACATCTATATTCCATGGGAGAGTGAGATATGCTATTCCATTACATCCACATTGGAATCACCATCATACTTAAGTTCAGATTAAGCTAGTTAGATTTATGATCTACTAATTTATATTCTATGTGACTACATTGAATGAATAATAAAGTATAACATCTGAACTAAATCAGCAATTCTCAAATCAACTAGAAAACAGACAATGGGAAATATTACAAATATATTTTATTCATCCTTCGTAAAGACAGATTTTTATCTTACATCATGACATTTAGTTATAAAATAATGAAAGACAATCTTTATTATATATTTATTACATTAAATAAGGCAAATATGCCTACAGAAGATATTCTTTCAGAAAAAGAAATAATTATGACATTCTTCTGATTTTGAAGTTAGACATTTTAAAATAATTGTAGGTTATCTACCTAGGAATTTACCCCTCAGAGTATGTGAATCATTTTGTGATTTTTAAAATCAATTTGTATATATTTTTATGACAAAGTTTTAGATTATGTTTTCCATTTATTAGTTATTTTACATAGATATGGATGTTTATGGTTATAAGCATGTATTTTTATAAATAATTTGATTGTTACCAGTTAGTATTTACAAATCTAATTCTTCATGAGATGTTTTAAAATAAACAGGGTTGACTTTTATTTGAATTTTATAAGTTTGTATTCTTTCTTCCAGTAATTTATGAATTACTTTTGCAACAAAATGCGAGAAAATATTTTTTAAAAGTCAATCAATTTATCAATACTTTGAAGAAAATTATCTTTTGTAGAGGATAATCAGCATTGTATATGTTGACACATAGGAACAAAATATGCCAAGTTACACCATTTTAATGATATTCCAAGGAACTGAGAAGTAATTTTCAGGAACCTGAAAAGGGTAACTTCTTATGTGTGGTATTTAAATAGCCATAGTATTTACATATTTATAATACATAGTATTTATGCATTAAAAAATTTTAGGTAGAGCCTAACTTCTTTGTTCTCTCTTTGAATTTTATTTTTATATTTATTAAGATATTACAGTTATATGTAATAGTGCTTTAGTGACATATTAAAAAATGCATATAACATTATTTGGTTCATTTCATTCCCCTTTTTCCACGCTCCCACAGATCCTTTTCCTATAATCTCAAGGTCTCCTTGATGATTTATAATTAGTAGTTGACATAAGTCCCTTGGATTAAAAAAAATTCTATATTACATGGTTTTTTTTCTTTTTCTTTAAAAGTAGCACCTGAGAATAAAACTGTATCTATATAAAATAATTTAAAACAGATATTTAAAATCTATCTGCTTAATCTTATCAACAATCACAACATAGTTAATTCAGTGTTTCTAACCACTTACAGTTTCAATAAATTTTCCCTAAGAAACATTTCCATTTTCTCATTTTCTCAAGTAAATATTCTTCATATAAGACAAATGTGAAATGAGTCAAATGTAATGATCATACTGATCACAGCTTTTGTAGGCCAGTTTCAGATCTACTTAGGAAATATTCCATGTACTCACTTGGCAAAGTTACTGAAGTAAAGGTTCAAAGTCTTTTAAAAAGCAATTAGAGTCAATACCATCCTGGGGAAAAATGTTCTATTAAAAGGGACAAGCTTCAATGAGCCAAATTCCCTTTTATTATTCTCATCAAGTCTTCCTTTCTTAAATGTACTTCAGTTAATCATTATCATGATGCAGTCTAAGAAATCATGTGCTACAGATCACATATGGTGGATAAAATTATGGCAAGTTCAGAAACAAAAATATGAAATAAGATCTGTGTGTCTACGATGCTATAATTCTAGTGTTGTTTGAAGACATTAAAAGAAAAAATCGCTAATGATTTAGAATAGGAGTTAGGAATATGAAAATTTCACATATATTCAAAATATGATGAAAAGACTTTACTAGTATACCACACACAATTTGATGCCTAAAGCACAACAGTGTACCTTGCCTTACTTCATGACTGAAAAATTCTAACCTTCATATCAAAAAGTCAAGGAAAACTAACATTTTGAGTATAGTCATAATTTGGTAATTATATTACTCACTTTTAGGGGTCAGATTCTTCTAATCATTTTTAATTCCCTGCATTTGTGGCATCTCATTAACTTTTCCAGTTCTGAAGAAAGGTTCAAATATTCATTGTTCATGTCTGCATTTCATTTTTTTATTGTGATGTTCTATATTTGTATATACACACACATATACATCTATGTGTCTATCAATAGATATAAATGTATACAGTTTTCATCATTTTAAAGTGTATAGTTCGGTAGCAATACACATATATTCACACCAATTCCATCCATCTCCAAAATTCATGTTGCAAAACTGAAACTGTACCTGGTAAAAATCAGTTCCTCAAACTTCCCTCTCCCAGGCCCTTGCAACTACTGTTTAACTCTCGGTCTCTATAAATTTGACTATTTTAGGTGCTTCAAGCGAGCTTTCAGCAATGTTTTGTCAATGCATACATCTTTCAACTCCTCCATTGTGTCCTTTATTGTCTAACTTGTTAACATAATATTTCAAAGTTCATGCATACTATAGCTGTATCAGAAATTAGTTTCTTTTAAAATGGTGATGAATGATATTTGATAGTATGTATGAGCTGCATTTTATCATGCATTTGTTGGTAAACACAGGCAGGCATTTATTGGTTATCATTGAAAAATACAGCTGCATTTATGCTTGAATATGTCTTTGAAACTTCCCTTTCAGTACTTTTGAATACCACCATAGTGCATAAGTGTTTCGATTTCTCTGTATACTCAGCAACACTTGTTATTGTATTCCTTTTTTCTTCTTTCCCTTATCCTCTTTGTTATCTATTAACTTCCTTTTTCCTTTTTGTGGTCACAGCTTTTTGTATATTATGTTTATTCTAATGCTTTGCCTATTATTAAATTACTTGTGTTTTTCATAACTATAGAGTTGTAGGAGTCTTCCCAATTATTTATATCTTCTTTAATTGCTTTCAGCAATGTTTTCTCAATGCATACATCTTTCAACTCCTCATTAGGTTTATTCCTAAGTATTATAATGGACTTGTTTCCTTAATTTGTGAGGGAGATTGTTGTTTTTATGTAGAGAAATACAATGCAATTTTGCATGTTGATCTTATGCAACTTCGTTAAGTTCACCGATTCTGAGTTAGATGAGAATATATGTACATGCACATGTGTGTGTTCATGTGTGTAGGCATATTTACATGTATAATGATGTCATCTGTGTATATAGCTGCTTCCTTACCAGTCTAGATGCCTTTTTTTTTCATTTTTAATGTATTATTTTTTCTTTCTTTTTTTTTGGGGGGGGGCATGCTAATTGCTGTGTTGTACTTCCAGTATGATGTGACTAGATATGCAAAATGGGCATCCTGTTTTGTTCTTAATCTTGGGGTAAAAGTTTTCAGTCTTTCACCATGGATATGATGTTAAGTATAAGTTTTTCATACCTGGATTTCATTATGTTGAACTTTTTTAGTCTTTCTAGTTCTTGAGTATTTTTATTATAAAAGGGTATTAAATTTTCTTGATGAATTGTTTATAACAATTGATAAAATCATTTGATTTTTCCTTTGATTTGTTAGTGTAGTTTATTGTACTTATTAATTTTCATGTGTTGAACTCTCTTTGTATTACAGGAATAAGACTGCATCACTCATAGCATATAATCTTTTCACTTGATGTGGAATTTTAGTTCACTGGTATAGTGTAAAGGAGTTTTTGCCTTAATATTCTTTTTTTAAAAAATTTTTTTAGTTGTTGATGGACCTTTATTTATTCATTTATTTATATGTGGTGCTGAGGATTGAACCTAGTGCCTCACACATGCCAGGCAAGCACTCTACCACTGAGCCACAATCCCAGCCCCGCCTTAATATTCTTAAAGGATATTGGTCTTTATTTGTCTTTTCTTGTGTAGGCATAAGTTGTTTTATTTTTTAATTAGTTGTCAGTGGACCTTTTATTTATTTTTTTATTTATTTATATGTGGTGCTGAGAATCAAACCCAGTGCCTCACACATGCTAGGCAAGCACTCTACCACTGAGCCACAACCCCAGCCTTGTAGGCATGAGTTTTTTTTTTTTTTTTTTTTTTTTGGTACCAGGGATTGAACTCAGGGGCACTCGACCACTGAGCCACATCCCCAGCCCTATTTTGTGTTTTATGTAGAGACAGGGTCACACTGAGTTGCTTAGTGCCTCGTCATTGCTGAGGCTGGCTTTGAACTCGCGATTCTCCTGTCTCAGCCTCCCTAAGTGCTGGGATTACAGGTGTGTGCCATCGCGCCCGGCTAGGCGTGAGTTTTTATTGTGCTTTTCTTTGTTGCAATTTGCAGTTATTAATTTTTTTAACAAATTGAGGTTTGTGACAACAATGTTTGACCAAAAGTATGTGCTCACTTAATTTCTCTGTGTTACATAATATTTCAAATTTTATCATTATTATTATATCTTTTATGGTGATCTGTGATAAATAAACTTTGGTGTTACTATTATAATTGGCTTGGAGTGACACATAGCATCCAATCTCACTTAATCCATAATTGTTTTGTGTACGTTCTGACTGTGGCTCACGAGCCTTTCTCTCATCCCTCTCCCTCTTCTTGGGCTTTTCATTTCCCAGAGACACAACAATATTGAACTTAGGCTAGTCTATAACCCTATCACTCCCTGTAAGTGTCCCAGTAAAGGAGTCACATGTCTCTCACTTTAATTTGAAAGCTGGAAATTAGTAAGCTTAGTGAGAAAGACATCCAAAGACAAGATAAGCAGAAAATTAGGCTTCTTGCATCAGTTGATTTGTGAAGGCAATCAAAAGTTCTTAAAGGGAATCTAAGTACTACTCCAGTAAACACATGAATGATACATGAATAGCCTTGTTGCTGATGTGCAGAAAGTTTTTGTGGTCAGGATGGGGATCAAACCAGCCACATCGCCTAAAGCCAAAGCCTAATTCAAAGCAAGGCCCTAAATCTCTTTAATTCTGTGAGGGCTAAGAGAAGCAAGGAAACTGCAAAAGAAAAATCCAGAAATAGGAGAGACTGGTTCATAAAATTTGAATATTGTCTTCATGACATTAAAGAGCAAGATGAAGCACCTAGTGTGACACAAAGTTGCCAAAGTTATTAGCTAATGTGGTTGATGGCAGTGGTTTCTCTACATTTTCAGTGTAGATGAAACAGACTTGTACTGGAAGAGGATTCCATCTGGGATTCTCATAGATAGAGAGAAGTCAATGCTTGGCTTCAAAGCTTTAAAGTACAGATTGTTCCTCTTTTCAGAGACTAAAGTAACTGATAGTGTTAAGGGAAAGTCAATGTTGATTTGCCACTCAAGAAATTCTAGATCCCTTTAGAATTATGCTACTATGCCTGTGCTCCATAAAGAGGGCAACAGAGTGTGGATGACATAACATCTGTTTACCAAATAATAATTTATTATTATATTTAAGCCCACTGTTGAGGACTGTGCTCAGAAAAAATAAATTATATTCAAAGTCTCATTGACAATGCACCTGATCACGTAAGTGCTCTTATGGAGAAGTACATTGGGATTATTATTATTATCTTTGTGCCTCTTAACAATAAATCCATTCTGTTGCCTATAAATCAAGAAGTTTTTATTTTTAAGTCTAATTATTAAAGAAACATATTTCCTAAAGCTACAGCTGCCAACAATAGTGATCTCTGTGCAAGGTAAATTGAAAACTTTCTGGAAAAGATTCAACATTCTAAATGCCATTATGAATATTGATGAGGTTGGATTGTGGCTCACTGGTTGAATGTTTGCCTAGCATGCATGAGGCTCTGGGCTCATTCCCTAGACCCACAATAAATAAATAAATAAATAAATAAATAAATAAATAAATGTTGATTCTTCATGGGAATGGAACATAATACCAGCATTAGCAGGAGTTTAGAAGAAACTGATTCTACCCCTCAGTGATGACTTGCAGGGGTTTAAAGACTTTGGTGAGAAAGTAATTAATAATATGATAGTATTAACAAGACGAAAAGATTTGAAGTAGAACCTGTGTATGTGACTGAGTTGCTGCAATCTCATGATAAAATTTTAACAGAGAAGAAATTGTTTCTTATGAATGAGCAGAGGGAGAAGCTGGATGAAATGGAGTTTAATCCTGGTACATATGCTGTGACAATTGTTGAAATAATATTATGAGATTTAGGATACTACATAAACTTACTTGATAAAGCAAAAACAGAGCTGAGAGGATGGATTTCAATTTCAAGGAAAGTTTTACTGTGGGTAAAATGCTATCAAACAGTAGCACATACTACAGAGAAATCTTTCCTGATAGGGAGATTCAGTATATGCAGCAAACTTCACTACTCTCTTAGTTAAAGTAAATACCACCATCATCATAACCTGCAGCAACCTGTTGAACCTGATCAGTCAGGAGCCATGAATACCAAGACAAGTCCTTCCACCAGGAAAACACTAAAACTCCCTGAAGCCTCACATCATTACTAAGATTGCTGGCATTAACGTATTTTTAATTAAGGTATGTACATTGCTTTCAGACATAATTGCATACTCAATAGTCTACCACACACTGTAAAGCCAACTTATAAAGCATAGAGACTCCAGTGAATTTGTGACTTGCATTAATGAGATAGTCACTGCATTATGATGGCCTGGAATTGAGCCTGTTGTCTCCAAGGAATGCCTGTGGTGCCATTGAGTTTGATTTCAGGGGAGTGATAATTCCATGGGATAATTAGGTAGCACTCTCCCAATTGCAATTTCTTTGGAAGATTTTGTAACTGTTATAATTTCCCCTTTTAATGTTTGGTAGGACATACCAGAGAATTCATTTCATCTAGGGCTACTTTTTTCAGGAGGTTTTGGATAACTTATAGAATCTCCTCACTAATAATATAAGAATTTTTATTGCTCTATAATTTAGTCTTGATAGGTCAAGTTTTTCTGAGAATTTGTTTATTTTCATAGATTATACAATGTTTTGGTATAGAGTGGTTCAAGGTACTCATGGTAATCCTTTCTTTTCTGTAACATCAGTAGTAATGTTCTAAATTTCTTTTTCTTTTTATTTTTTGTACCGAGGATTGAACTCAAGGGTATTCGACCACTGAACCACATTCCCAGCCTATTTTGTGCTTTATGTAGAGACAGGGTCTCACTGAGTTGCCTAGCGCCTCACCATTGCTGAGGCTGGCTTTGAACATGTGATTCTCCTGTCTCAACCTCCCAATGTGCTGGGATTATAGGCATGCGCCATCGTGCCCAGCTCCAAATATCTTTTTGAGTGGAGTAATTTTAGTCTTCTTTCTTTTTCTCTCAATCTAAGGTAATTTCAACTTTTTTGATTCTTTCTTTTTTATTTATTTTAATTTTTATTGGTTATTTTTAGTTATACATCATAATAGAATCCATTTTGACATATTTATGAAAGTATGGAATATATCTTGTTCTAATTTCATGGAGCAAATATGAAACAAAGGTTTCACCTCCTGCAGACCCAGATCTCTCCTGCATGAAGGATGGTACGAGAGCAAGTAGAAGCACCACAAGTGCTCACAGTTTGAATGGGAGTTTTTCTTAATTGAACATTGCTTAGATACTGTAGATGTTTGTCTATAGGTTGAGTTTATCTGATTTCAAGTTGTGTTCTGATATTTCTATGTGGAAAGAGCCCCTGGATATTCCTAATCTATCATTTTATGAGTTTCATCTTTATTATACATTTAAATCAGAAGTGTTTATAATTTATTTTTTCCTGATTGAAAAATCAATTTTTTAATAATTTAAGATATAAATTAAAAATGCCATAAGTTCTGTAGTAGACATTTTGTGTTATAGCTTTCTCTCTCCATGTATTTCTATTTTTTAATGAAAATAATAATTGAAAAGAGTAGTGATTTTCTTTTTATTCTCTTAAGGAATAGAACAGAAAAAGAATATCAGGTGTTTAAATAATTATAGGCATTTTACTATAAAAACAATTAGGAGTCTGATATGAAAAATATATTTAAGTAAGAGTGAGGAAAGACATCTTTTAATATCCAGAACATGGATCTCAGTACTTCATAAGATATCTGGTTCAGTGGATAGACGTTAGCTCAAGAGACAGAAGCTGGCACCTGCTGCAGAACTCTAGAGATCCCTTCTCTTCAATAAAGCCACTTCCTCAGGTGGGAAGATGTGCTGTGGCTAACTGCACAAGCGCTCCAGTACTCCCTGTCTCCTTGACGCTGTACACAGAGGACATAATGTGCATTGGTATTCCTTTGCCATAGAGCTCAGAGTTCTGCAGTGATTCTTCACTGCTAGAGATCAGATGGGACATGCCTACATGGTTGATGACTCTTAACAACTGTTTAAACAACAACTGAAACTTCTGATCCAGCTGTATACACAAGAACTGTTACTTGTGTGGGTGTAATTGGGCATTATAATTATCAAATATTTTAATTTTCTAAAATTAGAGCTACATGAAAGGTACACTAGGGATTGTTTCCTTACAAAATAACTTGAATAATGGATTCCTGGATTTTGAAAATGTATATTACATGATTTGAAGGTTTATAAAGAGGCTTTATTTGTTCTATAACATATTATTGACATCAACTTCTTCACTGTATCAGCTAGGTCTATGATCAATATTTTTTTATTATAAAATCTTAAGGTGTGTAAATATCTTGTAGCTATCATGCATTTGCATATAATATGCTTATAATATATAATAATGTAATATATAATACCTATAATATATAACTATAATATACCTGTATCACATATCTCCTGTATATGCACACACACAAAGATACACACATGCACACACTTGGAAATTATCTTCTAATGCTTAGATATTTTTAATGATAGAATGCTAAATATACTACCACTATAGTTATAAGAAATTGACATTAATCATTTTCATATAATCTGTTTCAAAATATTCTTTTAGTTATTACACCGTAAATTTCCCTTATATTTTCCAATTTTGCATTAGCAGTCACATATTATGTATAGACCTGAATAAGCTTCTGCTTTAAGTACAAATTTTGTATTTTATCTGGGAATATTAGTAACTCTAAGCTGTTAAACAACAAATTTTAGAGACTGTAACGTAATTATTTCTTTTGACATGACTTCACTTGTTAGATTTTACTATAAATCTCCTCATTTGTTGGAGATTTCATTGGCTCCAGTCAACTTGAGTAATTTTTAATATTAAATATTCCAGTAATTTTATGAATCTAACAAGTTTAGGAAACTGATGACAGAAAATTTAATTTCTATTTCAAATTTAAATTTTTTAAATATAATCCCCTTTTGATTTTTTATTTTCCTGCTATTTTACTCTGTTATTCATACGTTTTTTAGTATGTTTATTTCAGTGAATAGGGAAAATTCTATATAAAAAAAAAGTCTTCTCATTTGGCTCATTCAGTTTAATACCACTCATTTTTATTATAAAATTTAAACACTTTATTTATTCTTCATACTTTGGTTTACATTTTAAACTTTCTAAATTGTTTTCAACTTGGTTTTATAAGCAGATATCAAGTTTTAGATCTCCCAAATCCATTTCAAAAGTACAGTGAAAATTCAAGAAATAGTAACTATTATTGATTTGGGCGTTGTAGGCTTATAAATGACACTTGAAACCAAAGGAAAAAAATATTATCTCCTATGAGAAACTTATCTTTCACACGTGCTCCACTTTAGTTCCCAGTACTTTCCCTTTCCCTTCCTCTGTTCCCTTTCCTCTACTGTACTGGTTTTTATTTACTTAATTTTTTTTAATTAGTGCTTTATAAATATACACAAAAGTGAAATTCATACAGTCATACATTCACATAGCATAGTTTAGTCAATGTCACGTCACTCCACCACTGCTTTCTTTTCCTGTTCGTCCTCCCACCCCAGCTCAATCCCTTCACATTTTAAAGTGACTCTCAGATCCTTGTAAAAGACACCTTTTTTTTTTTGGTACAGAGGATTGAACTCAGGCATACTCGACCACTGAGCCACATCCCCAGACCATTTTTGTCTTTTATTTAGAGACAGGGTCTCACTGAGTTGCTTAGCACCACGCTCTTGCTGGGAGCTGGATTTGAACTTGCGATTCTCCTGTCTAAGCCTCCCGAAGTGCTGGGATTACAGACATGCGCCATGGTGCCTGACAAAAGACACCTCTTGACTGTAAAGCTTACAAGAGCCTCACATTTCGTAAAGGAGCAGAAATGACTTACAATTACAAATTTTTTCAGGTAAATGCTCTAAGAAAAGAAGGGAACATGTGTCTCCCTTTATTTTGAACACAGAATTATGTCTTCTATTTCACATTTCTCTTTACTCTTATATATGCAGATATAAAACTAGTTTTTGAGAATTACATATATGACACCCCCAATCTGAAATACAATTGGAGTAATTACATTACCTACTTCTTAAGTCAAAACAAGGTTTTGCTTTTTGGTGTCTCTATGAACTAATGTTCTCATACAGATAGGAGTCATATTATAGAAAGGGATAGCCTAATGACCTCATTTAAATGTAATACTTCTTTAAAAGATCTGTCTCCAAATATAGTCACATTGTGAAGTGATTGAGATTAGGATGCCAATACATGACTTTCAGGAAGATGAAATTCTGTCATAAAATGGAAATATATATGGATATATGTAGCTAGCATGTGTGAGTAGGTATCTGTATGTGTGTATGTGCTTACTAAAATTACGATCTCTATTTTATTTTTGTTAACTCTCTTGAAAACTGAATAACAGTTTCACACAATACAAGTTTGTGGAATCTCAAGGACAGTAGTCTGAGGTAATTTTGACAACAGTAGAAATGTTGATAAGACTACAATACAAAACTATTTATGAAAAATATATACTTTATGCTTTGGTTCACTTTCTTCCAAAAAAGCATAAAGTAAAAATACTGTGGATATGCTGAAGATTCTTTACCTTGTACAACACAGGTCTATAAACTATGATCTTTGTGAATCTTATTTAGATATGTTTATTTTTGGAAATAGTACATTGATCATTTTATATTAGTGAACTCCATCACAAGTATTAATGCCAACACTGTGAACCAGTAGTCAAAGATAACTAATTGCACTTTGAACAATGTTCCTCAAAGATTCACTCAACTATTCATATCTACATAAATATAAATTCTTTCAAAATAACAGAAAAAAGATCACGTGTTATTTAAAGACGGCTACTTATTTATGAAAAGTTGGTTACAACTGTCAGCATTTTTTCTGCTTTTCTTGGTGCTGGGAATTGGTCCCAAAACCTCAGGCATGCTAAAGATGTGCACTACTACTGAGCCACACCTTCCTGCCATCAATTGTCAGAATTTTCGAAGGTAATGTTATACTTTCTGTGTTCGTGATTGGCACTAAAGTGTTTGCTTTTCAGAGTTTGCATTTTTCTCAGAGTTAATGTTCACCCTGATATATTTGTTATTTTAAAGTAACTTAAATGTCTGCTAACATAGGCATATTAACATTAAAGTGTGACTCACATGAAATTACTGTTTTGAGGAATACAAAGGTCAATGAACAAATTATGTTTATCCTCATCAGCAACAATAATAAAATATTTGAACACTCAATTCAAACTAAATTTTGTACAAAACTCACTGTCTTATACCACAATCTCATAGAACTGGGTTTCTTAGAAATTATTTAATTTGGTAATAAATTCAATATTTATATTCTGGTGACCTTGTTTATTAAGCATGTACATATTTTATTGAGTTAATCTCCATTCAATATTATTGCTCTAATTTTTCCCATTTGTTCTCTCTTTTTCAATCTTACAATTATTTTTTCAGCTTTTTAAAAAGATGATATTGGCAAATAGAGCTGTACATGTTAAAGGTGTACAACTTGATGATTTCATATACATATACCTTATGAAATGATCACAACAATCAAGCTAGTTACTATTTACATCTCCTCACATCATTACCATTTGTGTGTGAGGGTAGTAAGAACACATGAAATTTATACTCAATAAATTTCAAGCATGTAATATACTATGGTCATTGTGACATAGATTAGATTTCCATCATTTCTTCTTCCTCCATAACTGAGAATTTCTAACCTTTGAGTAACTTCTCATTTCCTTCACACACCCAGACACTGTCAACTACCATTCTTATCTATACATTATTGATATTGACTATATTAGCTTACAAATATAAGGGAAAACATAGAGTATTAGCATTTGGGGTACTGAGTTATTTTACTTAATATCCTTTATGTACATCTGTGTATATATATTTATACAAAATGATATCATTATCTCAAAAGAGACATCTGCATTCCTGTGTTCATTGCAAAATTATTTACAATAGTGACAATAGGAAAACAACCTACATGTCCATTGTTGGTCAAATGGGAAAAAATCCTGAATTTCTTGCAATAGAATATCAGTTTGAAAAATTTTTGTCTAAAAAATTCTTCTGATTATCAGTTATATTTTATTTTGCTTATGAGAATAGCAGTATATTCTGAAATTATCCTTTGGAATTGCATCAGTTTCTTATAATCAGCACATATGTTACATTTTTTAGTGCATCACAATTATACACAATGTTTAAGTTCACTGTGATGTATTCATATATGCACATAATTTTCTCCATTTCATTCTTCAAAACTTCCCCTTTCCTTCTTCTCCTCTCTTCCCTGATGATATTTCTCTACTGATCTTTCTTCTACTTATTTATTTTTTAAGCAGTTATCTGTAATTATACATAGGGACTGTGTGATAGAATCATACATGCACATACATATTAGAATTAGGTCAAATTCCTTAGTTCCTTCCTTTTCCCTCTCCTCCACTCTCTCCACTGATATCCTTTCTCTACTCTACTGTTTTCCATTCTATTTTCACGTGATTCCTTTTCCTTCTTTCTTTTTCTTTTTTTTCTAGCTTCTACACATGAGAGGAAATCTTTGACCATTTATTATCTAAGTCTAGGTTAGTTCACTGTGCATGATGTTCTCTAGATCTATCCACTTGCCAGCAAATAACGTAATTTCATGACTGAATAGAACTCCATTGTGTGTGTGTGTGTGTGTGTGTGTGTGTGTGTGTGTGTGACATGTTCTTTATCCATTCTTCTGTTGATGAACCTAGACTGGTTCTATAAATTTGCTATTGTGAATTTTGCTGCAGTAAACATTGGAATTCATGTGCTATTATGTATGCTGATTTTAATTCTTTTTTTATAAATGATCAAGAAATAGAATAGCTGGGTGGTTCCATTCCTCCTTTTTTTGAGGAATCTCCGTACTGATTTCCATAGTAGTTGTACTAATTTGTATTTC
The DNA here is from genome assembly GCA_028644305.1 of Xerus rutilus. NCBI lineage: Eukaryota > Metazoa > Chordata > Mammalia > Rodentia > Sciuridae > Xerus > Xerus rutilus. The sequence goes on along the minus strand of CM053405.1, from coordinate 14,249,254 downwards.
CCAATGTATAATTGTTTCTTTCTCAACACATCCTTGCTAGCATTTATGTTACTTAAATTCTTGATGTTTGCCATTCTAACTGAGATGAACTCTATGTGTAGTTTTGATTTGCATCTCCCCGATGGCTAAAGATGGCGAACATTATTTTCATGTATTTGTTGACCAAGTTCATTTTCCCATTTATTCATTAGGCTACTTATTAACCTATTTATTTACCTTTAATGTTTTTGAGTTCTGTGTATACCTTGAATATTAATCCTCTGTCATAGGAATATCTGGTGGAACTTTTCTCCCATTCTGTAGGCTCTTTTTGTCATGTTCTTTTTCCTTTTGTTGTGGAGAAGCTTTTTAATTTATTACCATTCTACTTACTGATTGTTGGTTTTTTATTTGAGCTTTAGGAACCTTACTAAGGAAGTTAATGTCTGCCCTTATATGCTGGAGTGTTGACACTGTATTTTCTTTGATAGCAGTTGCAAAATTTCTGGTCTAATTCCAAGGTCTTTGATCACTTGAGTTGACTTTTATTCAGGGCAATGTTAAGGATCTAGTTTCATTCTTCTATACATGCTATTCAGTTTCTCCAGCACCATCTGTTAAATTCTGTCCTTTCTCTAAAATGTGCTTTAGCAACTTTGTCCAGAATCAGATGAATGTAGCCATGTGGATTTGTCCTGTGTCTTCTATTTCATTCCATCAGTCTTTGTTGCTGTTTTTTTTATGTGAACATCATGCTGGTTTTGTTACTATAGCTCTGCAGTATAATTTGAGGTCTGGTATTGTAATCCTTCCTGCTTTGTTCTTTTTGCTCAGAATTTCTTGAGCTATCCTAGGTCTTCTGTTCTTCATATGGCTCTTAGAACTATTTCTTCTAGTTCTGTGAATAATGCCATTGGTATTTTGATAGGATTACATTGATTATGTAGGTCATTTTTAATCATAAAGCCATTTTAAGAATATTAATTCTGCCTGTCTAAGAACTTGAGAGGTCTTTTCATCTTCTAATATTTTTTTCAGTTTCTTTCTTCACAGTTCTGTAGTTTTCATTGTAGATATCATTCATCTTTTAAGTTACATTTGTTCGCAGGTATTTTATTTATGTTAATTTTCTTCAAGGCTGTTTTGCATGGAATTGCTGTCCTGTTTTATTTTTCAGTGAATGCATTGTTGGTGGTTAAAAAGGGTATTGATTTTGGTAAATTGTTTTTATATTCTTCTACTTTGTTGAATATTTTTTAGCAGCTCTACTGAGCCTTCTCTTCTGAGGAATTTTAGGCATCTTCTAAATATAGAATCATATTATTTTCAAATAGAGATTATTTGATTTCTTTTTCTATTTGCATCCTTCTAATATCCTTATACAATTGTTTTGGGTAAAATTTTTAAAACTCTATTAAATAAGAGTAGTAAGAGAAGACTTCTTTGTTTCATTCACAACATTTTTAATATGTAATTATAACTTGGGTCTTTATATTCTGTTTTGTTTTTTTTTCAGTTTTTGTTTTGTTATTTATTTTTTATTTTTTAAATACAGTTTATATCAGAAAATAGGAAGGGTCTAACAGTTAAGTACTTAAATTAGGTTATTCAGTTTCCTTTTTCCCTTCAATTATGAAATTTTTTCTTTTTTCTTTTGGTACTGGAGATTGAACTCAGGGGCACTCGACCTCTGAGCCACATCCCCAGCCCTATTTTGTGTTTTATGTAGAGACAGGGTCTCACTGACGTGCTTAGCGCCTCGCCTTTGCTGAGGCTCGCTTTGAACTTGTGATTCTCCTGTCTCAGCCTCCTGAAGTGCTGGGATTACAGGCTTGCGCCACCGCGCCTGGCTTCAATTATGAATTTTAAACAACTTATTGTTTTTCCTTTTTCACCAGTACATATTTTAAATTTTCCAATTTATTTTCAAAATTTTTTAAAATATTTTTTAGCTGTTGATGGATCTTTATTTTATTCATTTATTATTTGTATGTGGTGCTGAGGATTGAACCCAGTGCCTCACGCATGCTAGGCATGCACTCTACCACTGAGCTACAGCCCCAGCCCCTCAAATTTTTTTAATATACCATGTTTTAAATGCCTTCCATTCCAGTATTATACCAGGAATTCAGGACATGGTAGATTTGAATATTTATTGGTAGCCATACATTTGTAGGTTACAATTGAAACCACAGGGACAAATTCTCTTCCTACAGTTTTTAAATAGGAATGGAAATAGAAACCTAAATTATAGACAATATTATCATTTAAGAAGCAAGTTAAGAGCTAATAGAATGAATCAGGCATTATTACCTTCTGTAATACATATATAATTATATGACCAGTAGGATTCTACATCATGTATAACCACAAGAATGAAAAATTATGCTCCATCCATGTAAGATGTATCAAAGTTCATTCTACTGTCAGGTATAATTAAATGGAAGAAATAGATTTAAAAAAGAAGAAAGCGAAAAATAAATTTGAAATGAAACTGCAATACACCTGTTAGAAATAGGATTGACAACCAGGGAAGGACTGTGTTCTGAAAGTCCAGAGAGAGCATCACTTGTCAATATTGTCTAGATAAATCTTGTTGTATGTGCATAAAGAGGTAGGTAAAGTAATATTCATTGACATCTTTCTACTTTGACAACACATAAGAATGAATAAATTATGGCAAATTATTACAATGAAATATACTATTAAAATTAATACATTGAAACACATTATCTTAGATATGTCTCAAAATTATGATGAAGAGTGAAATAATCAATCTGGAAAAATATACTGTAAATATAATTCTAAAACATACAAACGATTTCATTCACATATATTTTTTAAAAAGCATGTATAAATTAGTATTAAAAAGATTTGCAAAACACTTATAATGACTCTGGGAGAATGAGCTGAGAATTTGCTCATGGCAAGTAGGTCAGTTGCAGCATTTGTGCCAAAATTTTTAAAAATAATATTTGAAGCATTTACATGAAAATAGAAGTCTCATAATATTCATGCACATTTTATTAGAGTTTTGTTTTTTCTTAAGTTGGACACATCAAAGTAAAAGTTATAGGAAGGGAAATTGTCAAGAAAAAAGATGTAATGCAATCATGTTTGTTTCAAGTTTTTATTTTTAATTTCCTTAAACATTACACAAAGGAAAACAGGATGATAAGAATTAAAAAAAGTGTTCCGTGGACTTATCAAATCATGTGTAACTACAGCAGAGGTGTGTATGATTTAATTACTGTCTTATTGCAAATTAGTCTTATTTTACCACTTGAAACAGATGGAAATTATTATATCACAACTTCTTTTGATCAGAAATTTATATATGGCTTAGCTTTGGTTCAAGTTTATGAGATTCCAATGTAAATGTTAGCAGGCGCTGAGATCTTATCCAAACTGGGTTGAAGTGGAGTTCATTTCTGTTTCCAGCCTACTAACATGATTTTTGACAAGCATCAGTCACTTGCTAGATGGGTCCCTCCAAAGAGCCACCACAAAACATGGCAGTAGGTTTCCTCATGTATCCAAGAGAGAGTGAGAAAGGATACCCATGATTGCAAGGGCACCCACAAAATTATTATAACCAAATGTGGAAGTGATATGTTATTATTTTGTTATACTCAGTTCATTGAAAGTGAGTCACTTTATCCAGCATTCAACAGGAAGGAATTACTTACTCATGGTCATGAGTAACAGGATGAAGAGGAAATCAGAGGGCTTCCTTACAGGCTGCCTAGTAAATTAGATACACAATTTAAAATTTATGAATGTTCAACTCTATGGAAATTATAAAAAATATTGACCTGAATATAGTCTATTTTGTATAATGGAATACATTGGATGGAGAAGGATTACTATATTTAATTCTTAAAAAAAAGTATCTTCTTCCTGGTACATCCATCATATTGTACGATTTAGCCTAAATGCTTTCTGGGCCATGAATTTTTTATTACCTACTTGAACTGTTTTCACAAACCACTTTATAAAAATAACCTGCTTTATAATACCACCACTTTAACAATTCTGTGGTGTATTCATTTGTTTCTCTTTTCTAAGACTTCTTTTGTTTGCAAGTGTCAGCATCCCAATATGAATTAGCTGAATGTTTTTTGGGAGGTTTAAAGAATTACTTAAAATTTGGTTGGACCTTAGAATATATGACATACAAGTACTTATCTCACTCTGCCCTATCACAATAAATTTCAGAAGATTTGTACTGCTTTATTTTGTAATATATCCGTATTGTCTCTTCAACAAATAGTGGCCTATTTTACTTGAGTTTTTTAGGAGTCTCTTGGTATTTTTAAGGGCAGTGTAAATCAATATGACAACTCTTTGGCACAAACTGTATGTTCTTAAATTTGATTCTTTCACATGAAAATTGGAAACAGGGTCATATATAACTAAAAAGAACCAATAAAAACGGGCAAATTTCTTAAACATTTTTTTGAAGAACACATATAAATGGCCAACCTGTATATAAAAAGATGCTCAAGGTCACAATCACTGAGAAGTACAAATCTAGTCAACAGTAAGATATTATCTCACATTTATTAGGAAGGCTAAATTTAAAAAAATTCTGATAAGGATGTGAAGAAATTAGAACTCCTTTATACACTGTTGGTAATAATGCAGAAAGGTGCTGTCAATTCAGAATATAGGAGAGAGGTTTCTCAAAGATAGAACTACTGCATGATACAGACATCAACTTTGGGCAATTATCCAAAGGGATTTAAATTAGATTTTCGAAGATATTAGCATTCCCATGTTTCCTAAGGAACTATTTACAAAAGCCAAAATGTGAAAATAGGCTATATGTCCACAGATTAGTGGATAGAAAAGGGCCATTTATATGCATAATGAAATATTATTCAGGCACTAAAACCGAGGAAATCCTGCAATTTGTGACAGTATGAATAAATACGGCAGGTGCTATGCGGAGTGATATAAGCCAGTAAAGACGCACAAATAATCCATGATTACAATTAAATGAGCTTTCTAACATAGACTCATACCAAAGAACAGTGTGGTGATTATCATGGATGCAGAGGGGGAAATGAGCAGTCATTAATCAAGGATTATAAATTTTCACATATGTAAGATTTATAACTTCTAGGGATCTTTAATGTTGTGCTTAAAAAATATTGTATTTCACACTTTAAAGTTTGTTTAGGCTAAATTTCATTTATCAGTCTACAGTCTAATTTTTATCCTTTTATACTGCTGAAATAATGTATTCTTGGATGAAATGTATTATCAAATTGTATTTTATTTTATTTTTTTTAAATATTTTTTTAGTTGTAGATGGACACAATGTCTTTATTTTATTGCTTTGTATGTGGTGCTAAGGGTCGAACCCAGGGCCTCACGCATGCGAGGCAAGCGCTCTACCGCTGAGCTACAATCCCAGCTCCTCAAATTGTATTTTAATTCAGACTTTGTTATTTATGTTGTTCTTTTGGATTTGCTACTCAGTGCTTTAATGTATACCTTTCTAACTTATTAGTAGGAAGTTTTTAAAAGTATGATCACTATGCTTTTTATAACTATTTATAAACGATTTTGATAAAAGTCCTAGTCATTATTTATTATTAGGAAAATCCTTTACTATGCTTGAGGTTTCTGATTATCGGACAAATTTATAGAAATCAATAGTTTTTACTATAGGAGATACACTATTAAAATCAATAGTTCTGACTATAGGAGATACACTATTAAAACTAATGGTATTTTATAAATACTGTACTACCTTATATAGCCAAAATATATACTTTCTCATTCTTCAACTTGATCATCAATTTTATTTTAATTTTAATAGATATTGCATTTATGGCTATTGTAAAGTCATATAATTTCAAGAAGTTTATGAGAAATATATAAACAAATATACAAATGCATTTATAATCTTTGTCATAGCTTATATATTGCACTATATAATTATATATTTATAATATTATTTTTCTTTTCCCCTTGATTTTCCTGTTTAATTCCACCATTCATAAACTTTTCTTTTTTAAATATTTATTTTTTTAGTTGTGGGTGGACAGAATATCTTTATTTTATTTTTATGTGGTGCTGAGGATCGAACCCAGTGCCTCCCGCATGCTAGGCACGCACGCTACCACTGCGCCATAACCAGAGCCCCGACCCCCATTCATAAACTTTTATATTTGAACTTTACATGTTATAAAGGGGGAGAAATAATGTTCAGGTATACAGACTCTTCCTGTAAAGTATTTTCCATATATCTTAAACTTCATATAAATCTAGTATTTCATTACTAAGTAGTAGACTAATATGTTAAAACATGAAACTGATTTTGTGTACTTCCTAGTTTAATGTTCATTTGAATGCTTCATCTATGCATTTGTCATCTTTTCTTGTAAGATCATTTTATGAACATTATTTTGAATATGAAATATTTTCCAGAGCACTATCAACTGTATGTTCCTGAGTCAGCGCAAGTTGGCTCAGCTGTTGGGAAAATCAAGGCAAACGATGCAGACACTGGCTCCAACGCTGACATGACCTACTCCATCGTGAATGGTGACGGTGTTGGGGTGTTCTCCATTTCCACTGACAAAGACACCAGAGAAGGAATCCTTTCCTTAAAGAAGGTAAAATTAATATATGTTTCATGATTCACACAAATCACTGATCTTTCCAAAAAATGAAAATTTGCCAGAGGTATGAATAAGCCATGTATTTTCTCTGTAAAATGTAACTACATATTAATTATGGTAGTGTCTGAATGTTTGGATCCTCTCTCAGAAAATATACTTTGGTAAAATGAGAGGTTCTGATGCAGAGTACACCTAGACTGTGTCTCTCCTTATCTTTGCTCAAGTCTACCTGAATTGAACCAGTGATACCAGTCAAAAATTAAGTGTAATGCCTTGCAACTAAATATGAAGTGTTAAAATATCCTTAAAATAAAGCCATATTGATTCTGTAATAGTTAAAAAAAAAGGGTCGGCCTATATAACATTCATGGTATCAGTTAAAATAGAACTATAACTGCAAATAATCTTAGAAATGAAACTAATAATTTATCAAAATATTTTAATGAACTGCATAAATATTAAAACCACTCATAAAAACCCTTATTTTAAAAATGATACCTTGTTCTGATCTTTAAAAATTCAGATATATTTTCAAAGATAATAACTTTTAAGATATTTTCTAAATCACAGCCAATCTAATGTGTGTGATAGCATAAGAAGTGTGTTAACTTACATGCCACATTGAATATTTTATATGCAAGCTGAAGATACAAACCTACTGAATTACATTAAACCTTAGTATTTTATAACAATATTGCTTTATGTTTTATTAATGCTGCTAACATTCAATAGAAAGAGAACAGATAACTTCATAAGACTACTTGAAAACTTGAAGGACAAAATACATACCTGAGTGAGATTCAGCTTTCAAATGTCTTTGACATTCTATTGTGAGATACTTTCCCTATCAATGTTTAACTTTTCCAGTGTCTGCCATTTTTTTCTTGCTCTTTATTTCTTCTAACATTTATCTTGTACTTTTCACATGTAGACTATTTGCCTCTATTCTGTTTCTTGTCTTCTATCTTATCTTATATCCAAATATGGTAAATTCTTGATACATAACACCATGTCCTTCTTTTATTAAATATTTTTGTTTTCTCTTATTAAATATTTTTCTCTGTTTTTTCCCAAATGCTGCATAAGTTAATGATATGTCTAACTCATCTTTTTTTGTTTTCAAATAATACATATTTTTGTAAAAGATTTCAGAACTTTCAGATAACGGATTTATCATGAATGCCTGCTCTGTTAACACCATTATTCATCAAGAGACTTTTCTGATTAATACAAAATGAGTGTTTGCCAACACGCCTATTAAGACAGTCTTTTGCTTGATATTCATGGAGTAGTGAAGTTAGTGTCAGTGAAACCATTAACTTTCCCCTTCAGTCTTATTTTGTTCCTAAGAATCTGACATTAGGAACAAAACTACTACTTTTTTACTTTTAAGAGTATGTAAGTATCCTGTCTTTGTAATCTTACAGTGGAATATACACAATTTGCAAACAAATTTTCAAGTGTAATTTCTATTGCCTTATGTTTCTCCCTTTATGTATGTTCAGATCTCAGTTAAGGAATACAGTAAAATTGAGATCCCTGGTCTCTCTCTCTCTCTCTCTCCCTCTCTCTCTCCACTCCCCCTTGTCTCTTTCTCTGTATATATATATGTAAAAAATTTCAGAACTTTCAGATAACGGATTTATCATGAATGCTAGCTCTGTTAACACCATTACTCATCAAGAGACTTGATGGGTAATAAAGTCTCAGCCCTATTGCAAAAGAATTATATACATATAATTTTTGTAATATAATATGTGTGTATATATATGTATATATATGTGTATATATGCATGTATATATATATGTTTCTCACAATATATATATATCTCACTATATATGTGTTGTATCTCACTATATATATACATATATACACACACATATTCATGTTATATTATATTATAAAAATTATATGTATATAATTTTTTTTGCAGTAAGGCTGAGATATCTGCCATTTTGACAAGTACTGCAGGTGATACTACTGTAGAATGTGTTCAGAATACCACTTGATAAATTGTACCCTAAAGTGCTGCTACAGGGTCAAATCAATCTGCCCTTCTATTAGATTAGGTCTGTGTGTTTACTCATGCCTTTCTATTTCTAGAATTAGTATTAGAATACTAATTCTCTCCCTAGTAATTATGATGTTATCTTGACTTATGTTTGAACTTGACTTATGAAGAAAGAATAAGAAGCAAGAATATGGGAAGAAAAAGAGGGAAATCATATCACCTCCTTTGGGAAGCTTTGTAGTAAATGGTGGGGAGAGGTTCTGAAGGCAGTAAATGAGTTTGGTCAAACAAAGATTTTAATTTTAAGAAGAGAGACTGAGGGGCTGGGATTGTAGCTCAGCGGTAGAGCGCTTGCCTCGCATGCGTGAGGCCCTGGGTTCGATCCTCAGCACCACATACAAAGCAATAAAATAAAGACATTGTGTCCATCTACAAATAAAAAAAAATTTAAAAAAAAAAAAGAAGAGAGACTGAAAACAGACACCAGTGATGCCAACAGAAGAATAATTGATTTAAAAAGGATGCTCTGGAGGTAGAGATGGTCCTGAATGGAATCTTGATCACAGGTGGGAGAAAACAGCTCGTTTGTGACAGTATCTTTTCTTCACTGAGACAGCTGAAGGACAAGAGGAAGGCGATGGCTGCAGGAAAGTGTGGTTGACCTAGCTGGAGGATGTGGGGGGTTTTCCTTGCCATCTAAACCCTATTATCTTATAAAATAGGAAGTAACATACAATTGTAAAAAGCGAGCAAGGTGATGAATGGTTTGTCTATATTCAAGAATTGAAGTATGAGTGAATATTGGGGAATTGTGAACAGTGGAAATATCTTCCCACATGCAAAGCAACAGTCAATTTGATGGTAGCCAGAAAAAATGATTTTGAAACTGTGCACATGTGTGCACATGTATTTAATTAGCATACTTCATTCTCTATTGCACCCATTCACAATGGATATTTCAAGAAGAAATGATTGTTTCGATTGGGCACACAGTACTGATGATGTATTGAAAGCAATCCCAGTGATTCAGGAGGCTGAGGCAGGAGGATTCCAAGTTCTAAGCCAGTTTCTGCAGTTTAGCAAGACCCTGTCCAAAAATTTAAAAAATAATAATTATAAAAAAGAACTGAGGATCTAGTTCAGTGGTAAAGTATCCTTGGGTTCAATCCCAAGTGAAAAAAGGAAAGAAAAATAAACTACATAACCAGTGCATTTTACCCTTCAAGAGAGAATGATTCAGGTGGCAGGAAAAGGATAAAATCATCCTTAAAAACCCGTTTCTTATTTAATCTCTAAGTCAGCTCACACTTTAGTCAGCAAGGCAGAAAGCTAATCTCCTCAAAGATCAGAATCTGCACTGCTCTATAAATCAGCCAGCAGGAACGCCTGCACATTCCTGTCCATATCATTCCCTCATCAGAAAATTGCCAAGTCGAATTCACCAATGCATGATGTGGTACATTGTAAATACACTCTGATAACTTTCATTCATTGTTTAATGGAGCCTGACTGGGTGGAAAGGTGAAGAAAGATAAGGATGAATGCAAGTTGAAGTGCTCCTTCCTCTGACATAAACCTCTGCTGCTCGGGATGTACTTTTCTACAGCAGTCTCTCTCAGAGTCTCTTTTAATGGTTCCTGTATCAATTTGCATTCTTTACTGCAGTTGTTCTAAATATTAACTCTTTTATTTCAAGTCTCTAATTTACTCTGTCCCTTTTTAGTGAAGACCATTTGCATTGCCACTTTCCTTGTCCGAGCTTATTCAATTGCTCATACAATGCCTATTAATTTAAGTCAAAATACTAAGATTGTCCCTTATGTCGATGAAGTAATAAAAGATACAATCTTTATTATGGATAGAAAAGTAAATCTTGATCTTATCATTTAGATCTATGACTTCATTTAATTCCTTAAAACTTCACTTTTTTTATTTTTAAAAATTTTCTAGATGATTCTGAAAACTAGATAAAATAAGGTTAAAGGATGTGGTAAAGGTTAAGCTACATGTGACTCATAACCACTCTACTACCTCATTTTTCTTTGCTACCTCTTTCTTTCTCTATTTGACCTAGAATTATTTTTCTCTCTTCTGCACTTGCAATCCTCTGGCCCAGGTTCCAGAGTCACTGAGATTATAGATGTGTGCCACTTTGTCTGGTTAATATCAATGTTCTTGTGCGTGGAGTGGGGAAGGTACTGGTAGCTGAACCCAGGACTTCCTGCACCCTGAAGCACACTAAGAAGACAATTCCGGCTGTTCATTGCATCACATGTGCTTGCTTTCCTCCTGTTCCTGTTAATCTACATCCCCTTCCTTTCTCGGAAACAGCAGGTTCCTTTATGCTTCATAGTTAAATATTGTTTGTGTAGAGCAGTATTATCAGGTGTATTTCTGTCAGGAATCTCCGTTGGACCCCCTTTTCTGTTTCATATATCATAGTATGCATTTCCATAATTTCTACTGTACAAAACTGCTGTTCCATATCCCTAATAAAGATTCTGCTTCTGATAGAATAAGACATGTTGTCATTAATGAACTCTAAATGCAATGATACGTCCTCTATACTGAAAGTGCATTCCTGCCTATTACAGTGTTAAACATTGCTACAGCCAGCTACTGTGTACTTTTTAAAATTATAATACAATGTGTAAAAAATCATTATACCATTTATTTTACAAATAATTTGAGATGCACCATAAAAGTAAACAAATGTTACAAATATATTCTTAAACATTTAAATCAAAAATAAGTATCGGTAAATGGTAGAAAGATCAATAGAGGGAAGGGAATGAGGAGATAGGGGAGGGAAGGAGAAGGAGAGGTCTTCTACAGTCTGAATTAGAACAAGATAAACTCCATGCTTGTATAATTGTGGCAAAGTGAATTCTACTGTCATGTATAACTACAAAGAACCAAAAAATCTAAATTATTTCTAAGGGAAAAGCATAAAATTTGTTCAACTATACCCATACCTGACTGAAAGTGGGTAAAGTGTGGTTGGAGGAGGTGAGTTACTTGGAGTATGCCTTTAGGGTACATATTTTGTATCTGGAGAGTGGAGTCCACTTTCCTCCACCACATTCTTCTGCCATGATGTTCTGCCTCACTTTGTGCCCCAAGAAATGGACCTGGTTATCTATAGATGGAGACCTTTGAAATTGTGAGGACTAAATAAACTTTTTCTCCCCTAAAAATGTTCTTATCAGGTCTTTTCTTCAGAGCAGCAAAAGAGCTAAAGCATTCGGCTTATCTAGAGAATATAGAGAGAAGAATCCAAATTTCAATGCAGTCAGATTTATTGCTGTTTGTCTGATGACTTTTGTTTTAGTTATAGATGGACACGATGTCTTTATTTTATTTATTTATTATGTGGTGCTGAGGATCAAACCCAGTGCCTCACACATGCAAGGCAAGCACTCTACCACTGAACCACAGCCCCAGCCACTTCTGATGACTTTTGACAGGGACTGCTACTGGGCAGATTTTGACTTTGCTGTCTCATTTATGGGCATGATCATGATCCCAGAGTGATAAATCATTTAACCCTACATTGAATGTTGATTGTTTTAAATTCATATATTTATACAATATAATTTAGTGTATTAGTTGTAAATAAATGATTTGATGAAATATTCTGATGAGTTTAACCTCTATATTCATGGCTGTTGGTTTACATTTATACATATGGAGCTATTTAATTGTTAAATATAAATATTTGTATATATAATCATATAAACACATATAGAAATGGATACACACATATACACTGGTATATAATTACACAAACATAATATGTAATGTATCAATATACTTTATATATACTGTGATATATACTTAAGTTATTTAAATGGAGAGATCTTTGCTTTCATTTACCCATGTTTAATTGACAATAAACATGTCAAAATGTTTTCTTATATTCCCTACAGTAATATTAATCTGTATAATTATCTTTGGAATTATACACAATGAATGAGTCTACACTCTTCTCCATAGAGTAATTTATAGAAAGAAAGCTTATACATTTGTTCTGGTCTTCAAAGAATGTCTGGTATCTAGCAAAGACTGTAGAAGAGAACCACAAAATATATCACAGAAAGAGAGTCTAGGTAGAAAAATCAATTTAAATTAATCTATTTTTTCTTGTGTTTTTACAAAATACCATCATTTAAAATATTCATTTTTTATCATTATCATTTTTTATCATTTATAATTTTATCATTAAAATTACATTTTTATGGATGAAAATGTTGATATTGACCCTATCAATTGTACACCTACCCTGTAACTGAAAATCTAAATGGTCATATAGCATAGATCAGATAAAAAGAGGTCAATAGTCTATTCTTTTTACATAGGAGAACAGAAATTCAGATCCTTCCTGAAATTCAAGAAGAATGAAATCATAGAGCAACTTGGCTGAGCAATCTTTCCTGTATCCTGTACTTCTGCTGGTTATATAGCTCCAGAGGAGAAATACACCAGGGTGGCTTAAGGAAGAATAAAAGTGATTAATGAGAAATAATTTAAAAGTCCTAAATATGTATAACTGGTTGGAAAAAGACTGATGGAAAAGTTGATAACTATCTATAGTTATATTAAATGGATTGATATTAAAGAGGCAAGAGTATGACTTTATAAGTGAGAAAAACCAATGATACATAAAAGTAATTACTAGGAGTAATAGGATGAAATTAGGAAACTAAAATCTAAGATAAAAATTGGAGCCAACTTATTGACAATGAGCTGTTAAATCAGGAAACTGAGCAGTAGCTAAAGAAAAGTAAGAGAAGCCCAATTGCCTGGAGAAGTTCAAATTATGCCAGGACAAGCACTTCTAGCAAAGACTGAATGGATAAAGAATTTTGCCAAAACAGTATTTCAGTTCTTAGCTCTGTGAGTCTGTAAGTTAAAAAAATTTCAGAAGTACTCAGAGGTCTGGTTAGTAGAATTAACAAAATTATTGATTCATTTTTAATGTAAGAGAACACTTGGAAAGAATAAAGGCTTTTTAATCAGAAGAATATTATATGCTGTTAAAATATATTTATTTATATTCATCAAACTGGAATGTTATGTCACATGAATTATTTGCTGATTTGATTTCCAGCAGCATAACCTAGTGTTTAAGGACACAACCTATAGAGTTCATTGAGTGCAAAGCCAAAATTCTTCACTATAGTCTTTGGCCCTTGGAAGATTTTTAACTTCTCTGCGCCTAGTTTTCTCATTTGTAAATGAGGAACAATTATACATTAGTGAAATATTGTGATGATTAAAAAGACAAATTATATTAATTGTTTAGGGTTCATGCAGGTGTTAATTAATCCTTTTAAAATATGTGGACTTGTTCATTCTTCAATGTAATAGTGTTTCTTTCTGCTCTAAACACAGCTATCTTTGAGATTGCAGAAGAGTTATTAATCATTCTTTGTGTACTAGGAATTACTCCAGATACATGAGATATAAAGATGAATCAGATGATACTCTTTCTCTTGGGAAAAACTGAGTAGACGTGAAATATTGTTATAATACAAGATGTCAAGTGCTAATGTTATAGGTTTACTTAAATTGTTATGAGCTCAGATATATGAGTACCAATTTTTCAAAGGCAGGAGAAGGTCAGAGAAGTCTTTGCATGGGAGATCAGTTTTAGACAGCTATGGAGGATGTGGAACAAGAGCTACCAGATACTCAAGAAAATAAATGGGAGGCAAGAATTTTATATTCAATCACATTCCCTTTCAGTATGGTGATTACAGGCAAATAATACTGAACATTAAAAATGAAGATATTTGATTAGGAAGTACATTATCTCACCAAGAACAACATGTGGGGTACTAAAGGAAAATGAAGAGTATAACACTAACTATGATTATCATCACAACCAGGAGGTGATCAGAATGTGGAGTATGTGCCCCCAAAATGTAAAAAGAATACTACTTTTAATAAGGAGTAGGATTACAAGTGAAATAAATTCCTTGCTTTTTTTATTGGAAAGAGCTAGAAATGAAAAAATGTTAAGTCAGAGCCCACAAATCTATATTAGACCCTTAAGGATACATAAAAGTACACAAGTAAAGATTTTTTTAAAATTAATGTTACTAATATGTAAGGGAAGTGAGAAGAAAATAATACTCTTGTCTTATGTGCTAGTTATTGTGTGGTATTAGTATTTACTTTTAAAATACACACCAATGAAGCATATTACATAAATTTATAAGAATAGAGCTAGTCAGTGGAAAAAATATGAATCTTTCTCAATGCAAGAAATATCAGGAGAACTTCATAAAACAAAGCCAGAGAAATCTATAATGTAGAAATTGAAAGCATAAGTAAGGCAATATAAATAAAAATGAGGTAAAACTTTAATGCCCACCATGATAGAAATCAAACCAAACTCATAAGAAGAATATTTCTTTACCATCCCAATGTGGGCAATTTAGTATAAGTGTGCCATATATATAAATTACCTGTTCAACCCATAGACATTATTTACAAACAGAAATCCCAATACACACAAGGAGATTTGTCTAGAAAGAGCTTGGCAGGAGTTATTTCACTGATTTCAATCCATGACAGATGAAGTGTTTTAACAATGTGAATAACTCCATAATGTTATTTATTAATATGGATTTCATATGAGGCAATCTCTGCATTCTGAAGAGACATTTTTTTCTAGAATGCATGAAATATTTAGAAAAAATGATCAAATATTAGTCTTTAAAACTACCACAATAAAGGCCCAAAGCCAAAGTACTACTGAAATGCTCTTTTTTAATGCTCTTTTCAAATTGCAATGCAACTAGAAACCAGTGGTGGGGGACAGTGTCAGAAAATAAACATTTCTTCACCTGGAAATGTAACAATTACTACAAAAAAATCTTTTTATTTAAGAATACAAAAAATATGTTATAGGTATATACGAATAAGGAACAATGAAACCAACGTGCATTTTGTTTGTTTCTCAATACAAAAAGTAAAGTGCAACCGATTACAAACTTTTAATGAGAAATCTCCATACTGTTTTCCAGAGTGGTTACAACAATTTGCAGTTCCACCAGCAGTGTATAAGTACCTTTCCCCTCACATCTTCACCAACATTTACTGTTACTTGTATTCTTGATTATTACCATTCTAACTGGAGTGAGAATGAATCTCAGTATACTTATAATTTGTATTTCTCTAATTGCTAGAGATGTTGAACATTTTTTCATATATTTGTTCTCCATTCATATTTACTTCTTCTGTGAAGTGCCTGTTCAGCCCCTTTACCCATTTATTGAATGAATTATTTCTTTTGTGTCTGTATGTGTTAAGTTTTTTAAGTTCTTTATGTATCCTGGAAATTATTGCTCTATCTGAGGTGCAGGTGGAAAAAATTTTCTCCCATTCCGAAGGCTCTCTCTTCACACTCTTGTATGTAATCTTTGCTGTGAGGAAGTTTTTAGTTTGATGCCATCCCATTTACTGATTACTGATTTTACTTCTTGTACTTTAGAGGTCTTATTAAGGAATTTAGTTCCTGAGCTGATATGCTGGAGTGTTGAGCTGACCTTTTATTCTAGTATGTGTGGGGTTTCTGGTCTAATACCTAGGCCCTTGATCCACTTTGAGCTAAGTTTTGTGCAAGGTGAGAGATGGGGGTTAAATTTTATTCTTCTACATATGGATTTCCAGTTTTCCCAATAGTTTCCAGTTTTTTCCAGAGTGAATGCACCAATAAGAAATAAAGTACAGTACATTAGACAATGGGAAATGGAACAAAAGGAGGTGGGGAGATAAGCAAAGGAAAGACAGTAGAATGAATCTGACATAGTTTTCCCATGTACATATATGAAAACAACACAGTGAATATCACTACCATGTACTTCCATAAGAGTGGGAGTTTAGAATAAAATATATTCCATGCTTTTATAATTATGTCAAAATGGATTGTGCCATCATGTAAAACTAAAAAGAACCAATTACTTCACAAATAAAAAAAAAAAAACTAACATGGAAATATAGGATAGAAATTAAGTACTCCTGAGAGTACATTCATATTTGTAAATGTATCAAGAAGAAGAAATAAAAGAAGTGCAAAAATTAAAACAGATGAATAAAATAGGAAAAATGAAAACAAAATGAATTAATGACAAAATAAGTTATGAAACAGGAAACAGAATAATAAATAAGCTTTAATATTATTAAGATACATGAAAGAAATGCCAGAAAGTAAATATCTAGAAAATACTGAAAAATATTGTAGCATAATATTTTAAAATTCTATGTAAATAAATTTCTTGTAAAAGATATTTTGAGAGAAGAAATTGCTAAAAGCAAATTCAAAGAAATATAAAATCCTTATAAACTAATTTTCATATCTGAAAGTGAGAAATTTGTGATTAATCGTCCTCCCAAAACAGAGCAGCAAGAAGATTCACTAAAGAATTTTATCAAAGTTCAAAGTATAGATAATTTCAATTCACTGCCCACCGTACCAAAGGGGTGACAATAATTTCAATACTGTGTAAAACTTTTAGCACACCAAGAAAAATGAAAGTTTCTGCTGCATTTTTAATGACATGAATAAATATAGATTACTTTCTGGGGATGCTTAATCAAATTACCACTAACAATGTCTTGAAACGATAGACATAGATTACTTCAGAGTTCTAGAGGCTGGTCTGCACTTTCCCCATGAACCCTAAGGAAGCATCCTTTCCCACTTTCTTCCACCTTCTGGAGGCTCAGGGAATTTTTTGAGTCATGGTCATATCACTCCTATCTTTGCATGTGTGTTTACATTACCTCATCATATTATTTTGCCTAATCTTCCTCTGCCTCACTTATAAGGATTTTTGCCACTGCATTTAGCATCTACATGGGTAATCCCAAATATACTCTTCCTTTGTATTATATAAAATAATTGCATGATTGATGGATACACTCTAGTTCACTATATTCTGCCTCTGGCTCCCCAAAGTTCATGTCTATCTTGTGTGTAGTAGCGTTGCTCCATCTCAACTTCTCTACAAGTCCTAAGGGATTACAAATCAATTCTAGTTTGAAAATATTATCTAAACATCATTGACAAAAACACTTAAATCTCATCATCAAAATCAGGTAAGTGAAACTGAATAGTTTCCACCTGGGACTAAAGTCTTTATCTGCGAATGTGTGATCTTAGATAACAAGTTATCTGTTTCCAAAGTATGATGATCAGAGAGACATAGCATAATAGTTATAGATGCTGATATTTGAACATGGACAAAATGCAAGAAATAAAGGAGTCTCCAACACCAAGCAAGTTAAAATCCAATAGGGTAAATTCTGCCAGGTTTCAGACTTAAGCATAACCCTCTAAGCCTCCAGTCTTTGCCCTTAGACCTTAAGTCGGCTGAGCACTGCCTCTTCATTGTGCATTACTTACTTGTGATTTAAGTCTTGGAAGAAATCTTTGTCACCCATAGTTGCAAAGCTGGGATTTCTAAGCAAACCTGAAATCTCAACTTGCAAGTTGTTGAATTACAAAGCAGGTTGAATGCCAGCAGTGCAGGGATAATTTCTTCTCAGGATGACCAGAACAGCCGCAGAAGCTAGAGAAAGGAAGGAAAGGATTCTCTTGTACAGACCCCAAAATTGTGAATTCTTGATTTCGAAATGTCAAGAGGATGTATTTCTTCTGTTTTAATCCATTTCCTTTATGGTAATTTGTTATGGCAGACCTAGGAAACTAATACTGTGGTATTAACACAGAACAGCTATAAACCAATACAAATACTGAGTAACGGAATTTATCAGTATCTATGAACCATTCTAAGCACAATTCCAAGCACCATTCCAGTAAAACAAAGCATATCACAGTGGGATTAACTGAATAATTTTGGAGGGCTCAGTATTGAGGAAAGAACTATTAGTTTGAATCATACAAGATAATTTTGTATGTGTTATACAATTTGATGTCAGCAATGTCATATAAAAAAAGATAATTTTAACTTTTTATAGGATAGGAGTTACTGATTACATTCAAGTCATATTTGCTAGAAATTTCTTTCTTTCCTGACAAGTGAGTCTGGAAACTCTTGAACATCTTGATTTTGAATACTGGAATGTGAATATATCATAGAGTTGAGAGAAAAAATACGAGGCACCCAGTTAAATTTTAATTTAATACTAATACTAATTTTAAATAAGCAGCAAATAATTGCTTTATATAAATATGCCCTACTTCATAATTAACAAATATTATACTAAAGTTATTTAGGAATTCTGAATAAAATGTAGTTGAATATTCAAGACTTTCTGAAATATGATAATACTAATCATACCACTTGCAAGTTTGAAAATCAATGATGTAAATTTTTTTTTAATCTCATAGGACTTGAACCACAACTGTTTTGTCCAGATAATTAAATTTGGGGCAAATCCTATAAGAATTAAAATAATAATAATCTGATACTATTCCTGAAATTTTTTTTCATAAATATTAATTTTGGATTAGTTATTTCTAGAATACTCTACCCTATTATTTACATATCTCTCATATTAAATACCAATTGATATTACATACTTGAATTTTTTAAATTAAGAGACATTATAATTCTAAAATTTTGTAGAATAGGATGAACCTTATTCAAGTACTCATACCCCAGCCATCAACAAATATCTTGATGAAGCAAAATCTATGTGCTAAATAATAATAAACAAATTATCAAGAACTAGAGTTTACTCTTTCAAAGTGTCTTCAAATGGCTTTAAATGAAAGAACTCTTTTCCTATTTACTTATTTAATTTCAGAGTTAATCAGTTCTTTAGTCCAAACAATTACTGTCAGAAAGAACTAAAAAGAATGGTTCATATTATCCATCATGTCTCTATAGCAATTCTTTATGTTTGTTTTATTTTAAGGCAGGAAAATATGTGTTTGTGTTTTATAAATTCCCAGGCAAATATTTTATGTTATTGCTTCCTGTGATACTTCAGTAGCCTAAGTAACTTTTCATTTCCTTCTTTATATAGTTATTTTCTTTACTATTCTTTCATTAAAATCTGGAATTAGAAAAATAGATTTTATTTTTCTTGATATACTATTTTTGATAGACTATTTTAGGAAAAACAACTTTTCTGCTAATAAAGGAAAGTGAAACCCTACAGACAGAGTTTAAATACTTTCCCCAAAGCTAGCAATTACTAGAAAATTCTAGAAGGCTTATATAAATGTATAGATGATGGGTATTTGTATAGCTCTAATACAGTATGAGTAATTGGAAAACAATCATCATACTAATGCCATCTTTTTATACTACTGTGGTTGTAATAAAAAGCAATAAATATGCTTTATTTCATGGACATAATTCTAAAATATCCTCAAGCAAATGAATATGATTTTCTTCTAGTTTTCCTATACTCACAATTCAGCCTTTTAAACTTATTTTCATAAATGAGGTTTTTAAAATATTTCCATTTGCATTAATTCATCTGCTTTAAATTTCTCTCCCAACCTGAAATAATCCTCTGATTCCATTGTGGCTCCAGATGGGTCCCCATCCATCCATCTGGCAAGCAAGTATCTCAAAATGATTATCCCTGCCTGAGAGTAGGTCAACATATATTAGAAGATCACCAACATGAAACCATGTGTCCATGTAAACAGCCTATACCTTAGCATTTGGAGGTTAGTTTAAGACATATGACATCTAACTTTGTCAAGGGACTTGCTAAGAAATGGAAAAAGGGATGTTTTTTATTGTGAATCACAGTTTAATTTTGATATCAGAAAGGATAAAAGGTGGCCAAAATTTCCTTCATTAAATCCATGGACAGTCAGAATGATGTAAAAGTTAAAACAATGAATAAATATTGAGATTTTAAAATCCAGAGTTATCATAAGAAAAGATATGCTAAGCTTTCTAGGCAATGCAACCTGAATTTTTAGTTTTAAAGTCTTGAACACCCATATTCCATGGGAATGATCTTACTCATTATATAGCGTACCATGGTAGGCTGGTTGAGTGCACATAATTATACACATTGATCTTAGACAGTAAATCTGGCAAGGATTCTGCTTTCTGGGAGCAGCATGCCCAGATTCTAATAATACAGAAGGTAAAAGTCAAGAAAGGTCATAGCTTTCCACCCAAATACTGACAGCAGCAAGTGTGTACAGTTTCTAAAATAGGTTATTTAAATATAGATTAAGTTCATTGATAAACTAGTCAAATCAGATTCTCACTTGTTAATGTAAAAGAGAGAAAAAGAAATTTAAAAAAGTGCAACATGTGGGTTTAACTAGGATGTATGGTAGATATTATGACGACTCAATTTTAGTTTTAATTCCCTCAAAGGAAAGTGACTTCTAATTGGTAGGTCATAAACTGCAGAATAAGCTCTTTTTAAAAGGCATACACACATAAAATAACATAACACTTGTATCACACATACACAAATTATTTTATATTTTTAACTTTTTGAACATTTTTATTTATTCTTTTAACTTATACATGACAGTAGAATATATTTTGACACATCATACATACAATGGAGTATAACTTCACATTTTATATTGTTAACTTCTGAGAATTTATGATATTTTTATTTTGTTTAATTTTGTTTATGTTTTGGTATTGAGAATTGAACCCAGGGGTGTTTTATCATTGACCTAAATTCCCAGCCCTTTTAATTTTATATGTTGAGACAGGGTCTCACTAAGTTGCTTAAAGCCTTGATACGGTGCTGAGTTGAGCCTTGAACTTGCAATCCTCTTGCCTCAGCCTCCTTGGAATTATAGGCTTGCACCATTATTCCAAATTAAATTTTTAAAAAATTATAAAACCTTAAAAACAAATAAAAATATTCTACTGACTCAATCTCAACCATATCTAGAAGCTCTCTAAGTTCTATGTTCTTAGCATCTGCTTTGGAAATTTAAAAGTTATCTTCTCTTCTATGCATCTTGAAATAACAGAAAGGCCAATTTTCCAAGAAAATTAAGAAGAAATTAGAGAAGAAATAATCGGCAGAACTGACTATTACTGTTTAAAAGAACCCACTAAGGATGGTGATTCTAGTTAGTTTCTCCTGAACTGTGATGGACCACGTGTGTCTGACTCTCCATAAAGTCACATGTTGATGTCTAGTTGGATATTATTTAGAGGTGAAGAATTTGGGAGATAATCAGGTCACAAAGGTGGAGCCCCCATGAATGAGACTATTACCTTTATAAGAAGAGACATATAGTAGTTGATGCAACAAGAAGGAGGCTATCTGCAAACCAAGAAGAGAACCACCGCTAGACACCAGATTTGCCACCACATTGATCTTGAACATACCAGGCTATAGAACCATGATAAATGAATAACATTTAAACAACTGAGTCTATTTCAGGAGTCCCAAATGACTAGTACATTGGACTTCAGAGTAAAGGAAAACATCTGAGCTCCTCCATAAGGAATAACCATGTACATACCTATGTATATACATGTCTGTGTGTGTATATGCACACACACATATATACACATACATACATATAATATTTAACAATTGATAAATATCAGTTGAATAATTGAAAATAAGGAAAATATAAAAGATTATAGAAACATATTAACATAAGCTTGAAGTTTAAAACAGTGTTATAAACAAGAAAAGAAAAAGAAGGCTATAATTTAAAAAGGTAAATTAATCCAAAGACCATAATAATAAAAAAAACCATAATAATAAAAAAAATGAAACTGTTCTTTTTTTTTTTTTTTTTTTGGTACTAGGGATTGAACTCAGGGTACTCGACCACTGAGCCACATCCCCAGCCCTAT
This sequence comes from Xerus rutilus, assembly GCA_028644305.1. Classification (NCBI taxonomy): domain Eukaryota; kingdom Metazoa; phylum Chordata; class Mammalia; order Rodentia; family Sciuridae; genus Xerus; species Xerus rutilus. The sequence goes on along the minus strand of CM053405.1, from coordinate 14,226,835 downwards.
TTTGTGTTTTCGGTAGAGACAGGGTCTCACTGACTTGCTTAGCGCCTTGCTGTTGCGGAGGCTGGCTTTGAACTTGCAATTCTCCTGTCTCAGCCTCTCAAAGTGCTGGGATTACAGGTGTGCCCCACCGAAATTTTTCTAAACTGAAAAATTAATAGAAAAAATAAAAACAACAAAAAAGGAATTCAAAATCCTATATGCATCTTTTCCTAAAATACTAACAACTTTTTTGACTTGGAAACATAAAATTTTGACATGTATTAGACAGCAAGTTTACAGCTAGTGAGGTAAAAATAAGATATGCTAAATATCCAATGGCTTTACAAGCAATTGTATAATTTCTGAGTCAAGTAGTAGGTCTATTTTGAGATTTGTATTGTTTTACATACTGGGTGTATTAATTTACACTTCCACCAGCAGTATATGAGAGTTCTACTATCTTTAAAAGCTTGATAGCATTTGTATTTTTAATACAAATCATTCTAACTAGAAGTGAGGTGAAGTCTCATTGTGATTTAGATTTGCACTGATTATTAGTCATGCTGAACATTTTGTCATATGCCAGTAGGCTATTTCTTTTGAGAGATGTTTAGTTATTTGGCTTATATTTTCATTGTATATTTTACTTTTTATATTTTGCTATTGACCTGTTTAAGTTTCTTTTCTATTCTGGCCATGAACCCTTTGTCAGATGAAGAGTTTGCAAATATTTTCTCCCTTTCTGTGTGCCCTCTCTTCATTCTGTTGACTTTGTCCTTTGTCTTACAAGTTTTTATTTTGATGTCATCTGTTTTGTAGCCTTTTGCTTTTTTTGCCTGTAATTTTTATATCATATCCAAAATATGATTTTGTATCATATTTTTGCTTAGAATTATTCTGAAGTGTGTGTCTCATTTCTTCTAATAGTTTTATAGATGTGCGTTTTAAATTTTTTAATGTGTTTTATCTAATTTGAGGGTATAGGCAGAGATCAAGGTCTAGACTCATTTTTCTACTCAGTATTTTGTTGGGAAGATGTCTTTGCCCAAGCATATGTTTACCTGCGGTTGTAATTCAGACTCTAGTGCTTGCTCTTTCCTAAATTAGAGAAAATAGTATTTCACATTTTTAAATTATGTCCAAATGAACCCAAATATTACATATAACTACAATGAACTAATAAAAAAATCATGTGGCTATAATCTCACTACTAGGTATATATACAAAGAATTTGATACCAATATTTTGAAAAGACATCTGCATTTCTGGATTTATTGTGGCACTTTCAGCATTAGCTAAGAGATGTAACTAGCCTATGTGTCCACTAACAGATGAGTTAATAAAATATGGTGTATATATCCAATGAAATATTGTTTAGCAATAAAACAAATGAATTTCTGTCATTGCAGAAACATGAATTGACCTGGAAATCATAATGTTAAGTGAAATAAGCCATGTACATGAAGATAAATACCATATGATTTTATTCATATGTGGAAAATAAAAGAGTTGACTCCAAAGATGTAGAGCAGAACCATGGATCTGAGAGTCTGGGGCAGGGAGGGGAGAAAAGGAGAAAGGAGGGGCTGGTTAACCTGTACAAAGACACAGAAAGAAGGCATGTTTTCTGAGGTACTGTTATACCAATACAGTGATTATAGTTACAATATTGTATCATATAAATCAAAATAAACAGAGGATATCGAATGTTCTCATCACAAAGAAATGATTACTATCTGAGATGACAGAAAACCTAAATATCTTCAGGTGATCATTTCATAATGTATACATGTGTCTAAATATTATACTGCCCCATAAATAGGTGCAATTGTTATCTTTCAATTAAAATAAATACATCAATTTTTAAAAGGTTTGTGATATAAGTTGCTTAAATATAGAAAAGATCTAACTTTTTTTAAATTTGAAGAAATTGATAGCAGATATTTTTAAGATTAATAATGGAGGCTAAAGAAGAAATAAAAATAAGTTGCCAGAAGCAGCTAGTAACAACAGTTTCCAGAGAATAATACTTGTTTTCCTATGGGGAAATCTACTTTTTTGACTTCCTAGGGGGAATTACCAAATTTAGGAATACGTAATATGTAAATTTACCATTGATTCAAACTTTGAGTTCTATGATTGTTTGTTGTTGTTGTTGTTGTTACTGGGGATTGAAATCCAGGGGGAAGGATCGGGGTACTGACCACTGAACCACATTCCCAGCCCTTTTTTATATTTTAGTTTTTTGAGATAGGATCTCTTTAAGTTGCTTAGGGCCTCTCTAAGTTGCTGGGGCTAGCTTTAAACTCGCAATCCTCCTGCCTCTGCCTCCCGAGTTGGTGGGATTACAGGCATGCTACACCACACCCAGTAATGAGTTTCCCTGATTTCTGATTTAGATGTTATTGTTAAGACAAAATTTATAGTTTGTTTTTGAACATAAGAGAGGTTTTTAAGTTTTTTTTTCCAAAAACCTAAACTGTGGTGCGTGTTTTAAAAATATAAGTCATAATATTGGATATATTATTTATTCTTCACAGCCACTGAACTATGAAAAAAAGAAGTCCTATACCCTCAACATAGAAGGAGCCAATACACACCTGGATTTTCGCTTTTCGCACCTGGGTCCTTTCAAAGATGCGACCATGCTGAAGATCATTGTTGGGGATGTAGATGAACCACCACTATTTTCCATGCCTTCATACATAATGGAAGTCTATGAAAATGCCAAGATCGGTACTATTGTTGGCACAGTTTTAGCACAAGATCCTGACAGTGCTAACAGCTTAGTAAGGTATGCTGCGATTCACTATTTCAAATATATAAAGATATTTGTTGTCTCTCAAGTGAATTTAATATGAATTACATAATGCTTATATATTTTATTTACAGGTTAATTTTTTCATAATTAAATCATAATATTTGTTGATTCTTTAACTGAGGAACACAACAGATGAGTTTTTGTCCAATTAAGAATATATGTAGCTGTCTCCATGCATGTGTTGCTGATCACACGAATTTTTTTTCTACTTGACTTAATGGATGTGTGCATAATTGATTGAAAAAACTGTTGTAGAAATAATCTCAAACTAGAGAATCTTCGGTATCCTAGTGATAGGAAGTGTGGATAGAGTGGAAAATTTATCTCAAGTTGACTCTTGGTCCTTCTGGTCACAAGAGCTGTGTGGCTTTAGGTAGTGATCTACCCTTATCTACAAGAGGAAAATAATACCTATCTCATAAAATTATTGTGCAGATACATGAATCAACATTCACAAAGCACCAAGTAAAGTAGACTGCATCACACACACACTGAGTATTAAGGTGCCCAGGTCAGTCGAGACATGGACCTAGATACTCACTGAGACAGGAAGACTAGTATGGGGATTCTGGCATCTTTACCAACAGCTGAGCGATATCCATTCAACCCTGCTAATTCTCAAGTTCTAATATTAAAGATAAAATCATAATGCACATAAATATTTCGATACAGTTCAATTGTATGGAAATGAAGGATTTGGCTCAGTGACAAGTACATGACTGTTTACTAAATAATATTTTATGATCAATATGCCATATGATAGAGACTATTAAGACTTTCTTATCTAACCATAAAGGATTTCTTTTTGTCTTATGACAAAATAAAAAATGCTTCATAAGTGTTGTATATTTACATTCTTAGAAACCGTCAGGCCCTTGAAACTTGGAAATTCTTAAACAGATCTGTCTGATTTTTCCCATAAACTCTTACTCTCACTCTCATTAGTTTTCATCCATTTTAATAAAAGCTAATATACCCTATACAATATTTGTGAATGCTCTCTATTTTTTTTTCTGTATGCATTTTTATTTCAGTTTTTATAAAAGTTCATAGCACATAGAATTAGGAGAAGAAATTCTCTGTGCACAAAGGTATATGTGAAATAATCATGTTCTAAGTACAACTACAATAGCAGTATCCTGTCCTGTTAAGAGCAAAAGCTAAACATTGCTTAAAGAAGCAGGTTACTAAGATATGCAAAATAATATACTTAAGATCAGTTACAGAGATTAATCTCTCTAAAGGGATAGATAGAAATCTATATGTTCATTGCTCAACTAGAGGAAATTTCATTATGCTTCATCATTTTATAAATTACCATATTTTACTCCTAACCATAGATATAATTTATTAAAATATATTAAAATGTAGCACTATAAAGTATATGTGCAGGTGAGGCATCCTTTGCTATATACATCCAATGTCTCTGGGAATAAAGATATTCCATGAAGTTAGTTTGATGTGAAAATATTTAATAAAAATTGGTCAGATTTCTTTTGAAATTTAAATATGGATACAAATGGTGCTTTCTATAATTGATAATTAATGAAAGTAGAAGCTACATCGATTTTTAAAGTGATGGTTGACCACCCACCATTAGGACCAATATTACAAGGGTCCTCATGATAAGGAATCACACACACCACCACCACCACCATTACCAGTTTGAACTCCAGATAAGAGAGAAGCTTAGAAAAAGTTAAATATTGTATTTTAGTCAGATTTTTTTTTCTACAGAAGCAGAATGAATATCAAATATTGTGTATGTGTGGTATGTGTGGGGAGGTAAATAAGAAAGAGTAAGAGAGACACATAATTTAAGAAATTATTTTATATAGTTGTAAAGATACAAGTTCAAAACCTGCACAATAGTCCAGCAGCCTGGAGATTTGGTCTCAGTTCCAGTCTAAAGGCTATCCGTGAGCAGAAGTACTTTTTGCTTGGGAAAAATCTGTCTTCATTCTCTACGCTTTCACCTGATTGTATGGGGTAAATCCACATATGCTATAAGCAGATTCCACTGATTTAAATTAAATATTTGTCGCATCCAAAAAGACCTTCACAGAATCATATTGAATGATATTTGACCAAATCTCTGTATATCGTTGCATAAACAAGTTGGCTCGTAAACGTAATGTCATATTGCCATGAGGTTTACATTGGTCTCATGGAGGTATTATAGGCAGTGTATGCCAAACATGTTTGAGATAATAAATTCAGAAAGATTGAATTGAAGCTCATAATCTAGGTCAGAGAGGTGAAGGTTGTATAAAGCCAGATGACCAAAAGGAGGCGAATTAAAACCACTGGGCAAGGCTTTATTGGAAATACGCTCTCGGGCTAAACTCCCCCATCCATCAGAGTGTGTCCGGGAGAATCGCCCACGTGTTCTGCACTACAGAAAATTTTAAAAGGCCGGGTCAGGAAGGGGAGGGCTTAAGGCAGGCAGAGAAGGTAAGGGGATCCTGCTGAGGTCAGAGTCCTTCCGGGATGAGTCAGGAAGAATGGTGGCAGCCATACTGTGTGTTCTGTGTTTCTTTGCTGATGCGGCCCGCGGCATCGGGCGAGGCCATGTTGGTGCATCCTGCATTTGCCTCGCTAACCTAACAGGTTGGAGGGAGAAATTGTAGATTCTGGTCTATTGAGGAGAGTGGGCTACCTGTGGACATGGTACATTATGAGGTTTTCAAGGGAAGCTGAAAAGGAGGAGGTTGAGGAGGTTTTGTGCTGGTAGGTCTTTGATATTTATTCTGGCACCAGGGCCAATTAGGGATGAAAAGAAAATAGAGGAGCTTGAATATTTGCAACCAAAAAATAAATAAATACATAAAATTTGCATTTCAAGATAAATGCAAATTTAATAAACTTAAAAGCTGAATGAAAGATGGATTGTCTGTGAAGAAATATAGCCAAATGAGGCAAAATTGAGAACAAGAGCAAACTTCTTTCAGCTGCTGTCTAACACATATGAAAACACCTTATTTCATGTAGAATTGGAGAATTCCCACCATCCTCCAGGGGACAGTTGGAATTGTTTGGAGACTTTTTTGAGAATGTTTTAGTCCATTTGCTATCACTAATTGCCCTGCACTGTATAGTGTAAAAAGATATTCATTTCCACATTTCTGGAAACTGGAAGGTCCAAGACCAAAATCTAGGATTTGGCGAAGGCCTTCCAGGTTTGTAAATGCTGTGTTCTCATGTGGCAAGGAGCAGAGAAAGAAGCAACTTACTACCTCCTATTTTTTTCTTGTAAAGTCATAAATCCATTTATGAGTGTTAGGGTAGCAGCCAGCCAGACACGAACACCTCTGTACAGCCAGGAGATCCTTTATTCAGGGGAGTGGGCGCCCGGGCGAATGAAAGAGGAAAAAAAAGAGAGAGAGCGGACGCACGGGAGGGATTTTATAGAGCCCACTACAAAACCACGGGGCGAGCTAGGGGTTGGTCACTTTAAAATTGGGGGCAGATAAGCAGTAGCGGTCTTCTTTTTTTTTTTTTTTTTTTGGTACTGGGGATTGAACTCAGGAGTACTCGACCACTGAGCCACATGCCCAGCCCTATTTTGTATCTTTTGATGTGCTAACCTGAGTGGCTAGGCTTTGTTTCCCAGGTGGAAGATTCCGGAGAGGAACCCCCTGGGGCAGGAACTGCCTTATGCTTCTAGAGAGGGGATGTGAAAATTAATTACAAAAGGGCTGTTTTTTACCTTACAATGAGGGCTTTAGCAATTTCCATAATCAATTTCTGGTGATGATTTTTTGATTTAGCCAGTTTGGCTGCCATAATGCATTATCAAAAACTGGGTGCTTGCGAAAAACAGAATATTTTGTCTCATACTTGCACCCTGAGATCAAGGTGCCAGAGTGGCTGGGTTGTGGGGAGGGCCTTCTGTGTTGCAAGTAGTCAACTCCTCATACCCTCACTTGTTGGGAAAAGAAGTAGATCTCTTATTAGAATGCTAATCCCATCCTTGAGAGCTCGGTTCTTAAGATCTAATGCCTCCTAAAGACCCTGTTTAAATGTGCAAGGGAGTGGGGTGAGGGGGTAGCACAAACATCTAGTCCACAGCAGGGAGGGAGCTATTGGCATCTCTAGTAAAAGAGTCCAGGGATCAGGACAAACATTCCACAATTCACGGGGGCTATGTCATAGAAATTATCTGGCCTGAAAGGCCAAAAGTTCTGAAGTAAAGGAACTCTGCTATAGAATAAGGCAAATTTTGTGGTAGATTAGTAAAACATCAGTACTCATTATATTCATGAAAAAAATTTACAAGGAAAATTTGTGAAGATATTTATTAAAATACATAGTTCAAAACAGACATAATCATGTGAATGTTTCAATATGTTTCAATTAAGTAAGCTATTTCTATAGATAATTTATTTCCACAAGATAAGATTAATTGCTTCAGTAATTGCCCCATATTATTGAGAATATTTAATTGAAATCTTGCTACGGCATGTATTCTCCCATTTATTGGGGTGCAAAGATGACACATACATTGTCTCCAAATGCTAATAAAGCAAAACACAAATCTCCCAGCATATGCATTATTCTTTCTACTTTGTTTTGGTTAGACAACTAAAATGAATCCTGCTTCAGCCCCTTGAAATAATTAGAGACTCCTTAGCTGCTGTTTGGGGGCATAATTTGCATAATATTTATTCTTGATTTTAATAAAAATGTGTCATTCACTTGGGCCTCTAGGTGCAAACAGTGAATAAAACCCAGAAAACAATAAACACACAAGCAAGCCTCATATTTCCACCTTTCTCAGGGACCAAATGTTTGTACTAATTAAGGAAAAGCACACTGAGAAGATGTACCTTTCAGTGTGCCCCGAAATGCAATTAGCTCCAAGTTTGCAAAATTGGAAATGAAAGGGAGTTTGAGTCTTACATGCATTTGTGAAAATCTTCTTGACTGTAGTCTTTTGTTTTTCAATTTTCTAACCTATTAGTAAGACACCAGAATTCTTGTAGCCTGCAATGTCTAGGCTTTGTCTTTTTCTACTTAAAACAAGATGTGCAATTTGTAGCAATATAATCATCACCTTTTGTTAAAAAAGAAAGGAAAAAATACATAAAATTAGAGTCTGGTTGTTTATAGGTAGTGAAGAAAACTATGGTTTAAATGGCTACACTTAACTTGCTAGCATAATATTTTTACAGAGCTGGGACCTTCTGGGAAACGGAGGAAGCATGAAGGCTTCTCTGATTCTGGCGATGAAGTCAAATTTCAATCATGTCAGAATAATAGGCAAGTTTATTCGAACAGATGGAAAAGGGGAGCAGAAACACTGTAAAGGAAGAGTGGATGATCTCAGAGAAGAGAGGGGCAGCGTGACTCTCCAGCCCCATGTTACTGGGTTCCCCAGGAAAGTTTCCAGAGAGTTCTACCCAGGTCCACCTCTTGATTTTGATATCAAGTAGGATGACATCAGACTGTTGAGCTCCCACTGCCATGACAACACTAGCTTATTTTGGCCCATGCTTACCAGTTCTATTTGTAACCTGTTCTTTCAGATTATATGCTTAGGGGAATTACCCTTATCCCCCTGGGTTCTGGGATATGACCTGTATAAGGTTCATCAAAAACTGCCCCCACTGTCCCTTTAGGGCAACTTGTGGTCTTCTTATTATCAGCATTTAGGCATTTCATATGGAGACAACAGGTAGTTTTCTGAGGAATGTAACATATCCTGTTGACTTAAGCAAATCACTTTTTAAAAGAGACACTATGTAGGGATCAGCACAGTGGGCCATTTTATAAATTTGTTCCCTTAACTTCATATTCCCACCACTCACATCTGTCTGTTCTCTAAAAACAGAAATGGAATCCAGGAAGTCCACAGATCAGCTGCTGAGGGATGAGCACTCTTGTTTCTGACATGAGGGTTTTAAGAATGTGAACCTGTAGCTTGTCTCCATCAAAAACATAGTGGTGTCACCGGTTACTGGTGACGAGTTCTGCTCCTCCACATGTTGAAGTTTGAACATTAGAGAAGCACACCAAGGCAAGCATATAAAGCAGGGTTTATTTAGAAAGGAGTAACATAGACTTCTCCCAGGAGGGAGAGGGCGCCTTAGCTGGTACCCTGGTATCCAAAGAAGTACACATGTTTGGCCTTTTTATATATCTTAGGCTTCCTTTGTTCTCCTGCTCACTTCCCCTTATCTCTCTCCTTCCTGCCTGGTGACTAGGCCCAGGATGTTTGGTGGGATAGCTAAAAAGCACATGGATAGGGGGAAGGGCCCAGATGTAATTAACAACTCCTTGGGACAGGTTACCTTAGCAACCATTTGGAGCAGGGGTGATAAGGGTGGAGGAAGGGCTCTGGAGGCATTAGCATCTCAATACTTCTCCAAATTGGCCTCCCAGATCTGACTTGACTCAATTTACCTATCTACACTGACTGCCTGTCTAATTCTGGCTTCAGTAGCATTCATTACTAGCTCTTTTTTGTCAAGGAATAACATGTAAATAACATGTAATCTTATTTCATAAACAACTCCAAAACTATCTGCTTTAACGGTTTAATTAAAAAAAAAAAACCTAAATCTCAGAAAATTAATTAATTTGACAAGATTGTGAGTATAATCTCAATTCAGAATGCAAATCCAGTTTTGCTTGACTGGGAAGATATTCTTTTTTAAGCCACAATACACTACTTTTCATGTATTTCAACTAATAAAAAACAAGCCAAGAAATACTACATTTATAAAACTTAAATATTGCAAAAAACAAATGGTACATGTTAATAACTTCATTGATCAAATGCCAGTAGGAATTTATCTTTGAAGGGATTAATTTCATACACTGGAAATAGCGAACGATAAAGATAGTGAGTTGCTTTTTAACTCCTGAGCCACCAATATACAAGTTGTCTTTTTTTGGGAGTGGGTATCAGAGATTGAACTCAGGGGCACTAGATGATTGAGCCACATCCTCAGCCCTACTCTGTATTTTATTTAGAGACAGGGTCTCACTGAATTGCTTAGTGCCTTGCTTTTAATAAGGTTGGCTTTGAACTACCAATTCCCTGCCTCAGCTTCCAGATCCTCTTGCCTCAGCCTACAGAGACACTGGGATTACAGTGTGCCCCTACACCTGGTCTGCAGCTTCTCTTAAGCTTAGAGTTTCTTAGAGTTAATAACCATTGCAAATTTGTCACTTAATGTATATCAGAAAAATAAAATTCTTACATTCCCCAGTTCCATTTCCCATGTAATGAATAGACTGAGTAGCTCAATTTACATTCCCTCATCTTTCCCTCCTTCTACTCTGATTTATTATGAAAATTAATCTATACATTTATAGATTTATTTAGAAGAATTTGAATGTTTTCTTTAATAACTTTAAAACAAAAGAAAACAAATATTAAATTTGTTACCTAATTGTTTCAAATATTCATGATGATACAATTTGTATCACACACATGACATCAACAAAACTGTGATTATATTTTGAAGTATTGGCTGTATTAAAAACGTCTTTCTCAAAGAAAACAAAACAAAACAAAAACAAACAACAACAACAACAAAATGTCTTTCTCAGGAGAATCACAAGTTCAAAGCCAGCCTCAGCAATGGCAAGGTACTAAGCAACACAGTGAGACCCTGTCTCTACATAAAGCACAAAATAGGGCTGGGGATGTGGCTCAGTGGTCGAGTGCCCCTGAGTTCAAACCCAGGTACCCCCCAAAAAAAGTCTTCCTAACCTATAATGCCTTAAAAAACAATTGCAGATTGCAGAGGATAAGTTTGCCTGTTTGGATATGTAATGTAGTCTTTGCAGACAAATAACTCCCTTGTGTCCACTGCATCCTTATGGAAGTGGATACTTTTTTAATGAGCTCCTGAAATGTTCACATAATTTATGATGAGAGGTAAATTAGGAATGTCATATTAATTATGGATATTGTGACAGCAAAAATTAAGAGATTTCAAAATAATGGTAAGGTCATGTAACAAAGTTGAAGAAAAAAGAAAATGAGTGTTTGAATGTAAGATTCAAAGTTTTGCAAAGAAAAATGAAATAACCATCAAATGCATCAAAATAGTCATCTTAAAAATACCATTTAATATGGAATATTATTTACCATAGACCAAACTTATTTATAAAAGTTTGGCTCATTGATGATATGGAACTTAAATCGTCCCTCAATCCAGTCTTCAATACACCCTAGTCACAATTGTTGACAAAGCCTCTGATACCAAAGGTAGGCATTCCAACAGTGCATATAGTCCAAGCTGAGTAAAGACAGACAGAAAGCAGACCCTTGCCTTTAAAACTAGCAGTCCCTGTCTATAACCTGTGTATTCTAAGTTTATCTCATTACATATTGCTGACTCAGGACTTTACTGTTAAATGTCATGAGCATATGACATTTAAGAATTTATGGGGGATCTAGCTGGGCACATGCCTATAATCCCAGCAGCTCTGGAAGCCAAAGCAGGAGGATTGAGATTTAGCCCTGGAGTGAATACCTAAACCCTGGTTAAGTGATAGTCTCTAGATAATCAGGCAGGAAATTAACATCCAAATTGCTTTTGTATTACATGTGGTTTTTGCAAATAAATGAAAAAAAAGATTTTAAAGGCTTCATAGCATTTTCAGAATTCAGGATCATTGGGATTTCTGATGCTCTACTTAGAGACATAAATAACAGAAGGAAACTTTGTAGTTGCTTGTGGAGAGGTTTTACTTCTGTGTATTTATTTTATTGGATAGTGGTTTTGTTACAGGAATTTAGAAATCTTTCCCAAATATCTATGTGGTGTCTGTTTTATTGAGCAGTTAAACATGATAGAGAGTCATGTAACAAACAATGCTTTTTGTTTTTGTTTTTAGAAAGATTATTTTATGGGTGCATACTTGTGCGATAAATTGCATAAGCAAAGGTAGTAAAAGAAATAAAAGAATTTTTAAAAAATTAATCTGAGTCATATTTCAGGTGTGTGACTTTTTGTAAAGCTGAAGAAGCAGTTAAGCTGTCATAATATCCCAGTGTGTATATTGATTAAACCTTATCCCAACCATTGATTACAGTCAACAAAACTTGCAAAACAGCTAATTCGAGAGTAAAATCTCAAAGAAATTTATTTCATCATTCCCATGTCGTACCTGCAAGTATTTAAAATGAGACAACTAAAGGAGATTTTCTATACTTTAAGCTACCTGATGTTTTCAAATCACTGCAGAAATAGATTTTCATTGCATAAACTTTAAATTAATTTCTTAAGGTGAAGTGGACAAAATATAATGAACATAATAAGTGTCTCCAAAGACTGAAATTTTGTCATTGAAAAGAAAAATAACTTTTCCAATGACTTTAACATGACTATTAGTAATCTTCAGTCTATGCCTACATAATCAAAGAGAAATTGAGTGCAAATGATAAACTGAGCAATTTGTTTAAAGTAGCTTCTGTTGAAGAAAATATTTGAATAAAGGTAATCATTATTGATATTGACTATTATAGTCTTAGCATGTCTACCTATTTGTTGGACTGGTGAAGTATTAATTTGAATAATGAATTTTCATTATATTTTGATATAATGTATTTTCTTTTCCATTTTTCACTGCTTTGTAATTTATTTGCTAGAAATTTGAAATGTTGTCTGAGAACAGAGAGTAGTGGTAAGTGTAAAAATTTCTAACCAGTACTTATTTGTTAGAATGGCAACCCTGCAAGAAGGTCTCCTATGCAGGTCAAGTGTGAATAGGCCCATTTATCTGCTTCTGAGAAATTATTTAAGATTGGCTATTTGAGTCAGCTTTTTCATTGCTGTGACCCAAAGACAGTAACAAAAACAATTAGAGGAGGAAAAGTTCATTTGAGGCTCACAGTTTGAAAAGTCCAAGTCCTTAGATGAGCAAATCCACTCCCTGGGGCTTCAAGTGGGGCTGCTGAACCTCAGGATGGAAGGGTGTGGCAGAGGTAAGCAGCTCAGGATATCACTTGAGGAAGCTGAGAAAGAGAGAGAGAGAGAGAGAGAGAGAGAGAGAGAGAGAACCAGAGAGCACCACTCTTCAGGGACAAAATATATACAGCAAGGGCCCTCCCCAATGACCAACCTCCTCCAAGCACAACATTTTTGTATACAGTTACCACCCAGTTAATCCCTAACAGAGGATTGGTTAAGAATCTAGTAACCCAATTATTTTACCTCTAAGCTTTTTTGCATTGTCTCACGCCTGAACTTTTGAAGAACAACTAATATCTAAACCATAACATCAGCATAGGAGACTTCTCCAATTAAAGGGATCTTAAGGACTGCTGGGCAAATATGCACTAGCAATAAATTAGTTGTACTTGTTTTGTATAGAGCTAGATGACCAGTCTCTCAGAAGTGTAAATTTAGTGTAAATTTAGTGTAAATACTACTTTGATGCTTATTTCACATATGATAAAATGAGTACATAATGTTGAAGGGGTGATAGTACTATATCACAATCATCATAATACATTAGCTCTTAAATTCATCCCAAGATTTCTTCTTAACAATAACCTTCTAACCACATGTAGATATTCTATAAAGGGATTTTTCCTCAGATTCAACCTGAAGTCTAAAAGATGAGTTTTAGCTACTGGTAATTGAATTGCACTTAAATATTTTTTAACAAAATTATGAATACTATGACATACTATAGAAATTATAAATTTGTTTCTTATTTTTTTCAATATTTAGATATTTTTAATAATATAAAAATATGTCCACTACACACTATATGGGGGGATTAATCTAAAAATTTCAAATGTGTTAGGGATCTATATAAAGGATGTTATTAGGAATCTATAAATATGTTTCATATGTGAAAGCATACTTATCTGGATCTGTAAGTCATGATGATTTCTTGGGCTGATTATTTCTACCAAAATATTTACCAAAGCATTGAAACATTACTATGGAATGCCTTGATTACTTTCAGATTAATATTAATAGACTCTCCATTAAATTTGTTGATTGATTGCTTTATTCATTCAAATAGGAAGCTAAGCAGAATATCTACGTGCTTACTAGTAGAAGAAAACAACAATTTCATTCAGTTTCCAATGAAAAGGAACTTCAGTACATTGAGCTATAAATTTTAAAATAATTTTCTCATAAAGATTTATTAGAAGCCAGGCGCGGTGGCTCAAGCCTGTAATCCCAGCACTTAGGGAGGCTGAGACAGGAGAATCATGAGTTCAAAGCCAGCCTCAGCAATGGCAAGGAGCTAAGCAATTCAGTGAGACCTTGTCTCTACATAAAACACAAAATAGGGCTGAGGATGTGGCTCAGTGGTCGAGTGCCCCTGAATTCAATCCCCGGTACCAAAAAAAAAAGATTTATTAGAAAAGACTGTAGTTTATGTTCTTTGTAGAGAGAGTCTTATTCATTCTTCCAGATCTCACTGTGTATATACTACAGTAGTGGACAGAAACATCAAGCACTTACTATTTAAGAATTTTCTAAACAAAACAGAATATCTTTAAATGTCTTATCTGGTTATATTGCTTCTAGTTTCAATTTATATTGTCTATTTTGATAGCTATGAACTAAAATTTAAAAAAAATCCTTAAAACTCTTATTACACATTTTTATACCATTAATTCCAAATAGGATCTATGTCATTTAGGCAAATATTTACATGGTTTTACATTTGCTAGACAGCACTGAAAATATTAAGTTAATAGTGCTATTTGCAATAAACACTAAATATTAATATATAGTTTCATAAGATTTTAAGAAGTTTTTTATGAGTTTATAAAACAAATGGATTAGGAAAATTAAGCTATTAAAATATTCTATTCATTTGTTTACTACACAATTGTATAGACATGTCATTTCTTAATTCTAAATCATTAGCATTAACTTACTCTACATTTGATGATCAAAATACTTTAAAATACTTCCTTTTCTCTCACATTTCCATTAAGCTGATTTCTGAGTTTTTACTTCCATGACTGGGCAGGAATCCAAGGGTAGTTAAGCAGAACAGTATAGTTTCACTTAAGTCAAAATTCAGTTGCACCTGCTTGAGTAAGATTCTGTGATTCAAACATCCTCGATATCTAGCCCTTGTGTTGTTGATTTCCCAAGAGAGCTAGGTCACAATACAGAACTAGAGGTTAATAAAATGAGTCTGAGGACACATGCTCAGCATGATGCCTAACATTTTCTACTAAACATAGATTGTAGTTTTCTAAATCCAAGTAAAAAATTATATTTTCCAAAGATATTTAACCACTAATGTTAGAGCTTATATTAGAAGCCCATTGTGAGGTTTGTAAGAAAGAAGATTGCTCTAAGAGAAAAAAAAGAAACAAGGAAAGAAAGCTACATATTTTCAGATTCCTCATTTAGCTTATAAATAAAAGACACTCCCATTTTTCTAGACTGACAATTCTGAAGTGATAACACTCCTCAAATAATGAGTCTTCTGCATATTCCATAGGAGTGCATTACCAGAAACTTAATCTGAGTTTGATAACCTGGAGGAAAATGTGATTTTGAATAATATGTTTCAAATTTAGGTTTTCTGATTTTCAGATATAAATATTTTATTAGAGTAACCAAAAATTACAGAAATGTTCAAAAATGGACATTAAAGACAGGTTAAGACAACAAACTTTAAATGATAAAATAGTTAGAATGCCAACTGATTATGATTTGAAGGAGGTTGTCCTTTACATGTGACAAGAAATAACATATCCAAAGCTATTCATCCCTCATCCTTAGCATCAAGCCCCTAAGGAAGAAGGACCATCAGGTTTTTTTATAATGTAAACTCAAGTCAAAGAAAATCAAAATGGTCATGGGATAGCATGGCTCCATACTGTGGGAAAGCCCAATGACAGGCAAGTTTCCTTCTACATGGTAGCATCTGGATTTATGTCTTTAAATGGGATTTTTTTTGTGCTTGTTCCCTTATTTGCTTAAATTACTTTTCTGTGGTGAACTTCTTCAATTAATATAGGTTTTTTATTAGAAAAATAAATGTACAATGGTCAGTTATTTTGTTTTCATTACACAATTTTAAGTGATGTATTCTGTCTCTTTGTAGGTGTTATTATTACTAATGAGTGTCTAAATTTCTTTGGGTGTTCTGGGCTCCGTAGTATCAGTCTATTTGCCTCTGTTTATAACTTCTGCCATGTTTGTGTATGTGTTCCATGGGTTGTGAGAAG
Source organism: Xerus rutilus (assembly GCA_028644305.1). Taxonomy (NCBI): domain Eukaryota; kingdom Metazoa; phylum Chordata; class Mammalia; order Rodentia; family Sciuridae; genus Xerus; species Xerus rutilus. Next base: position 14,210,855 of record CM053405.1, on the reverse strand, counting down.
ATTTTACTCCTTAGCAGTAGCTTCTGTGTACCTGTTGGCACGTTATATCTATGAGAGGTACAGAGTTGTACCAAAGCTATGCTTATACTGTTGTAGAAAGTATGATGAATTTTGTAGTATTTCCATTATCACACTCACCTTTTCTAGATTTTCACACAACTTTTATATTTTTCTCATGATAAAATGAGATTAGTGTCCCTGTTATTTTCAGTGCACAGTTCCTAAATTTCTACTTTGAAACTCAATTATTTTCATCTTCTCATGAGTTTGAACATTTTAGATAGTCTTCTCTTTCAAAATAACCATTCCCTGTAGTAATAAAGTCAATGCTTCATGTTTTCCTTCAAGAAAAGAACGAATTGTCAAATTAACTTAGTGGATGACACAGTATACCTTTTTACTGATTTCTACTCTGAAAGTGATTCCAGCAAATTGTCATGCCTCATGGGCTTTACATATTCACATTCATTGAACTCTTGAATCCACTGTAATAAAACTCACAATTCTTTGACACTTTATTGAGATTTGTGTTTGTCAAGTCAAGTAGATTTATGTTGTCCAATCTGATCAACACTTACTAACCCCAGTGAGCTCCTTAACAGAATTCACCACATCTATCCGCTCCTTCCTTGAAACACTCATTTCTGCTGGCTCTGGTGTCCCCTCACTGTCCCTTCTTCCTTTCTTGGGATGCCCCTTTCCTTTTGCTGCAATCTTTTCCTGCACCAAATTTGGGTTGCTTTAGTCTTAAAAGAGTCTAAGGAATTTTTTATTTTCTTAAAATTTTCTTCCAGATAGTATTATACTGTTCCAATTACCTTCAGTTTATGCTGATTTACATAAACTTTATAATTTCTATTCATTTATAAAGCACATTTGAAATCCATGTGAAATTCATGAAATCTATTTTTCATTCCATGTGTTGGCCTAATTGGCATCATAGTCATACCATATCAAAGCAAACGATCTCTCCAAAATTGTTTTTCCTGAACTCAATTTTGTCTAGCTTAGTAAATAGGCCTGTCAATTACATTGTAGAACAAGCACTCCCTCACGCACATACACATGCAGACAAGAGCCCTGCAACGTGTCCCCTTCACTAATGCCACTCCAAAAAGTGTTTCACAGGCTGTATCTAATACATAGCAATGTTTAAGGTACTTCTCTCCATTTCTATTTTTCCACTTTGTCCAAGATGATTACATTTTTTTCTTGTTTTTAATTTTCTCAGTACAAGATTGAAGGTAGCCATTGTGATTTTTCAAAATCATAAATCAGTCTTTTCTTTCTTTCTTATAATTTCTTCTCATTGCTTGTACAGAGAAAGACTCTTTACCACATGTTGTAGTGCTTGCTTGTTCTAACCCTGGGCATCCATTTCTTTTGCTCTGGATAGCTGCATTGACATACATTGGTGTTTTTTGTTTGTTTATTTGTTTGTTTGTTTTAATTTTCCAATCAAGTCAAACTTTTAATTTAATGTTGATCTTTTTACTTTGTGTCTTCTATTTCAAATGCTCTTTTTCTATATCTTTCCACAAATTATTTCTTTTTTATCCTTTTTGTCTAGATAAAACTTCAGCTGTGATAAAGGAAGAGGGAAGAGATATTAGAGGTTTTAAGAGAGAACAGACCATTTATGTACTTAAATAGTTTTAGAAATAGTCTAGAATTTTTCTAGAATAAATAATAATTATTTATTGTATTATTTATTCTCATGCATGTTAATTAGCTATTGATGAATAAATAACCCCCAGACTCAGAGATACAAAAAAGTCAATACAACTGTCATAGTTGTGTACCATGAATGGTGCTAGCCTCTGCTTGACAGCTCTGCCAATCTCTGGTGCACTTATTCTTGCATCTTGACACCTTTTGGAGTGCTTTGCTCTAGGCTGGAGAAGTTCACCTACAACAACACCACATTGTGTCTCTATCTATCTACTGCTGGGATGAGCACTTTAGCCCAGGCATAGTTTTCTTATGAAAGTGGCAGGGCACAAGAGGAAATGAGATCATCTCTTTCAGCTCATTTTATTGTCAAAGTAAACTGAAGGCCAAATCTTGTATGAGAAAACTCTGCAAGATTATATAAATAGGAGTGGGACAACTTGTGTGCTTGCACAAATCCCTCCCTGAAATATTTTTCTTATTGTTGTATTAAATAAAGATTTAATTAAAGTGTTGTACACATAATGGCAATAAATATAGAGGTTTTGGTTTTCATTTTGTATTCATCTTCAAATGTTAATATAATGAAATACCAAGAAAAAATTCCCTCTGACATCTTCTGCAACACTAAGATCTTTTGCACATATAGCAACAAGAAATTTTACTATTCTATTTTTTTCTTCCAACTTATCACAGAACTATAAGAAGTATTTTTTCCTTTCATTAATCACTGTTTCTATCTAGTCTTATTCATGTAATTTAACAAACATTTTTGAAAATAACTTGTAATGTAATAGTTTAAGTTTTAGACTAGCAGATATTAAAATAAAGTTGCTATATAAATATTGAGCCAAATATGAAAATTAAATATATAGCTATATATTTTAATGTATTTGATTTAGCACCTCTTTTTTTCAGTTGTGTTTTCTCTCCATTATAGATTCAAGGAGAAATGAAGGATTATATTTTTTTTCCTCTAGATATTTCATCAACTACAAGGCTGAAGAGGACAGATTTTTCAATATTGATGCCAATACTGGAACCATTAAGACATCAAAGGTTCTTGACAGAGAAGAAACTCCATGGTACAACATCACAGTTTCTGCTTCAGAAAATGGTAAACGGCTTTTTATTCATCATAGGAAAAGATGTCACTTGAACACCAAGTATTATACAGAGCTTTCCTTGAGAGTGAGGTTCTCACCATTTTTTATTTTTGTTGTCAGAACCTAGCAGAAGATACAGAGTAGGATACACATGTTTAATTACTGCGGGATGCAGTGAGGAGACTCTTTACTTTTTTCTTTATTCCTAACAGCCCTTGTCCTTGAGTTGAGATTGTTTGATTCTCCTTCTAATTGTGAAAATTTATTTCTCATATATTTATATCTTATTTAAGCTGTTAAGCCATTTAGGAAAAGTACTTCATATGTGGCAGTTTCAGAAAAAGAAAAAAAGAAAAGAAAAATTTAAAATTATACTTGAATAATTTTGTCAATATGAAATCCCAGTGTAAGCTCCAATTAGCTTTTATAGTACTTAAATTAAAAGAATAAGTCATGGAATTTCAATAGTAATTCTAAGACTTCTTTAAGGAAAACATTGCCAGAAAGTTTACCAAGATGCTTGTTGCTTCCCTCTTCCAGGGTATTGCATTGTGATAAACACCTAAGTTCAGAAAAACACAAGCCTCAGTATCAATAATTATTTGTACATTCCAAATATTGGGCATGACTGCATTACAATGAAATTATAATAAAACAATTAGAACATGATTTACTATCATAAGTATATAGTATTTTTTCATGTATTAGGAAATAAACAAATGTAACAAACATCTTCAGTTTGGAATTGTACACAAAGATTATAAAAGATTTAAAAATATTTCCAAGCTTTCATGACAGAACCATAGGTATTCTAGAGATTAAGAATATGTCATACTCAAGACATTAAAATATTTTTCACAGATTAATTTAGATATAATTTATATAATATAAATTAATTCTTTAAAAGCTCTAATTTAATTCAGTGGCTTCACAAAGGTGTACCTCTTCTTCCACAATTTTAGAATACTTTTTGTTTCTCCAAATCAAAATTCTGCACCACTTAGCAATATAGCTCAGACTCCCCTCATTCCACACAGCCATTAATTGACTATTAGTTTTTATAGATTTGATTATTATTGGTATTTTTATGAAATAATTACACAGTATGTGATAATTTGTGGCTGTGGTACTTCATTTAGCACAATAGTTTCAAGGTTGACCCATATTATACTATGTGTCACAATATTTCATCCTTTTTTATTACCAAAAACCTTTCCTGTATGGATATACATTATTTGTCCATTCATTATGTGATATATTTTTGTTTTGTTTTTAATTTTTGCATTGTATGACTGATGCTGCTATGAGCTCTAATGCATGAATACTTGTGTGGACATGCCTTCATTTTTCTTCTGTACATAGTTGGGGTGGGATTGCTTTGTTCTATGGTAACTTTAAGTTTGAACATTGGATGAACTTCTAGCCTTTCCCAAAGTGTCTACACTATTTGTAGATTCCACAAAATAGTGTGATCCCAACTTCATACTATCACTTACATTTTTTATTATTTGTCTTTTTTATTATAGCCATTCTTGTTAGCATAAAAGGAAAACTCACTGTGTTTTTTGTATATTATATTGACCTTAGTTTCATACAAATCAATGATTAAGCTATTCTTATTTTTTCTATTTTACTTGCACTTTTCATTTTTTTAATTTTCTGTACCTGTAAAATTAGCTCAAGTGGTTTCCTTTTAGATTATGTTTTCAACATAAAATTAAAAGCAAGCATTTACTGATTACTTTTCAATGGATTTTATAAAGAATACATCAATAGCTTTCTTTGTTATCATTTTAGATAATATTTATTTCTAAAATAACCATATTAGGTGTGCAATTTTGTGTCCTTGAAGATCCAAGGACAATTAAATAATTATTACATAATGATTTGTTGAAAATAAAGAAATAAATATGTAACCTTGTATAGGAAAAAATGATGAGAGCATTGAGCATATCTTACAGGGAAGAGAATGAACTCTAGTGGTAATTAGATTAGAAACCATACTTTAGATCAATTTTCATTCACTACCTCAGCCCAAATATTTGCATCAAGTGGAAGCAAATTTGTAAATATACATGAATTCATTTATATCACGAAACTATATAATGGCAATCATTTCTAAAAGAAATGCCTGGGGCTGGGATTGTGGCGCAGTGGTAGTGTGCTGGCCTAGCACGCGTGAGGCACTGGGTTTGATCCTCAGCACCACATAAGAATAAAATAAAGATATTCTGTCCACCTACAACTAAAAAAATAAATAAAAAAAGAAAAGAAAAGAAATTCCTGTTTTTACTGAAGTAACATCTTAATTATATATTCAGGAGACTTTTTAAGCTATTGTTAATATTTTTTATGGGAATTGAGTTAATACATATCTACTAAATTGTAATTTCCTGAATTTTATAGGTGGCAATAAAAATGCCTTGGAGATCACTTCAAAGAGCACTTTTAAAATATAATTTAATCCTAATCATAAACAAGTATATAAAAAAATAAGCACTAGTTAAACTTTTATCCTCATGTTCAGAAGAGTCCACATCCATATACTGATTGCTTGGCCTAAATACCTGTTAATATTGGCAGGTGCTCTCTCATGTACAATTGTTTATAAACCTTAACTTTAACATCAGCCATGTTATCAAAGTATTTTCTGATGTATTTTGCTTTGGAAATCTAGTTGTCACTTTTTCAAATTAGATTTTTAAAAATCTTAATGTAATAGTTTCCGAAGAGTCAAATGTTCTGTGGAATTGCTTTCAGTAGTTAATGTTCTCAAGTACATTTTTAGTCTACTTAGGGGTTTGTGCAAATAAGAGAAATGTGCACCCTCTGTGTGGATGAGGGGATGTGCCATTATTTAAGAGGGCAGGAGAGCAAAGCACTCCTGTGCAAAGAAAAGAACAGTTTCTGTGTCACGTGTATTATGTGGTACTGTAGGATGGTAAAATTGAAAAACAAGTAACCATTCAGGTAAAGCCGATGGATTGCAGCTGCTAATTATGTCACTTTTGACTCTGACTTCTTCCATTCTGCATTCCTAGGTTAGAGTGATTATTCAGCAGCTTAGCCACAAGGTAAAGACAGGAAACATGTGCCTGGACTGTATGTTTACCTGTTGTTGCTAAACAGAGCTATTGTGTTACATGGATCTCTAAGCTACAGCTTTACAGACACATAGTTTTAACAAATCTCTGTGAAATCGAGATGGCATCAATAAGGAAACAGAGACCCATAAGATATATGAATCTAAATATTCAACTTTCTAAAGAAAGCTATGTTCATTCCAATATTGTCATCTGGAGAAGCTGACTTTTTTGAGCTCAAGTATTAGTCAGATGTTTTAGCTATCTGAGGAATACTTTATTATTTACTTTTGAAATCCAAATTATGAGGTAAGTTTATTTTCACAATTATAAAGAAGACACTATCAATAATATAAATTCAATAAGTAGTCTATGGAAGCTAGAGGCATTGCATTAACATCACATATTACAATTCTTGGGGAACAGTACTTTCTAAATAAATATCTTTGGAACAATTCCATTTTAGATAACCTTGTCCTTTTTTATCTATCCTCCAACACAGCTATTAGGTGGCTTGTATGACTTTTCTTTTGTTGTGTAACAGATTAAGGCAACATTTCTGTAGGAAAGAAGTCCAGGTAGATTCAACTGGGTTCTGTGGCTAATGTCTTACAATACTGAAGTCATATGTCAACCTGCCTACCCTCTTCTCTGGTGGCTCTGGAGTAGATCTGATTTCAAACTCATTTTTTCTTGTGAGTAAAATCTGCTTCCTTGAGAATCTCTGTGTGGCCCCCCACTTTCACGCTGGTTTCCAGCTGTGGCTGCAGTTTCCACCTAGAAGAAGCCTATGTTCCTTCTCCCATGGCCCTCTCCTTTTGAGACAAGAATGTGTTCTTCTCATGCTTTAAATCTCTTTCTTCTGTGACTAAGTGAAAAAACTCTCCGCTTGCAGTCAGTTTGCTTGATTGGGTCAGGCCCACCCATATAATTTATATATTGACTTGGAGCCTGAATTATATCTACAACATCTTTCCACTACAGTATCTGGATTAGAGTTGGATTGATAACAAAGGAATAGATCATTTTTGCTATAATCTTTAGAATTCTACATGACATGGCCTTATATAATATATTGCAAAAATTGAAGAGGGGAGCCAGGCACTGTAACAACACCTACAATCTGAGCAACTCAGGAGACTGAGGCAGGAAGATCACAAGCTTGAGGCCAGCTTTGGCAATTTAACAAGGCCCTAAGCAACTTAGCAAGACCTTGTCTCAAAATAAAAATAAAAAGGCCTGGGGATATGGATCAGTGGTTAAGTGCCATTGGGTTCAATCTCTAGTACAAAACAATAAAAAATAATTAAAGAGGGAGCTTATTCTTATTGAATAATAAACTTTATTTCAAACTTACATACTATGACTCAATTTTCTTTTTATGCACTCTCTGATCTAGTGCATAAATTTAGCCTTACTGTCCTTTAGACCATGCCTATATAATTATCAATAACAATCCAATAGCCAAGTTCAATATCCCTCCCTGATTTTTTTGTGCCATTTTACTAAGTGAATCATTGCTTGCTTATTTCAGAATTTTTTGTTTCCTGAGCTACCATTATACATAGCACTTTGATTTGGTACACTTTAAAATCTCTATCCCAAATTATGTATTAGTTAGCTTACTTGGAATATATTAACTAACAATACTTGTTAGACTGCAATATTTTAGGGATACTGATATTTTAGGGATACCGAAAGACTTGATTTTTTCAAATTTACAATTTCAGATAAAATTTGTATATTATGCATGTACAAATCTTAAATGTAACATTTAGTAACCTATATATGCATACAACTGCAATTCCAACTCCTATCAATATATATAATGCCCAGAAATATTCCTCATATCTCTTCTCAATGTTATATTCACATATATTCACAGATCTGTCTCTGAGTTTATTCTGTTCCATTCATCAGTTTTTGTGCCAGTATAATATAATTTTAATATAGCTTTATTGTATGTCTTAATATGTGGAGAGATATAATTTTTGCCTCTGAACAATTTAAAAGTCTAATCAGAAGACAAAGTAAGCAGAACATTGCATTCTGGATAACTAATGTGGCTCCAGTTGTTTTAGGAACTAGATACACATAAAACCATAGTAGGTTAATCTCTCTAGGAAGATCAGCAAAGATTTCATAGATAAGATAGGGCATGCATTCTATCTGGAGGTGAAGGATGAGTAATGGTGTTCATACATATACACTTGAATTTCCAGATGTATCTGTGTATTTATTAACATGGTTCAGCATGAAGTTTTAGCATATGTGTTTGGATGTAACTGATATCTATAAATGTATGTATATATACAAATGTGTGCATACATAATTGTGCCTGATTGTGAACATGCATGTATGCATATACATGAAGACAGAGATAAAGACAGAAAGAGAAATAGGAGGGATAGATTTATTACAAAGACTTTTTTCATATTATTATCGAAGTTAGCAGTTGCAAAACCTGCAGTGTCAACATCCCCAGTTTCAGGCTGAAGACTAAATGCCGCTGTAGAACCAGGAGGAGCTGATGGTTCAGTTTGAATGGCATCAGGCAGGAAATTTCTCTTTAATATGGGAATAAGAACTTCTGTTTTTTTTTTTCAGGCCTCATATATTTGGATGAGACTCACTGGCACTCAGGAGAGCAATCAGTTTTATTCAGTCTACAAACTTAAATGGCAATCTCATCCAAATACTCTGTTGCAGAAACACCCAGAATAATATGGGACCAAATATCTAGGCACCTCATGACCTAATCAAGTTGACATATAAAATTATCCATTACAAAAACATCTATTTGGTCATCCTATTCAGTCATCTTAGAGAAAGGTCTCAGCACTTTAAATTACAAATCAGTGATTCTCCAAGTGTGGTCTTTGGAGACTCAACAGGGCAGTCCCTCAGGTTTCATCCAGGCCTACTGAATCAGAATCTCTATGGCGGTGGCTCAGCAGTGCCAAAGTTATCAGGACTTCCTGTGATCCTCTTGCATGTCAGAGCTTCAGGCCATTGCGTATGTGATTCTAATGTGAAGCCAGGTTAATAAACCTGTGTTCAATGACACTTTGATTTATATCACAGCTCTATTTAGTACTAATCCCATGGACTCCCCCTCCTCCTACACAAGCATCATGATTAGCTAAGAAATAAACTCAATACAGGGCATATATTACTTTTCTTAACTCAGACTTCTTTATTTTCAGGTAATCCTCTATAAAAATGTGTATTATCATTCTACTCATAGCACCCCAACAGGCCATGTTTTTGTAATAAGTCATAATCCTTTCATCTCTCAATGTCCTCATTTCGTTTTGTTCTTCTTTACAGTTGTTTACCTTTAGGAACTATTTCAAATGTCACAACATCTTTGAAATCTTTCCCAACTTCTTAAAGCAATCTTACAGCTGTTCCCTTCTACAGTCTGACTTTCTGCATGCATTAAGGATAGCAAGTTCTTATTACATTTGGTTTTATAATTTCTTTATCTCTAATTCATTGCAACAATCTCAAATTTAGCATAGATCTTATTTTTGTAGATCATATTATTCCCAAATTCTTAGTAAATGCATGGCAAATAGAACTTGGTTAATAAAATGTTTTTAAGTGCATAGGTATTCTCTACCCCTCATTCAACCTACATTAACTATCCAAGAACTTTTTCACTCTTTACAACTTAATGAGTGAATAAATTATACATTTCCCATTTTACCTAAAATGATTTATTTATTTTTCTTTTTTCTATGTACTAAATGTGAGCATTTATACCACCTGATTGGTTTACCAAAATGCAGCTATCATTTATTGGTTGCATGACAGATGTACTTCTAAAGAAGTTAAAGTTAAGGAGATACTAAGCTTCATTCTTTTCATGAATCAGAAAGACCTTTCTGTCATTCTAGATCATATTCTAAACAACAGCAGTGATTTCATATTATTTGTAGTGATATGAATGGTTGCCTCAACTCATTGTTTCATATTTCTCTTATACATATTATATACAAAACTAAGTCCAAGAACCAGAAACCAGCATTTATATCTTGCTTGTTTATTGACTCTATTTTTCTTCAGTTTTCATAAAAATATTTTGATGCTAATTGATGCTTTTTTTCTAGCACAAATGGAATACCACCCAAAGAAACTTATATTGTTCTAATGGATGATCAAGGTAATAAAATAAAATATCAGTCTAAAAATTTTGTATACATGTATATGCATCAATGTATTCCTTATACATCTCCATGGAAAAATGTCCTCCAACAGAGTGACTGAAAGTACCAATCAATAGTATTGTCCACAGTTTCTGTGGGTTAGTCATAAGGGAGAAGCATAAGTGGTGGTCCAGATATAGGGTAACTCAGTCATGTTGTTGCCATAAATGTTTTGGTTGGGCTGTGGTCACTTCAAGGTGACTCAGCCTTGAGGATTCAGCTTCTACAGGTCTTTTTCATTACCTTGTAAGATTGTGCTGGCTTTTTGCAAAAAAATTCAGTTCTTCACCTTGTAGTCTTCTCCATAGGACCGCTGGAGTATGCTGACATCAAGGTAGTGGGTGACTCTGACAGAGTTATCCCAGAGTGACAATATGGAGACAACCATCTTCTGTATGACCTAGGCTCAGAAATAACACATCGTCACTTTTGCAATATTTTATTGTTTAAAATGGGCTAACTCCATTACATGTAGGAAGCTAATACACAAGGACATGTATTCCTAGATGTATTTTAATTTCCACTTGTAGTCAACTCACTCAAAATTTCTGTGATTCTTCACAATGAGAAGGAGTTTGGTAAGGTAATTACTATATCTACTATGTTCTTGTTTTTTGATATTTACTTAATATGTTAATATATTTGAGGCTTTCTGATTACAATATCCTATTATAAGTACCATACTCAAGAGAAATAAAAAAATAGAAGTTTATTTATTTATACTGAAACAAATCTTAAGTTTACTCATTTTCAATATGATGAGATAATAAAATCACATTAGTTGATGTGTACAACTTTCAATGGCTTTGGGATAGTTGTTGGCATTTAATGACTAGTATTTTGAACATTGCTAATTGATATAACATATAATCCAAAAGCTTCCTGTGCATATCTGAAATATTGTTCAATGTCTATACCCTTCAATTTTAAAATTACTATCTCATGGTCTATTTAAGTATTAGAATATTTTATTGTTGTATATAATAATTTAGAAAAATATTTTCAATTCTTTCTCTTTGGCTATAAGTAACCCTGGGTATACATACCCAAAACACATAATATATTCTTGAATGTACTCTAGAATATTTCCCAAAGATTGGTTAACTTATGTTTTAAATAAATATGTAACTATACCCTGTGATTGACCTCAATATTATTGTATATTAAATTTGAGATGTAAACTGTCCTAATATATTTCATTTCACACAGAAAAACCACACTTAAAATGTTATATTCTGTTCCAAAATTATACAAAAAGACTCTGAAAAGGCTTAGTTTATTATGTAACTTGAAATTGCTTGAATTTAGTGGTTACAGAAAATAAGTTCTAGCACTTTCATGTGAATCAGAACACATTTTAGAAATGTTTAAGGTAATGTAGTTTTTATTGATTTCATTTTTTTAAATCATAGGCACTCTTCCATTCTGATATGTATTTTCACCAAGAGTATCAATTTCCTTGTATTAATTACCATTATATTGTTAATAAGCTCTTCAAATTATCATAGTAGTACAGTGATGCTTAATATTTAAGACTACTGAGTTTGGGGTAGGGTGAAACTATTCCTCTGTAAGCTTGGTTTTAGTTCTATACAAGCAATTGGAACTTAGACACATTTTTCAACAAATTGTCTCATTTGTAACAAAGTTTATAATGAAAATTTAGTAATGTACCTTAATACAGTACATGGTACATGGTGGCATAATAAATGTAAACTCCACAAATGATAATTGGATATTAAACCATCACTTGGTGCAGGACCAGGACAGAATTGATGCCCATATCCCTCACATATCAGCTGTAACAATGTTGTGATTTATTTCACAATAATTTTTCACACTTCAAGAGCATCACGTAAATAAAAACAGAAGGTATATATGACTTCAGGCATAAAATATATTTACTCTGAGCTGCTGTTTAACAATGATATTTTGAGATTCATCTATATTTGTAACAGTACAAAATGTATTTGTTATTCATTAATAGTATTTCATTATGTAATTATATCAAAATGTACTTATCTATTTTCCTGTTGAGCATTTGTTGTGCTTCCAATTTAGAGTATTACTTAAAATTGCTGTGAATATTTATATACAATGTTTGCATAGATATATTTTTCCTTTATCTGGATATATATTCACAATTGAACATTTCAATCACAAAATAAATGCAAGTTTAACTTTATAAGAAAAATACTGCTTTTCCAATATAGTTTTAATATTTTGAAAAATACAAATATTCCTATTGCTGTACATTATCATTGAGAGTTTATAATCCCTTTCATTTTATTCATTCATTTGGAGTATTGTGGATTTACATTGTGATTTTTCCTCACTAATGACAGAAGATTTTGAAAATATTTTCAAGTTCTCATTTGTCATATGGATATATTCCTTTGTTATCTAAGTTTCTTACATTTTTGTGTTTATTAAACTAACTAGTTTTAAGATTTATTTTAGTATTATGAACTAAAGTTTTTGATATATTCAGAGGCATTCTAATTTTATTTGTTTAATTTTTTAAGAACCAGACATCTGTTTACTTTTATAAGAACAAAAATTTTTAATTATTTTGAGCTAAGAAAACTGTTTTGTTTTATAATGATTCTTTGTCTTGTTTACAAAATCTTTGCTTGCCCAACATTCTTAATGTTTACTCCTAAAGGCATTTCTGTTAGGTTTACATTTTTGAATTTTAACTTTAGGTGTAAGCCCACCTAGGATTATTTAGTTATTATTTATAATTGATCTACAATAATTGTCCATATTTATGGGGGTACAGTGGAATATTTCAAAATGTGCACATCATGATCAAATCTAGGTAATTAGCATAGCTGTCGACTCAGATTTTTATAAATCCTTAGTTCAAGATCCTCATTTCCAGTTATCTGGAAACATTCATAAATTTTAGCTATAGTCACCCTACAATGCAATAAAACACCAGAACTTGTTCTTTCCTTCTCATTTTGTATCCCCTGACCAACCTTTTACCTTCCTCTCTCCCTCCACCATCCCTAGACATCGGAAATCAGCATTTTACTCCCTACTTCTATGAAATCAACTATTTTCCTACATTTTTATTTGTGCACTGTGGTTGTACATATTGACAGGATTCATTGTTATATATTTGTACATGCCCACAATATAACAATATAATTTGGCCATCACCACTCCCCTGCACCTCTCCCCTACCTTTTCTCCCAGCCCCTGGTCCCTGTCCTCTATTTTATTGATCTTCCTCTGATTTCATGAGATCCTCCCCACTTTCTTTTCCTTTAACCTCTCTAGTTTCCACATATGAGAGAAAGCATATGACCCTTAACCTTCTCAGTTTGGCTCAGTTTGCTCAACTTAATGGTATCAAGTTCCATTCATTTTCTTGAAAATGACATAACAATATTTTTCTTTATGGCTGAATAAAACTGCATTGTGTGCATGTATGTATGTGTATATATATATAATTCTTTACATATTATTATTATATATTATGTAATATTAATATGATACGTATTGTTATATAATATATAACAAAATACAAATACATTGTTATATATTATTATATATATTATATATTATGTCATATAATATATAATATATAACATATAATACTAGTCATATAATATGTTATATAATGATATATATTATATAGTATTATATAGTATTATTATATAATATATATTATTATACAAATATATACATATATACATATATATATTATATACATATACACACACATCAATGGATAAATGGATACATCAAATTATTTTTTATCCATTTGTCTATTGATGGACACCTAGTTTGGCTCCATAGTTTGGTTATTGTAAATTGTGCTGCTATAAACATAGGTATTCATGTATTACTATAGCATGAAGATTTTAATTCTTTAGGATAAATACTGAGGAGTGGCGTCGGTGGGTCATATGGTAGTTTCATTTCTAATCTTTTGGGAAACATCCATATTGATTTCCATAGTGGTTTTACTAAGTTTCAGTCCCACCAATAGTGTAAAAGTGTTCCTTTTTCTCCACATCCTTTGTAGAATTTATCATTATATTCTCCATGAATGCCATTCTGACTGGTGTGAAGTAAAAATCTCAGTATAATTTTGTCTTTGCATTATTCTAATTGCTAATGATAGAGAACAATTGTTTTTGACTGGAGGTTTTGAATGCAAATATTGAGGAAGTCCCTTCAATACTTAGTTTGCTGAGTTTTATTTAAATTAAAAAATAGGTTTTGGTTTCTTTGAAAAAAATATATGTACACATATGTAATAAATAACAGATGGTTCCCATGTTACATTGACTTAACTTTGAATTTTCTTGACTTTACAATGGTGTGAAAATTACACATTTTTTAAATATTGTAACTTGAATTTTGAATTTGATATTTCCTAAGCTAATGATTTATCTATACTGAGCAACAGCAGCTCCCCCTCAGCCATGCAGTCACTTGGGTAAACAACCTGAGCTTTCATGCCTTATATTTTAAGTGTATTAAATGCATTTCCAACTTTTGATGTTTTAACATATTCTGAGTTCTTGGGTTGTATGTAACCCCACACAAAAAGTATCTGTGTACTCACTTGTTTTAAAATGTTAAACCAAGAGGATTTTCTTCTGCCATATACCACAATTGGTCATGATAAATGCATTATCAAAGCTCCAGGAAATCTAGGGACTTAACTCATATGTCTTTCTTTTCTCAGGAAGAATGTTTTTTTCTTTCCACTGTCTGCTTTCTGATTTCAGAATGTAGTGGCTTTCTATTTTTTTTTTTAGTTTTATAATAATTTATCACAGCAGACTGATCTATTATCAGTTACTCCTTCCTGATGAATATAGGAAAAATTTTTTTCTTATGTCCTGTTCCTAAGATTGCTAAACTTGTTATTATGAAATTTATTTAAACATTACACAAAAGAATGAGGTACCTAAGCATAATGAAATCAAGATTTGTGTATACTAAGTTGCCATTTTTCCTCAGATTTGATTAAGTGATTTGCTAAAAATATGTTGCAATTAGGAAAAAAATTAGACAAAAAAATCTAAGGGAAATTTAGATAAATAAGAAATGTTGCTATACTTAGATTATTTTATAAGTATCTTCAATTTCTTACTTCACTTGGACCAAATCAACTTGGGGATTCATAGGTGATTCATTATGTGTCACATTACCCCCAAGCAACAGCAGATCCCTTCTCAAAAAGATAAGGCCATTCCCAGCGCTGAGAAATTGGAAATTGGTGAATACTATACAGTCAGATATTTTAAAACAAATATTAAAAACATACTTATATCATTATTTTTCATAATGATTTTTTGTATTAGCTGTTTTATTTTAATTCACAAAACTATTTTCTCATGTTGACTTGATCTGATAAGAAAATGTTTGTTATGTTACTATTATTTACCCATAAAAATGAAAATGGTACAAAAATGATCTAATCAATTACTGAAGTTCTAGGCTGCATAGGAAATGTTATTGTAAGTATAAGTTCAAAGGAGAGCATGAATTAATCACAAGATGAGTTATTTACACTGTACAAAGAAAAAGAGGAAAAACTCATGAACTTTATGAAGAAACAACAATAAAAATAAATGTCAAAACTGAATTATTAAAAATATCTGAAAGTAGTAATTACATTTGTTAGATTCTCTTATAATAATTATATGGGCCAATAGTAAGAAGACATGCATATATCTTCTTTTAAAAATTTAATAATCAGCAACAAATGTTTCCATATTTCTAGTGTACATAATTTATAATTGAAGTGGATTATTTTGACTTTGAAATTCTTATTTATTGAACAAAGACTACTCATTCCTAAGTTTAAAAACACACCCACGAAACTCATATTACTCTCAGGCAGTAATACTGAAGACTGACAGGGAATTGCTGGAGGGTTCCTGGGTAGCTGCCACAAAATACTTTCCTTGAGGAATGGTGGATTCACTTCTCTCTGGAATTCAGGGGACAACTATTTCATGAATAAATTAACATGTTGTAATCTGACAAAAAATGAGATAAGCACCATTCATGGAATAAATTTTGGATAACCTATTTATAAATATATACATATATATTTATATGTTTATATAAACATATTTATATATTATAAGATTATAATATTAAAAACATATAATATATAAAATATAAATATACATAATGGTATATTTCATCATAAATACATCATGAAATATATATTATACAATATAAATATATAAATAACTGTATTCAATTGACACAGATTTGCTTACACATAAGTGTTATGTTTCATTACTATGAAATAGGTGATTTAAAACATGTTGATTTAATTTTCTATCATATAAATTTTACAGAATGCTTTATATGAAAGCATTTTATATGACTACAGTACAGAAATATTTGAGGAGCAATATATTAAATATCAGATATTCACCTTACTTATCAAGTATAATAAAATATTTTGAAAACAGCATTTGGTTTCTCAATGAATATTTAAGTATGTTTTGAAAAAGAGAAAAAAACAGGAGAGAAAATAGACATATGAGCAGCACTTGTGTATACCAAGCATTATAATAGTTTCATCAGTAAATTACTTCTTAATGCATTAGACAGTCAGAGTAGCAAGATCTTTTTAGTATTTATTTATTTATTGGTACTAGAAATTGAACCTGGGTATGTTTTACCAAGAATATACATCCACAGTCCTTTTAATCTTTTGTTTTGAGACAGAGTCTCACTAACTTCCTGGGAATTGCCTCAAACATGCAATCTTCCTGCCTCAGGCTCCAACATATCTGGGATTCTAAGAGTGTGCCACCATACCCAGAGTATTAATTAATGATTTTATCTCAGTTTTTGTTTTCGCTTAAAGTTAAATAAGATTTTCATATACATTTTAAAAATACAAGTAAAATTAGCAAAATTATCTTTATTTCAAAACAAATATATTGAATGAAAAGTTTGTATGTTTGAACTCTTGGTTTCAAAACTTATTTAATTTTTCTTTAAGGAAATGGTAGAAACACATTCTTCTATAAACAAAATTTGTGCTAACATTTCAAAGTATTACCATATCAAGCCACAATCACTTTTCACTCTTGAATACTGTAAATGGGATTCATATTTATTTTTTCTGATTTTCAAGTATTTTATTTATTATGTTATTGGAAATCATGAATACCGATTTACAGAAATGAAGTGAGAAAATAAGACTAACATAACCAAAACAGAGATATTGAATTAAAAACAGAAAAACAAATTCAAATTTACCTTTACAAAGACTTCTGTAGTATATATGAATATGTTTGCTGATCTTAAAGTGATATTCAAAAGTAGAATGTAACCAAAGGAAATAATATAAATAGTAATAAGTTTGGTTCCCCACAAGATTCTGGATGGTAATAGATCCACAGATACAATTAGTAGTTGTCTAGTCCTAAATACTATGCCTTTAATCACTAAGTTGTGGACTAGTAATTGTATGTTGGGAGTATAAATAATATGATACCATTATGGACAAAGTCTATTTAGGCTTGAAGGATTTGGTTTCCTATATCCAAGAGTGGAATGGATGCCATGACTTTTCAGTTCTGGAGGAAAGCACAAAGGAGCAAGGTAGGATATTGAGAGGATGACTGATGACAGTGAAGACATTTTTGTTCTTTTCTTCAAGTTCTTCTTCAGGATGGAGTCTTGCCAGCCTCGTCTCATGCAAAACATGTTTGCTAACTTTACTGAAATTATTTCTAACCTTCCCTGCTCCGAAAGCAGTAGGGATGTATTTACTCAGGAACAACTGAGGCCGCTTATACTAGTGATTTGAGCTAAGGAAATTACTCATGCCTTTCAAAATCAAATTGTTTTCCTTTGCTCTTCAAATGTCAACTACGGTAGTACGTGAAAAAGTCATGCATATTGTTTAGAATAGAAAAAAAAACCAGTTACATGTGTGTATTAGGGTTCTCTAACAAACGGGACACACACACACACACACACACACACACATGTGCGCACACACAATAATAAAAAGGAACTATATTAGTTTACAGGATCAGAAGCTGGGTAGGCCCACAAGAGTCTTCTGCAGGTTGGAGAGCTGTAGAGCCAGTAGCTGGTCAGTCCAAGAGGTGGAACTTCAGAAGATGATCCAGGGAAGCAGCCTCAGTTCAGGACTGAGAGCATGGAAACTCCCTGGAGAGTCACTGGTCAGTCTGCTTTGGAAGTGAAGGAGCTGGAGTTCAAGGTCCTCATGTACTCCCAGAAGCAATCCAATCATCCTTTGAAGAAGATTTGAGCTTGCCTCTCCCTTGGCTTCCTAGTTCTTCCTTCCCTTTGTTATTTCCAGGCCCTTGGCTTATCCTACTGTCCCACAGACATGTAGGGCCGCCCCCTTAGTTTACCATCTCACATACCAGTCATTCCAAGAAACACCCTCACCAACACACCCAGAGCTTTTTAACTTTAGGCATCTCTTAATCTAATCAAGCTGGAAGGCAGGTTAACCATGACAATATGCATTAGAAAGGTAAGAGCAGTGAGCCCCGTGGTGGCTCACTTGTAATCCCAGCACTTAGGGAGGCTGAGACAGGAGAATCATGAATTCAAAGCCAGCCTCAGCAATGGCGAGGCACTAAGCAATTCAGTGAGACCCTGTCTCTACTTAAAACACAAAATAGGGCTGGGGATGTGGCTCAGTGGTCGAGTGCCCCTGAGTTCAATCTCCAGTACCAAAAAAAAAAGAAAAGAAAAAAAAAGGTAAGAGTAGTGGATAATAACACCGCTTAGCCAAGCTGAGTCAAGTATACTGTTTCAATTACAATTTGTATAATTTATAATGTAATCATTCAAATGAAAAATATTTTTAATTTACAAAAGTAATAAAAAGACTAATAATAGTCAATATTAGCTTCGGAAAAAGCCATTCACTATTTTTATCATGAGAGGTCAATATAGACAAATATTAAATCTGTATTTATGTAATTTAAGTTCAATATATTTATTTTAGCTATATAATACAAACAATAAAATAACATGCATGTTTCGCATTATCTTTCACTTCATATGGACAATAAAATATTAAATAATGTTGATTTCATGAACTACATATGAATTTATTTATAGAATATATTTTCAGTATATTTTGTAATTATTTTTCTGTAAGCGTAATATAATATTCAATGTCTACACAGAACATATTACAAAGAATAGTAATAAACAGATTTCAGCACATCTTCACACCTAAGAATTAAAGTGTTACTAATAGCATTATCCTGAACAATTTCTTAGTCTTACAATACACTATTTCATTTTGAGTACTTTATTTCTTTCAATTTTATAAAATTTTACTATATTTGGGTAGTCTTATGACACATTCCTCAGAAAATATTTACAAAATTCACATTTTGTTTGAAAAATCGTTCCACTCAGTGATTATGTTGTTATCAATTCTTTTCCTCTGTGATATAAATATACCACAGTTACTGTATCTATTTGGCTATTGGTTGATGCCTGCGTTTTCCTGATACTGTTGTTGGCATTAATTATACTCCTGGTACATGTATTCAGGAATTTTCCCATTAGAATATCTAGGAAAACTGATATTGTGCTTTAATGAATTTCTCTAAATTCATGAGTTTTATACTGATCTTTTTAACGTATAACTTCTTTGCTATAATTTTACTTTTGGATTGTTTTTAGATGATAGAAACATCAGTCATCGAAAAAGAAATACAGTAAGAGTTATCGAGAGATATATTCAAATCTTCTATAATTAATTCTAAATCTCAAGATTTTACATGTAAAAATAAAACCGTTTGTCTTTTTCCTTAGATCATAGAATTAATAAGCTCACTGAAAAATGAGAAGACTAAGATTAAGGCATATTTAGAAGTATTGAGGATAACATTTTGAAGTTTACCAGTGTTATATGTAAATCCCATGCTAAATTCTGATTTGGAGTATACTTTATTTTTCCCTGTGACTTAACATCACACACTGCATATATTCTCCCATAAAAAGAAAATTATCATTTGTGCACAGAAATTTCCATTTCTCTGAGTTTATTTAGATTAAAAACTTGAACATTTTAAAGATTATGTGATTTTTTTAACAACTGCTGTGCTTTTCTTAGATTAATGATGAAATCAATTGTTCATCCCTTAGACTCTGACAGCACACAATGAGTTCTGACAACTTTCTCCCACTCGAGTTCCTGAATAACGTGTAATTTCCTTGATATGAAAAAATGTCATTTTAGTATTCATGTCATGACTTGGTGTTCATTTTTCATTTTTCTGTAAGTTAATGAGTTCTAGCAAAGAGTGCCTTCATAAAGTTGTCTTTTGCCAAAAGTCCTTCTACAGCATATGGAACTAGTGACAAGCCACAGTATTAAGGAGATTTGTTTTGAACCAAGCCTCCAAAGTGTGCATGAAAATACTAAATACATCCCTGTGTGTTTTGCAGACAATCCTGACTTGTTGAGCCATGTCACAGTGGGTATTAGAGTTCTGGATGTCAATGACAATCCACCCGAACTTGCCAGTGAATATGATATTGTTGTCTGTGAAAATTCAAAGCCGGGCCAGGTAAGTTAATTGTTTCATTCCTATCATTTAAATGGAAGAAAAATAAGCAGCTTTTTTCATATTATTCATAGGTATAATCCCCAAATCCCCCAGTGTAATTTTTGTACTTAGTACAGATAATTTTATAAAGCTTTATTTTAAGTACCAAATAGATTTTTTGAGAGTCATTGAAAATAAATTTTCTCTGTATCCTGTAATTCAGAACACTGATCTTATTTGTGCACAGTCCATTCATCATGCCAATAAAATTACATTGAATGCTTTTGGTACAGCTCTGCATTAATGAGGAGGAAATATTGAACTCCCCTCTCCTAATGAAGCTTAGAGACTTTACTGGGGAGGACAGGCTACCTGCTTTACTTTAGAGGATCCAAAAAAGTGACATATGATGATTGAGTGAAGTTGATATTCAAAGATGTTTCAGAGTTAACAATGTGAAGAGTGGATATGCATTTATGGGATGGTGAGAGCGAAAAAAGAAAACTTGAAGGTAAGAATGAGGCTGGATGTACCAGGGCATTCAGTTGAAGGAGCAGGGCCACAGAAGAAAGGCTAGTGTGGTTGTGGCACACAGAGATTAGAAAGGGAATTTGCGTTCATTTTCTCTGCTGTATTAAAAAATTACAAAATCCTTAAGTTATAATAAAAGTGTATTTAGTTTTTCAGAGGTTCTGTAGATCAGACACCCATGAATAACTTGGCTGGGTCTTCATTGGTTCCCACAGGATAGCAATTAAGATATCATGAAAGGCTTTGTTCTCACCCAAGGCTTGGGGATCCCATCTAAACTCCTGTGGCTATTGGCAGTATTTAGTTCCTTTCAGCTTTATACTTAAGTTTCAGGATTTTTCTTAGCTGTTCAAAGCTTCTCACAGTTCTAAGATACCACCCAGGGTTTTTACTATATAAACTCCCCTAATATGGCTACTTACTTTATTAAGCAAGTAAAGGAGATTTCTCAGATCAGTCTGCTAACAAAATGTCTTGCATATTATAATGTAATAAGCTAAAAGATACATAGATATTGCATTTTTTAAAAAAAAATATTTTTTAGTTATAGATGGACACTATGTCTTTATTTTATTGCTTTGTATGTGGTGCCGAGGATCGAACCCAGGGCCTCACGCATGCGAGGCAAGTGCTCTACCGTTGAGCTACAGTCCTAGCCCCAATATTGCATATTTTTTGGTCAGAACCAAGACACAGGTTATATCCCTTCTTGAGGTAAAGGTGTCAAGGAAGACATACATTGGGAGAGGGTACCATAAAGTCTGTATGATATAGAAAAAGCCAGAGAAGTAGAAACGTTCTAAGTGCATTTGAGAGAAAGATGTTATTACTGTCTGGCAAATCAGAATGAGAATATCATCCAAAATTACTTTAAATCATTTTGAAACTGAAGAAAATATAGTCAAAGGTATACTGCATTTTATATTTGTGCATGAAGAACAATCAACAGTTAAAATGATCATTACTTAAGTGTTTTTAATACTGTCAGAGAATAGAGATAGATGGATGAGTAGACAGACAGACAGACAGACAGTAAGTAGCACTCAGAAATACAAGTGTTTCAGAGAGCTCTGACCAGCAGCATAAGCAGTAAGCTTTTATAGGTCAGACAGAATCAGGTTGAGAAATATCTTGATTGGCTAGAGCTAGACATCTGCCCTCCTTGTGCAGGGTCTGGTCAGTTTTCTGCTTGTGACTGGCTGGAGCTCAGCTATTTGTCATTACTTTAATTCAATTAATTGAGAATTATAAAAGTATAGCTAGTGAGACCAAGTGTGGCAGCACATGCCTGTAATTACCATTATTTTGGAGATTGAGGCAGGAGAATTGTAATTCTTAGGCTAGTCTCACAAACTTAGTGAGATCCAGTTTCAATATAAAAAAATTGAAAAGGCTGCACGTACAGCTCAGTGATAGAGCACCCCTGGGTTCAATTGGCAGTACTGGAAAATACAATTAATAAAAAAATGATAAACATTCAAAATAAAAATTTAAACTTAAAATTACAATAATTGAAAATGATACCTCAATTGTTGGTAATAACAGCAGATTAGACTGAGCTTAAATGAAATAGAAAACCAATTAAGCTTAATATCCTGGTTGAAGAATGGAAAGGGAAACAGAGATAATATAAATAAGAGTAGATATATGGCATACAAACATTTAACATTTATTATTCAATTATCAGAGTCAAGTGAGAAAGAAAGGATGGGACAGAAGCCATATCTGAGATAATGGTTTTGAGGTTGTCTAAACAAATGGAGAACATCAAATCCAACACTCAAGTAGCATGGAAGAAAAACCAAATAAACAAACTCAGCAAGCTGTCCCGAATGGTAAAAGTCCCCAGGTTCATTTCAATAAAACCTCAGAAAATCAAAAACATCCAGAAAAAAAAAACAAACATAATACCATTTGGAAAAAGTTTTAGAGAAAATATACAGGACCTAAGGACCAATATGATTTTGGATTTGACACCAAAAAGCACGATCCATAGAAGGCAACATTGGTAAATTGGACTTCATTATTTTGTTTTTTGTTTTTTGATTTTTTTTACTTTGTGAAAGAACCTGTTACAAGGATAAAAAGAATTGAAGAAAATATTTAAAAACAATATATCTGTTTAAGGATTAGCATTTAGACAAAAAAAATATGTTTTCAGAATTGAACAATAACAATTTAATAACACAATTTGAAAGTGGGAAAAATGTATGAGCAAACATTTTACCAAAGATGTATAACAATAAGAATGTAAAAAGTTGTTGAAAATCATTAGCAATTAGGTAAATATAAACTGAAACTACAATGAGTGATCATCACATATCTTCCAGAAGGGCCAAACTTTAACAAATGCAGTGAGGTGTAGAAAAATTAGGTCACTCATAAATTGCTAGTGGAAGTGTAAAGTGATTCTGCTTTCCTGGAAAACATTTTGACAGTTTAGGAAACAAAACAATTGCAACTGACACACAATCCAGCAACTTCGTCCTCAGGCATTTCACCCAGATACATGAGGACTTTTGTTCATACAACAAAGTTTATATAAGTATTTATAGCAGTTTTATTCCTAATATTTTACATTTATTTATTAATTACATTGACTATGTAAAGGAAAACCTACCCACAAATAAATTCTCAGGATGAATTACTCTAAAAGATTAGAGGAAATGATTGCAGCAATTTATAAAAATTTCAAGAAATCAGAAAAAGGGGGAAATTATTTTTGTAACCATTTTATAATGAATATGCAAGTAATTTATGATGGCATAAACATAATTTATGAAAACATAAGCATGACTTTTTATCAAAAGCTGAAGTACAATTTGACTTACATCAATGACCATAGATATAAATATCTCAACTAAAATATATACACATCAAATAAACTAAAAATAGTTACATTAAAATCAGTGGAAAATCAAAACTTAATAGGTAAATAGAAAGTGTTTGATAAAGTTTAATACCTATCATTAATAATTGCAAAAGCAACAACAGTAGTGTTAATGCTACTAATACTGGTTCAGCTTTTTTAATGAAATTAACACATTTGCTGAGTACAGCATCAAAATGAAGATATTAATTATATTTTTATGCTATAATAAGAAAATAAAGTTCTATAATGTATTAGTTAATACCATGTTAACAAACAAAACAGTTAAGAATAAATGCTATCCATTTCAAGATTAACTTCTTACAAAGATCAACCTTTAAAACTTAGATACTCAGTACTTCCTTTTCCCCTCCAATTAAAGTTATATTCCATGCTTGTATAATTATGTCAAAACAAACTCTAATGTTATGTATAACTAAGAGAAACTAAAAAAAATGCTGAAATGTTAAAAAAAAACCAACAACTTAGGTCCTTTCTCTTAAAGAATATTTCGTTGGTTCTTATTTCAGAGGTCTAAAAATGGGTAAATTGAAAATTTTAAATATGATATTAAAAATCAAGTATTGGCTAATGTTTATATCAGAAGTTCTTAGGCATTTTTCTTATTAAAATGTTTAATTACATATAAATAAACTATTTTTTCCCCAAGATCATTTCAGCATTGAAGGATAAAGTATGTTACTGTACCATGATGTAGCTAATGCTTGCTGGTACATAGCCACCACAGGAGGCTGCTGAAAATCTGAGCAAATGGTACCTTGCCCTACCTCTTTTTTCAGTTAGTACTTTTTCTGTGTATTTGAAGAAATCTTTCCAAATTTAGACTATTGGCTCAGTTTTCTGACCTGTGATACTGACTTTGTTGACCCATCACCTTGTCTAACTCTGCCTATAACAGTTTACTTTGTCATTATTCCTAAGATATATCTTTTCTCCATGTCACATCACTAGCTTGAGTCTTCTGTTTTACTCTTCGCATTGCTCACCTCAGCTCTGTAGCATTTCTGAGAGAATTTTATATGGCATAGATAAGTGCTTTCTTCCTCTCTAAACTGAAGACAATTGTTGTAATTTTTTTTTAAACATTTTCTTTTTTTTTTAAATATCTTTATTTTATTTATGTATTTTTATGTGGTGCTGAGGATCGAACTCAGTGCCTCACGCATGCGAGGCAAGCGCTCTACCACTGAGCCACAATCCCAGTCCCAATTGTTGGAATTTTAGGGCTTTCTTAAGCGAGAAATTCTATGAGTTTTTGACTACATAAGTTTCAATTAAAAAAAATATATCAGTTATCTTATTATGCTTACCTGAAAGCCATCATAATTTTGGGAAAGATCTGCGTCTGTTATAACCTGCTTATGTCTTTGTTAGTACTCATTAATCATTTATGTAGTAAACTTATTTCACAAACCATAGTTTGAAATACTTCCCTATACTCATTCTGCATCTTTCTTTTTTGGATATCTGTTATTGATTTTAAGAGAGCTATCACAAGGCTTAGCACACCTAAGTTCTAATGTACTTTGATAAAATTTTGTGGTTACTATTTTAGCCGCCATCTTTGTCCTTAAAATTTCAGAATGTTCACATGTGACTATAATTAGATTTTTTTGGGTGGAGGGGGTGCTAGGAATTGAACCCAAGAGGGGTGCTTTTTATTTTCATATTTCTTATTTTTATTTTTAGACTGGGTCTCACTAATTTGCTTAGGGCCCACTAAGTTGCTGAGATTGGCCTGGAACTTACGATCTTCCTCCCTCAGGCTCCAGAATCGCTGGGGTTCCAGGCATACACCACTATGCCCTGCTATAATTGTATTCTTTATGTTCTTGCTTTAACAATTATTTTAAACTCTTTATATCAAAGCAAATTTGTACTTTGATGTAAGAAAATATAATTCTTAAATATTACTTGTACCATCTATATTTAAACAAATCATTATCCATATATGTAGCTTTGTTATTAACACATTGCAGAAGAAAATGGTCTGACTCCTAATGTTTAATTTTATAGACTTTGATTCCTTTGACCTTATGTTGACAGCACTTCTAGAAGAAATGTGTTTTGATTTCATGTGTCTTGATGCAGAGTTGGAATAGGAAAGCATTTAAACAATGATTTCTGCAATAAGATTTTAAAGTGGGTTTGCATTCCCCAACTGTACAACAATTCCTCTTTCTCTGACAATGGCTTTCAGAGTTATAGATATTTCTATTATGGATGCTGTGCATCGAAATACATCACTGTGTTGCCATGGCAAAGAGATTGGCCTTTTATGAAAGTTAACAACACATACAACAACAGACCTCAGGTCAACTCAAATGTCAATGTAAACAGTAAATGATTGTTCTCAGAGTTAATATATTTTTCTATTTTGGAAAAAAATCTTTTAAGTACTTTTTCTGAAGAAATATTAAAAAGAATGTCATGTATGCATGAAATTTGAAGTCATTTCCTAAAGTAGAGTGTTTCTTCTTGGCACATCAAATATGCCTAAGTGAGAAACCTTAAATAATAGAGTCATTTCTCATATTCATACTAAATTTTATCTATAGTGTCTTTTTTTCATTAGGAACAAACTCAGAAAACATAACATGAAAAACATTTTATTATATGATAATAATTGCTGATTCTTTACCTATAATTTTATCAACTATGTAACTTTGTATGAAAAAATTAGCCAGGTCAGTAAAGTTTCAAAAATTGTAAATAAGAGATAGCTCGCAAAAGTTCACATTATAATTTGATAAAGTTATATATAATCTATTTAATATTATATTTTAAAGCAAACTTATTGATTAATTTAGAAAAGATATTGTGTCTTCCTTAAAATAGAACAGTATAATACTTGTATAACTTTATAACATTGATTTTTATTTCTAATAAAATACTCTCCCAGTATTGGATTGTGGAAAATAAATTTTTTAAAAAATCACATTTATTAAGATTATCATCAATCTTTTTCCTGGTTATTTTTTATAAATCTCAACTATCAATTTGATTTTCCCTCTTTATCTTTGAAAAGTAGACTAAATGTGTGATTGTACATCTGTTATACTGTTCTAAGTAATCAAATTATTAGTTTATGCATTAATTAGATCATGGATATGTAAGGGAATATTTGCATGAAGTTCAAAGAAATGAGAAATCAAATATGAAATTTAAGGCATTTCATGTCCCCAAGCAATTGCACAGAGAACACAGGTAGCACAATTTGCATAAATCACAACTTCCGTAACAGAAGATATTGATCATAGAGAATTGGCAATTATCTAGGTATCTGTCAGAGGTTTAAATCTTCTAAAATCCTAAACATGCTAATTTTCCATGTATATTTTCTATGAAATGCCTGAAATAATGATTAATACAAATCCTATTCCTAATGAAAGGAAAAAGGTAATTCATAAAACAGAAAGGTTGAATATGATATCTCAGACCAAGAGAATATCTCAGGATTCAGAATAAAAGCAGTACCAGCATTCCAGGTTTTGGGAAACATTTTGTGGGAATATCAAGATTAAAACTTTAGGCATACATGACCAGTGATTTTATAAATGTTCATGATGCATGGGACAATCTTAAGCAAAATGTAAAAATTGAAATGTCATTTCTTATGACATTTACATTCATAAGGACTGGGGATTTTTTTTTCTCAAGGAGAACAAATGTTTTTTAAGTGCACTCCCTGTTAAATTCAGATGTGAAATGGTCTATATACCTGTATACAAATAGAAAGGATGCCTTGGTAAAGATTACAAAAAAAAATAGTAATCAAAATGCAATATGAATTACATCAGTTTACCAAATTGAATAAACTCAGGTTTGTGAAAACATTAAGAAAGCATTCAAATATTTATAAACTAAATTTGAAATGGATAGAAAAGGAAAAATACCACATGCAATAACAGGAAACATAAAACAGCTCATTCCATATGAGTGATTTGTTCTCCACCAATTTCTCTAAGATACTATTCTAAGATGAACAGTGAACTTGCAAATGTATCATAATGCTATAAAGTGTCATAGAGAAAACAGGATGGCAAACCGCAGAAGCACAGTGAATGAAGAGTAAGGGATGAAAGGATGCTTCTTTTTGAAAGAAGGGAAAACAGAAGTGTGTGTTGCTGCATGTGTATATGTATATGCTGGTATGTACCAGTATGTGCGCCATGGGGATGAGGTGAGAGAGTTATATTTACTTTAAACGTGTATTTATTTAATTCTGAAAAAAATTAGACAAATTGACTTTGTTTTTATTTCAATCATGTACTAATTAACTGATGTGAAGAGAATATAAATATAGCCCTTAGTTGACAGGGCACTCTGAACTCTATTTGATGCTTTTCATGCACTTGAGGAAAATGGTCAGATTGCATCTGATTACCCATCGGTACATTCTCTTACTCAGAGTCAAAACAAATGGGAAAAGATGTACCTAGAGAGTGATTGCACTTCAAATTGAAGAAGAAATCACACCATCAATAACATGATGTTTCCAGCTTCAAGATGTGCAGGAGCAAGTCTTGGGACATGTGGAGGACTTCCACATCCTGAAGTACTTGGTCACTATCACTTCAGAGCACACATGCCTTTTCTGGTCTCCCTCCCCCTGACTATTCCTTTGCAGTATTTTCCACACCCTCATCTCCTTCTACCAAATGGTCTCAGTATATGGAGAGGAATTTAGGTTTCAATAGTAACACCAATAGGTGAATTATTTCTACTGTAAAATATTTAAATTAGATAAAATATTCTTAGAAACCATATCACATTTTGCAATTGACATAATACATTTCATAAACAGAAAATACAAATTATGGTTTTCTTTTTCTTCTCTTTGATTTTAATTTTTTTAAGCCATGTTAAAAAACAAAAAAGAAGACACCTAGATGTTTGGGATACTAAATTTTAAAGGAGGGAAATATCCTTTTTTTTATTTGCTTGGTTATTTCTTTTTCAGACTACAATGGCCACAGCTACTAGAATATGTGTTTTGCTCTTGGACAACCTACAAATGGTTTATTTATATACTCTAATTTGCTTTGCTCCTTAATGTGCATTCAATTCATATTTTTGATTTTTGTTCTCTTGACCAGTAAAAATGAGAGTTCATTGATAAATCACCAATAGGTTTGATTTTGCCTCTGCCACTATTTCAGAGATTTGGGGCATACCATGATATTTGTGAGACTCTGATTCTTCAAATAAAGTACAGGAACTGGATCAAGATCTCAAAGGCCTCATGATATGTCAAAAAAAATTAAGACTCCACTGCTTTTGTAATTACTGACAGAAATCAACATATACTGGGAGGCTGTTCTACATCAACACTGAGGTGTTTATTTTTGTGCAAACAATACTTCACATCTCCCCAAACAGGTGTTCACACAAAACCTTACATATAATTGGCCCCAAGATATTATGAGTGTTAACAATGTAAAAGTATTTGTGCTATGGTAGAAAAAAACCTGTAAATGCTTATAAATTGTGTTTTTTCCCCTAAAATCCACTACAATGGAGAGCAAAGTAATTGGTACATTCATGAGTTTAATTTTAAACAACTGAATTGGAAAAAGGATCTTTAAAAATCCTTGTAACAACTAATATTATACAGCATAATTAAAACCAAGGGAATAAGCCAAATTAAATTTACTATTTAGTATGCTTTTCTTCTTTAGGTTATTCACACCATCAGTGCCACTGATAAAGATGATTTTGCCAATGGACCAAGGTTTTACTTCTTTCTTGATGAGCACCTGTCTATCAACCCAAACTTCACCCTTAAGGACAATGAAGGTGAACATAAATATATATTTTTTGATGTATGTTTTTTGCTATGACTTGATATGAAAGAAGCCTGATTACTTTTTCTTTATTCTTATACACCCACAAACAGCTTGAAAATCAGCATTCAGAATCAAGTTGATGTTAATGTGTTATGATCTGTGAGTAGCTTGTATTTAAAATTGAGCCATATATTCAAATAGTTTTCTTAGAATTTATTCAGAAGCATTCCTTTAAACAAGAAATATACAAGTAATATGCTCTTGGGCAAATTTTAAGAGAAATCTTAAATGACAAAAATGTTTATGAGAGTTGCTGCAATTGCTAGGAGGTAAAAGATATTTAAATTAGAAAAAAATGAAAAATATGTCCTACAGACACTTATGAAGGGAAATGCAATGTTTGAAATCATCTGTATTAGCAAGGCTATCAAGACGTGCTGTGGAAATTATATTTCCTTTTGTTATTAGGAACATTTTCCAAAGTATGTGTGGAAATATGCATAATTGTGGGGTGTTATTGAAGTTTTAAAAATCATTTTTGTTTAATATTCTGTATTGAGGGGAGGAAAAAATAGCATAATTTAGTAAATATAGAAGATTCATTTTTTTTTTTTTGTACTGGAGACTGAACTCAGGGGCACTCGACCATTGAGCCACATCCCCAGCCATATTTTGTGTTTTATGTAGAGACAGGGTCTCACTGAGTTGCTTAGCTCCTCGCCTTTGCTGAGGCTGGTTTTGAACTCACAATTCTCCTGTCTCAGCCTCCCTCATCATTTTTTAGATGTCTTCTTTGGTGGATTCCTAGTAATCTAGATAAATACTAAGCCATTCAGTATGTGTAACTTTCTAATTAGCATCAACTTTGTTCTCCAAATTATCTTTTATCATGATTTTTTTTTTTTGATACTGGGATTGAACCCAAGGGTGCTCAACCATTGAGCCACATCTCCAGCCTTTTTTATTTATATATGCATGTATTTAGTTAGTTTGAGACAGGGTCATGCTAAGTTGCTTAGGGCCTTGCTAAATGGCTGAAGCTTGTCTCCAACTTGTGATCCTCCTGCCTCAGGTTCCCCAGTTGCTGGGATTACAGGCATGCACCACCATGCCCAACTGATCATATTTATCTGCATGCACTGTTGAGATTTAATAATTCCCTCAAATTTACATGAAGGAAGTAATGTTTCATACTTTGGGGAGTGAATATGAATTCCCTTTCTGTACACTTCTAGGAAAACATTTTTGCCATTATCCCTGAGTGCCTTTAAATTATACTGAGTATATACTACAGTGTGAATGCAGCCACACAAGGTTCATATGAACATGCATATCTTCATTGTCTCTCCCATTTTAAATAGCCCCATGGTCTACTCTGCTTATCAGGATATATATTCGTGCAGGATAAATTGCATTTAACTCATCATTGTAAATTTACTTACATCTGAAAATTCCACCTTATAATCCATGCATGTTTAGTATAAATATGTGAATCTTAGAAAAATTCATATTTTCCTGCATTCCAAATAATTGTATAATTTTAGGTGGCATTTAACTTTATGCCTTAGTAGACTGAAATCATATTCCTTCAAACTATGCACTCACTATCAAAAGAATATATGTGAAAATTCTTTAGCAACAATTTTGTTCAAGCAATTGAATGCTTAAACCAGCTAATCTTTTTCAAGTGAGCAGAGCCTGTGGACAGTTGTATAAAGATGTTTTAAAATATTTCTAAAATTATTTTACAACTTTTAAGGATTGAAGAAATTATAAACAATAGAGAAACAATTTATCTTTGGTGGAAAACAAACAACAATTCTCTTTAAAAAATTATATTAATGCATAGCTAAAAATGTGCTTCAGCAAAATGTCTTGGTTGCACTATAAAAGCTCAACCCCTTAACCTTTTGAGCCTCAGTTGTTACATATATTACTCATGATTAGAAATACCAACAGAGTCACCTTAGGATAATTAATGATATATAAATGTATTATAATAATATGTTTTTTTCATAGACAAGATGATTATTAATAATAATGTAAAACATTGAAATTAGAAATCCAGTGCTCCTGAACCTTGGGTGCTTGAGCATATATGAATTCATAGACATTTGCATGCCCCTACAACATAAAGAATGCAGTCCAGAAGAAAAAATAAACATTATGTTTCTGGGTCTGTTGCTTACATGAAAGTGCATATTCAGAGACACAAAAGAAAGCAGACACAGTTCCCAAGCCAGGGCACCTAATCAGAAAGCCATAGCAATACACCCTAAATAGTATAAGGGATGTCTGAGGGCAGAAACAGAGATTTCTAAAAAAAGAGAGAAAGAAATGTATACTGCTGAGTATGAAAAGCATGAAGACCAAAATGTTAAGACAGGGCATGAAATAATAAGATAAATCAGAAAATAAATTCACTCTGAGTAATAAAAAAATACATAAATGAAAGGCATTTCAATATAAATACTAAGTGTTCTGAAAATAAAAAAGGAAAAAAGAAATAATACCTTTATTCAAAGAATAAGTAATTAGCTGGGCACAGTGGAGCACAACTGTAATCCCAGCCACTTGGGAGACTGAGGCAGGAGCATTGCCAGTTCCAGGTCAGCCTTAGCAACTTAGCAAGACCCTACCATGAAAAGTAAAGTAAAATAAAAGAGTTGGGGATATAGCTTATTAGTATAGAGCCACTAGAATTTATTCCCAATATCAAAAAACAAACACACAAAAACAAATCAGGAATTTTTAGATAAAATGAGAACAATGAGAGAAGACAAATATATATAAAAATAATTGGAAAATATCAAAGTAAGAAAGTGGTTTATAAATATGTAGTAAACTGGGACTGGGGTAATGGCTCAGCGGTTGAGCGCTTGCCTCGCATACGTGAGGCACTGGGTTCGATCCTCAGCACCACATAAAATAAATAAAGATATTGTGTTCATCTACAACTAAAACAAAATATTTAAAAAAATAAAAAAATAAATAAATATGTAGTAAACTATATAGAACTACATGGAGAAGTATATAGAAATTTAGTGATACATATAACTATATATCCATAAATTGCAATTTTAATGATATATTTGCATGTATGTATATATATATTCATGATATATGTGATGATATATGCATGTGGATGTATACATAGAATATGTATCAATTTTAACTATATTCATTAATCATATAGGAATTATACATAACTAAATAAATATTTAGTAAATTTGAAATATACGGTAAGAAATAATACACATGAAATTCAGAAGTGTGGTCGACTGTGGGTAGAAATAAGAAGTGAAATCAGGGGGATAGTAAAATCTTTATGTAATGCCTTATTTTTTGAGGCATATCTAAACAAAAGTGGCATTACAATATGTATAAAGTTTGAGTGGTAGTATTTTTTTTTAATTTTCTGTATGAGTGAAATAGTTCACCAAAATAAGTAAAGCATGCTTGCAGCACAAGATAGGAATGCACTTTTTCAACTAGTGTGAATTTGAACACTATTTATGTCATTATCTCTAAGTGTTGATCTCTTCACAAGTATAGTCAGGATCCATTCCCTGCTCTCAAAAACATCTCATGTGATAGAGTGATCACACATGGAACGGTACAAAGAAGAATCAGGGTGCACAGTAAAAGCAGATAAGATGCATCCCTGTTCTAGAATAAGGTGAGTGAAGTTGAGCAGAAGGAGGGCAAAAGCTAAAAGTTTTAGGCAAGAGATTGGAAGTTAAAATGTTCTGTGATGAGAAAGAACATTGGAGTGAGATCAAGGACTTCACAAAGTTCCACATGATGTCAGCAGCTACAGAAAGTGGAGGTTAAATTAAGAATGATGGAAAGAGCAGGCTATAGTCACGTTCACAGTTTCTTAGACTATGGAAATAAATCTTTCTTCTCTATTGTTTATGATTTTAATCATAGCTGCATGGAAAGTATGGAAACTATTTAAAGGGAACACTAATAAGATTTCTGAAAGAGCACTTCTGTTGCTATGTAAGTGGTGGATTATGAGTGGACAAGCATATTTGTATCACTCATCTTAATTGTAATTACTATGTCATGCGTTAAGACTGGAAGAATTTCCCATTTGTGAACAATGGCACCACGACTTCTTCAAATACTTATATCCTCCCGCTTAGGATGTTTGTGTGAGACAACAATTTCCCATAGATTCTTGGTGTTTTAGTCATCTTTTCCCTTTCTGTGACCAAAAGACTTGACAAGAACAATTTTGGAGGAGACAGGGTTTATTTTGGCTGTGTCCATTCCTAGGGTTTCAAGGTGAGCCAGAACATTATAATGGAAGAATGTGGTGGAGGGAAACAGCTCCAAACAAGGTCACCAGAGGGGACAGGGGGAGGGGAAAGTGGGGGAGAGGGAAGAGAAGAGAGGAGAGAGGAGAGAGAGCACTCCTGTCAATAAGGACAAAATATATACCCCAAAGCCACACTCCCAGGGACCTATAGTCACCAGCCACACCCTTTGTTACCACAGAGTTAATCCCTATCAAGGGATTAATGCACTGATTAGGTCAAAATATTTATAACCCATTCCTTTCACCTCTAGACTTTCTGTATTCTCTCACACACGAGTTTTGGAGGCCACTACACATCTAAACTATAACACCTGGCATTCATCCTTTCCTGCCGTTCAAGCAAAAGCACTAATTACCTTTGGTTCTAGACTAACGCTTCTAAAATATCTGTATAATAAATGGCCTGAAAGATATGGGATCCCTTTTAGGAACAAATGATGTATTTATTCACTGTATAGTTGAATGAGGATAATGACTTCTTTGAAAGACTTTTTGGGCATATTTACTTGCAATTCATTATAAATGATCCATGATTTCCAAATTC
Source organism: Xerus rutilus (assembly GCA_028644305.1). NCBI lineage: Eukaryota > Metazoa > Chordata > Mammalia > Rodentia > Sciuridae > Xerus > Xerus rutilus. Next base: position 14,176,150 of record CM053405.1, on the reverse strand, counting down.
AAGGTTCTTTAGCTGGCAAACAAACTCACTGTATGCAAACAATGCCCTTGGGCTCTTCCACCTCACTCTTTTTCACCCTAGATTGCTAGGAAATTAATATGAACAAGTGTTTATGCTGTTGCTGTGACATGAGAAAAAATTCCTTCATCTCTGCTCCAGCAACACTGTGTCTTCCCCAGTCTCCTTAATTCATTAGCACCGAAGTCTGAAAAAAATCTCAGATAAGACCCTTCACAACAATTGATACATTTTTGAACTAACCCCTTCTAGAAACTCCTGTAAAAGCATCTATTTATTTATAACTTATTAATGTGTGTATACTAAGCTCACAGTTCAGAATCTTTATGCTTAGCTTCAATAAGGTAGCTAATTTCCTCACACCAACTATAAAGATCTTTCCTCATGTAAACCCTGATAGTATTCCCCTGTGTAATAGCCAGAAAAAATTGCAAAATAATCAAATTAAAAACAATATTTCATGCTTTTCTAGATCTTTCCTGTCCCCATTAGATCTTTCCTGCCATATGTTTTCTACCTCATTAATTTGGAATCTGCTAATTTATCTGAACATTGCAGAACAAATGTCTTCTTAAATGTTCCATCTTGTTTATAAAAACGATTCTTTATTTTGGTCCTAGTTTTTATTACTCACTGTGACATATGCTGGGAGTACATTGGTAGAAAACACCAGCATGGAACTAATGATCTACTTAAGGAAGCAGGAGTCCTACCAGAGCAAATACATCCACTCAAAAGAAAATGTGGTCCAAATACTCAGGGCTTAGCCTGATAGTCATTTTTTTTTCCTTTTATCTACACTCAAACAACTGGGGAACTTTTTTTTTTTTATTTTTACATTTTTTCTATTTTTTTGCAGGCATGATTCTTAGGATTTTAACAATGGTTGTCAGGCTATTCTAAACCCTGTAGCATATTTGTGTTTGGTGAGAGAATGTGGGAGGAGAGGACAGGACTGGGACATGTAGTCTGCATTCTTGATGTGCCTAGTTACTTGCCATAGAGGGGCTTTTCACTTTAATCCAATCAGAGTCTGAGCTGAGTCAAGGCTAATTTGCAGTTCTGCTTAGATGAAGTTCATCCCTGCTTTGTCTTTGTTCCTGGAGCAGGCACTCTAGGACTCTGTACTAAGAGTGTGCTTGTGGTCCTTAACTTTTGCCATTGCTTGTTCATCATCAAGTTATGACAGTATGCTTTCCCGCCCCCAAAGTGTTTCAGCTTAGGGCTTAATTTTTGTAGTTTAAAAAATGCTTTAGAGAAAGTCCAGCCATGTCTTCTGGTATGAAACTCACTGGTTTCTAATTTGTTTCCAGGTCCAAGAAACTTCCATATGCTCTTCTGGTTTCGATTACTAGTATGTAACACCAATCTCTTATTAGTTCTAAGTATAAGCAAACACTCACAGAAGAAAAGGTGTCTTGCAATGAGCAGTTAAGCCTTCTGCTTTTTTTACAGTCTCTGGAATTAATCTCTCAATTATCTTGCTTCAGCATTTTTCTTTTTTATTGTTGTTTTATTTTGTGCATTATAATTATACATAATAGTTTGATTCATCATGCCATGTATATACACATACAAAATATAACCTGATCAATCTCATTCCTCAGGCCCCAATCTCCCCTGCTCCACTCCTCAGATCTTCTCTATTATTCCATGGTTATTTAATTAGTACAGTACAATTATACATATACACACACACACACACACACACATATATAGGATTCATTTTGTTATATTCATATACATAGCATAATTTGGTAGATTTCATTCCCCAGTACTTTCCTATTCCGTCCTCCCTCCCATTCCCTCTCAGTCTCCTTTGTCTATTATCTTGGTCTATTGGTCTTCTTTGTATTTTCATGAGATCTCCCAACTTTTTAAAAATGTATATTCTTTTCTTTCTCTCTCTCTTCCACATGAGAAAACATTGTATCCTAAGTCTAGCTTATTTCACTTAGCATGATGTTTTTCACTTCCATCCTTTTACCCATAAATGACAGAATTTTATTCTTTTTTATGCCTAATAAAATTCCATTGTGTATGTATACTTTACCTATCTGTTAATACTGATATAAATATCTATGGATATTTATCTGGTACATATAAATATTTTGATGTACATCTGGTCTTGTTCTATAACTTGACTATTGTAAATTATGCTGCTATAAACATTGGTATACGTGAAACTCTGTAGTATTCTGATTTTAGGTCTTTTGGAAAAATGCCAATGAGTGGGATAGCTGGGTCATATGGTGGTCCCATTCCTAATCTTTTGTGGAACCTCTGTCCTGCTTTTCTGGGAGGTTGTTTGCTTCAGCAATTTTCTGATTATACTGAACAGTTATTTTCCTACAATTTTTAGTCTTTTCTCTTAGTCATAAGTGAAGTATTGGTCAGTTCAAAATGACCCATTTTATCTTTAATTTTACCTCTATTTTGCTTTATTTTATAAAGTGAAGGTCATTTGGGAATAGTTTCACTAAACAGGAAATAAACTAAACATGGAAGAAAAGACATTGTTCAAGGGTATTACCAGCAAGATGATGACTGCTGAGATGCAGAGACACTGTTATGCTACACACATTTGCTCTTGAATGTTGAATTGAAATTGATTCAGAACCCCTCACCAAGCATACAGCAGCACCAAGATCTCTCCCAAAGAAGATCTGAGGATATGGGTGGGCTACCGTCACTCTTTGTGCCATTTACTAATGCAACCAATTTGTCTCTTTTACTGGCTCCTGTTGATCCTGTTGCTTTTATGTGGTTTCTGTGATTCTCCACAACCCCATGTACTATGTTTTCAAAGTGCAAATTATAACTGAAAGTTTAGGCAAAGAGATTTCACTGAAAGAGCAACTCAGCTTAGCAACTGAACATCATATCGGATAACAGTAATGGTAGAATAAGAATGAATTCTTTCTCTAGAATATTTACTGGAATAACATGTATGGGTTAATAAATCTGGTCAATGGATGTATCCTGAATGTCATCTGCAAAGGAGAGAGGATTTGAGGGTTTTTTGTTGTTGTTGTTGTTTTGTTTTGTTTTTTGGTACTGGAGATTGAACTCAGGGGCACTCAACCACTGAGCCACATCCCCAGTCTTATTTTGTGTTTTATGTAGAGACAGGGGTCTCACTGAGTTGCTTAGTGCCTCGCTGTTGCTGAGGCTAGCTTTGAACTCGCAATTCTCCTGTCTCAGCCTCCCAAAGTGCTGGGATTACAGATTTGCACCACGGTGCCTGGCTGGATTTGAGGCTTTTAAGCAAATATTTAGGTCTGGTTTAAATCTACCATTACCACTTATTTTAACACAAGAATCCCTGGGAACTGTTATTTAAAAAACTTGCCTAAGTGAAAGATCACAGAACATGGAAGGACTGATATAGACTAAGGGACAGAGAATTAGTATGTCTTAAAACATACTACATTTTAGAAAGAAAAATATAACCTTACTTAGACATCAATATGAGATTTTTCACATTGACACATGAAAATATGGGCAATTTGAAAATCCTGTAAGAGGATAAAATTCAAATGGACACTGTTGAAAGTGGAATTAATGATCAGAAAGACCAAAAGGAGAAGCAACACAGAAGAGTCTTTCAGGGGCTGATTCTTACAAATAGGTTTTCTCTCTTCAAAACCTGGTGTCTCTACTAATTAAGAATGAGACCAACCATGGCCCAGCTCTGGCTTTTACTGTGACTCAGCGTTGTCTTTGTAAAATTGAGATAGAAGGATTATGATTAGTGTTATTTTATTCTTGCAAAGATAGATGAAAATACAGAGAACTTGATATCACCTGATATACTGTAGTCATAAAATGCACACTAAAGATTTAAGAAATAAATAGCCGGTGCTATAGTGTACCCTTATAATCCCAGGGGCTGGGGAAGCTGAGGCAGGAGGATCACGACTTCAAAGCCAATCTCAGCAAAAACCGAGGTGCTAAGCAAATTGGTGAAACCCTGTCTCTAAACAAAATACAAAATATGGCTGGGGACGTAGGTGGTCAAGTGCCCCTAAATTCAATCCTCAGTACCCAAAATAAATAAATAAGTAAATAAAATAAATAAATAGAAAAAGCATTATTGAAGTAATTGAAACAAACATCCTCAGTGAAGGAAGAGTTTGGTTCAAGATTGAAATGATATAGGTAAATACCAAAGAAATTCTTTAACTTGACAATCAAAATGTAAAATAACTCTAAGCCTGTAATCTCAGCACTTAGGGAGGCTGAGACAGGAGAATTGCGATTTCAAAGCCAGCCTCAGCAACAGCGAGGCGCTAAGCAACTCAGTGAGACCCTGTCTCTACATAAAACACAAAACAGGGCTGGGGATATTAGCTCAGTGGCTGAGTACCACTGAGTTCAATCCTCAGTACCAAAAAAAAAAAAAAAAGTAAGATAACTCTAAAATTTTTAGACAATAATTTAAAATTGTAAAGTGAATGATGTCAAAATATTCTAAAATTACAAGTGAACAGTCAATGGTCTTTTAGTGACATTTGAAAGAATAAACTAAAATGAAAGAATCCTCTTCCTGTCTAAAATATCACTCACTTTACAATTAAGGAAGGGTGTTTTTAAAAATTTCATGCATCAGAAAATGTAACTGTGTCAATCAACATAAATTTCCATTAGGAAAAATACATGGAATTTTTGAAGACAGGTTAAAATGAGATAAAATAAGAATGTCAAAGTATTTGAAAGTAAGTACAAAGTATGAATAATTTAATATATGATTAAACATCTACCAGAAACAATACATTGAGTATGATAAATAGAAAATAATCACATATAAAAGCAATAATAATAAAATAAGAGACAATATAGTACTTTTTTAGAAATATTATATGCATTTTGAATATTTTCAATGGGAACATATTCATTTATTGGATTTAATTAAAAATGAAAAGCACTTTAAACATACACTCATGCAGTCCTCTCTCTCCTAACTCTTTTCACACCTGGGGCTCAGCATGGCCACTTCGGATCACCCCATGGGCCCTTCATGACCACTCTTCCTTGCCTTTCCTGTAGAGAAATGTCACCTTTCTAAGAAAAATTCTGTAGTTAGCTCTTAACACTGTTTTTTTCCAGTACTTCATCTTTCAACTGATATTACTTTCTGCAGGGTTGAAGGCAGTCATCTAAGCCACCAGAATGTGGGGATTTAGAAAAGGCATCTCCTGCTTTCCAGGGGCTTGCAGTCTAGTCCGTAAAGTGAGGATGACAGGAAATGCAACTTGCATTTGAAGCCAGTGGAATGTCAGTAACTTCAATTACTACAAGTTTGTAGTTTAAAAGATGAAAAAACATCATTAGACTTTTAAGGCAGAGTCCATTCTGCCAGGTAGAGTCCATTGTGCCCAGCGCAGAGTGAATCAGAGAAAAATCCAGCCAGGGAAGTGCAGCAAAGCAGAGGCCAAGTAGTGTTTCTTTTTTTTTTTTTAATTTTATTTTATTTAAGTGCATTTCAAGTCATAGTACATAACCAGATCTCTGTTTTTCCATTTCTCTGATTGCAAACCAAATAAAGTCACACCATTAGAGTCTTCATAGATGTGCCAGGGGTAGTAAAGACCATCTCAAATAACCATCATTACTATGCCCATTTCCCTTTCCTTCCTCCCCTCTCCCCCAACCACATTTAGAGTTCCTGCATTTCTCCTATGTTTCCCGTTCCCACCCCCCCTTATGTATTCTTATCCACTAATCAGAGAGAACATTCGGCATTTAGTATTTTGGGATTGGCTTACTTCACTAAGCATAGTGTTCTCCAATTCCATCCATTTGCCTAC
>CM053405.1:13937080-14169822 GCA_028644305.1 Xerus rutilus | reverse complement strand
CAGCGCTCTATCTGATGTGCTTGTGGCAAAAATTTGCTCCCAGAGTGTAGGTTCTCTGTTCACCTCATTGATAATTTCTTTTGCTGAGAAGAAGCTTTTTAGTTTAAGTCCGTCCCATTTATTGATTCTTGCTTTTATTTGTTGTCCAAGTAGTGTTTCAATTCACCCTTGAGAACAGATTGTCATGCATCGTTCTCTATTCTGTGCTCCCAGATAAATATGACACTCTGCTATTCATTCTTTAGTTGCTTTAGTACCAAATATGGTGAATGGAAAAACCCCCACTAAGCAAAAACCTTTAATATTTATCTGGAAATACATTGCTCACAACTTATTAAATATTAATGATTGGATTTGAAGAGTTCGATAAGTAAAGGATTTATTATTGCAATGCATACTATAAAATGTATACTGTGAATATTTTTCTTTAATTATGGCCTTACGTTTATCAATAATGTATTGGTAGTGACACCGTTTTATTTAAAATTAAAAACCAAAGTTTAAAAGTTAATTTTAAATTTATAGCAATAAAAGCATGAAATGTTTTCTGATTCAAATGTACTTTTCCTGCTATTATCTTCCCTTAAATTATAAAATTTTCATTTTAGCACCAAAAGTGCATTATATGATTTGATCTTCTTAACTTATTATATATAGCAAATAAACTGTAGCCAGAAAGTCTCAGATTTTTAAAATTTGGGCTCAAACTAAGATTGTGGACTTAGACTACTTTGCTCATGCATTTTGTAATATGTATTCTAATCCCTTAATATAAAATCATTAGTCTACCATGGCGTGTCTATTCTGTTTCATGATCTTCATGCTGTCTCTTGAGGGACTAGGCTTTATTTAATGCAAGAAGATTTGTCTGACTTAAGGCATAAGCTTAATTCTAACTGTAAAGTACATTTGTAAATCACAGATTTTCGTAAGGAAAGAGATTACTAATAAGTATATATGTCTATCTCTCTGTGTTTGCAAGGTTCTGATTCATACTTAATTGTTCTTTCAAATTTGAAAATTCTTTAAAATTTTTTGACAATTTGCTACCAAAAGTATCTATTATTACTATTGGTCCCTAAGTTCTTTTATTGGATATATATGTTCCAATTTTAGTAGACATTCACATTCTTTAAAAATGAATTCATTAAAACAACCATCATTTTTAAAACAATAATAATGCTCTGAAAATTATCACTTACAATCATATTTACCAAGATTTTGTAGACTGCTTGTGCTAGTCAGTTTTCCCTCACTTTGACAAAACACTTGAGAGAATCAATGAAGGCTAATGATTTCAGAGGTTTTAGTCTATGTCACTTGTTCCTCTTGCTTTGGGCCTGTAGTGAGGCAGAGCATCATGGCAAGGAGAGTGTGGTGGAGCAGTTTTTGCCTGATAGCAGCTTGGAAGCAAAGAGATAGTCAGAGGAAAGGGCCAGGGTCCCATATACACTTCAAACGCACAACACTCATTACTCTAACTTCCTTCCACTAGGCCCTCCCACTAAAGACTGCACCATCTCCCAATAGTGCCACAAGCTGGCAACAGAGCCTTTAACACGCATTGTCCTTTTAACCTTCTTCTAATATTTCTAATATTCTGGTTTTTGTTTTGCTTCATTACTTTTTACTTCTTTGAAATAAAATAAATTCATGATTCAAAAATAAATATATTGTTTATTATGTTTATAACTTTTAGCAAAACATAAAAGGCAATATAAAACAATACTGTGTGTTTTTTTTTGTTTGTTTATTTTGGGGGATCAGGAGCTATTTAGGGTTATTAAAAGGACATCTGACTTTAAATTTCCATTGAACAGAGGTTATGATAAAGGATATTTTCAGTGTTGTTATTGACTCTACAGTGGTTTAAAACCTGTGCTCTAGAGTCCTTTTATTCAAATTTTACTGTGAATTAGTTCTGGAATACAGGTACTTAGGTTGACACACACTGGAAATCATGGTAGTTTTTAAAATGTTTATTTCATATATTTTAGCATTGTCAGATCTGCAACAGTCACTATTACCACAGTTTATTTTTGTCCTTCAAACAAGAATTCACAGCTGGTGTCGTAATGTGCTTAATTTCTCTACAGAGAATAACCATTTAAGATTCTGTTTTTATCCACAGGGGTTCGAGAGAACATTTAGAGATTTCTCTTTTTCCTAAACAAAATAGTGCACACATAATTCACCCTGCTTTAAAAATCAAACACCAAACATCCTCTAATGGATTAGGCAGCTACTGCTCCCCGCGGAGTCACTCATCTCCTGTCAGGAAGGAGGACCAGACACAGTGCTTTTATTCTTCCCTGGCTATCCTTTCTCGAACAGTCAAATCTCAAGTTCTTCACTTGCTAACATTTATCCAGTTGTCCTGACAGAGTAACACTGTCTTTAATCCAATGTTGGACACTGAAGGCTTGACTATTGGGAAGTTAAAATCCGTGTACAGTCTTGGCCCTAAAGTAAGAAAGTCTAAATTTCAACTGTAGAGTTTTGTTTTAGTGGATATTTAAATTTAGATAAAAAAAATGCTTTTGTTTCTTCTTTTCTGGGCTGTGTCAGGTCACACTGCATCAAATATTTTATATTCTTGCAATGATCAATAAATAAATGGATAGATAGATAAATTAATAAAGAAAAGCTGATTCGCATGCACTAAGCCAAAAAAAAAAAAAGAAAGAAAGAAAAGAAGAGTAGAAAAACAAAATAAAGTTATTGCAAATTTTACTATTTCATGCTCCATGCCACTTTATTTTGCCTTCCTTTCCTGGAAATGTGGGTTCCACTTCTTTACTTATATTGTTTCCTTGCTAAAAATCATACAGCACTATGGTGACCTGACCCTCATCTGCATTAAGGAAGGTGAAACTTCAACAATCTTAAAGAAAGATTCATGCATACAGTAAAAGTCTCTAAAGACTTACACTTAACTTTCTCCAGTGTTTATAAATTTAGAGACCTCAAGCATAGTTTCTTCTAATTTGGCTAATCCATTAGTTGTTAACAATAATGCTATTTATTAAATATCCATGATAAATATTAGGTAGATGTTTCTCTTATAGTTTATATTGCTATTTTTTTGTGCTACTACCTTTGTCTTTTCTTTTGAAATTGCAGTCTTGCAATATGTTTATGAATGATTTGGCATCTTGAGTTTAATTTTTTCTGTTTTATTCCCCTCTACTTCTAAATTTACATGTATGCAAATTCATGTTATTTATGAGATTTGCTGATAGTCATCAATATTCATATTTTTGTTCCATATGTATTTTCTTAGTATTAGATATACAGTCTTGTATATGTGCGCTTGCATATAACATATATAATTAATGACAAAGAAAGATTGAAGAGTTTCAAATGTAGTTTTAAAAATTCTGACAATAGATGAGAGCTTCTCTGCAGCAAGAGATGTTTCTTTATTTGAAAGTTAAAGAACAGGCATCACAAAGAAACTCAGAACAGCTACTGTGTGGCATCTGATAAAAAGAAAATATGAATACAAATAAATGTCAATAGATTAATTTCTAATCTCTTCTGGGAGCATAATGTAAATTTCTCTGTGCACCAAGTAGGGTGCATTAAATGGTCATAACCTTTTTACAGCATTATTTATGAATCTGAAGGAGGAATCTTTTTACAATGGATGATAGTATCTATGCAGAATTTAAAGATTATCAAGAAGGAATGTGGCAGATGGTCAACAGGATGACATTCCAGGGTGCAAATCAGAATGTAATGACATATTGGATCATGCATTTGTGGTTTGGCAGAAAGACAAGTGAGGCCACAAGGATGTTTACAAACTCAAATGAACAGGCAGGTTCCAGAGTTAGAAAATGGAGCTTATGGTCATTCTCAGATTGACAGAGGGGAAGTTAAGCAAAACATGAGAAGGAATAAGCACACAGCAAAGTGCATACCGAGATCCTGCTGCTGAAGTGCTGCAAGTTATGTTTAGCTCATTTTGGTTTTGATTTCTTAACACATGCCAACTTAATAAGAAACTGTAATAGAAGAGAAGTTCCTGCTGATTGCAGCTGAAATCATTATTTATCAAGGACCGATTATATGAAAGGACTTTTGCTGGAAACCACAACAACATTGTTTCTTTCATGGGCTCTAATAATAATTAAATTATGAATGGTTCTTAGTGTTGCCAGAGGGTTAGAGAAAAATGAAACTAAAATATGATATCAAGTTCTTTCCCATATAAAATTCTCCACAGTCTGCCCTCTAAAATTCATCTTTTTATATATATTCTTATGAGTTTAAGATATTTGGTTTTGTCATTCCAAATTTCCTTGAATGCTACTTCAATGCATTAACTGGATTAGCTTCTCATGTAAGTGTTCTGTAAGACTCTCTCTTTATCCAAGCTATTGAGGGTTCAAACTAAGAACCAAGCCTGGATGTACATTATTAGCAATTACCTAATATTAAAAATTAATACACAGCACTTCCCATCCCCACTTGTTCTATCCTTCTATGTTTCCCTTTATTAAACTCATATTAATGATTTATTCACTTTGTGAATTGTGATTGTCTCTTAAGACTTTCTATAATTTTTTTAAAGTATATTCAAAATTTACAGATTTCTTATTGCTCTCGTAGCCTAATCTTCACTTTCACCAAGACATATTTTTCTGTTTTGATATATACAAACACACATGATATAGAGCTCTCAATAAATATGGTCTATGTACCCAGACATGATGTAGACCTTAACATGGACATTATTTATATGTATACACATGATATAGGACTCCATATGGATATGATCCATGTACACACACATGATATAGACTTCCAGTTGGATATGATCTATACACATATATATGGTATATACCTGTATATGAATATAAACCTATATATGTATGCATTTGTGTAAGTGTTTTTCTTACCATTTTCATGTTCTTCCTCATGTTCAAAATTTTCTTATTCAAGCTCTTGAGACTTCTGCCAAGCACATTTATTTTGCAGTTCCAGTGAACTACAGACTATCCCTTGTCAAGAGCTCATTATTTGCTGAAGCCTTTCTAGGTGGAAAGCTCTTTGCTTCGTGAATCCTCTTTTCTCTTCAAAAGCCAAATACTCAGCTGCAAGAAGGAAAAAAAATATCTCCATGTCATAGGGCTTTCTGTTATAAGCTAAAAGTGCACTTCCACAGCATACCCTAGCTTTCTTTTGTTGATAATCACATTTTGTGGCTGCATTTCCAACAATTATCCACTTTAATAATGTAAACTATGCACTAGGCTGGAGCCATAAGAGATTCCTCATCTACCATAATGGATGTTACCATGTTAATCTACATGTCATTATTTATGTTGCTCAAATCCAGTAACAAGTGCCTTGTCCCTCTCCTGAAAACTAATTGTGTAATTCTCAAACATGTTTGTGCCCATAAACACTTAGCTCAAACATGTTCCTTAGACTAAGGAATTGAAATAGAGACAACTTTATGTTAATCATTTTATAATGACCAACTGGGAGATCTACTTTTCCTGAAAGATCAGATTTCCTGGGGAATAACCCATGATTGCTATGTTAATGTAGCATACATATAATTCATCCTCTTCTTTTCCTATTCTGTGACCTGCTTCAGAATAGACATTTGATATAGTTTTTAAATTCTTATTTCACCAGACAAGAAAATCATTTTCAATTCCTCATTGAATTATTTACTATTCCTATATATCTTCAATGATGTAATCATATGTGTGTATTTATATGTATATTTTTCTATGTTTCTCTATATTATACTGAATATTTTTAAATTAATTATATTTGTATTGCATTTACCTAGAACATTCAATCAAGAATATATTGTATGGTATAGAATTATAACTATAAAATATACCTATATTAAAAAATAATTATAATTTTCATAATACAAATGATTGATATGATAAAGAGAATCCCTAAATATAACTGTCGGATGGTCCACCTACTTTTTTAGTGCAAAGTAATTAACTTAGATATAGTCACAGGCTGAGTTCCCTATGATGCTGACTGTAAATTGGAGTTTGGAGTGCAGGGTATTAGTGAACTCTGGCCTTCAGATTAACATTTACACACCATAAAAGAAGAAGAATTGGACAAAGTGAAAAACTGACAGGCCATGCAATTTTCTTTCTTTCTTTTTTTCTTTTTATTTCAATACTGGGGGTTGAACCCTGATGTGTTTTAACACTGAGCTACGCTCCTTGCCTTTATTTTTAAATAGGGTCTTGCTAAGTGCTTAGGGCCTTGCCAAATTGCTGAGTTTAGCCTCAGATATGCAATGCCCCTGCCCTAGCCTCTCATGTTACTGGAATTATACATTTGCATCACTATGCCTTACTAAGATTCTGTGGAGTTTTAATGCTTCTCAATGGCTAACCCCAAGACACAGCTCCTAAGCTGAACTTGTCTTTCAGTATGTCAGCATTTGTTGAGATATGTTCTGAATGTTATAACCTTGCATGAGGAAGTCACTGATTATATACAGCTCCAGAACATTGAGACCTATAGTCAGATGACAGTTTACAGTTGGAGCAATAATTCTTTCCCAGAAAGGTATCCGAACAGTATATCCCAGTCTGCACCATGCGATCTTTTCACTCATAGACATTCTGAGAAGAGGAATAACATGCTATATGCATTTCAGAACATCAATATTAATTGATGGCAAATTGATGAAGATGTGACACTGAAATTTTGATCAGGATTCTAGGATGTATCAAAGTGTGTCCTGTGTAGTTTGGGGTAAATTACACTCTACGACTCTGGCCATTTGTTTTGAAATAGTTATTTATAACACAAATTATTTTCCCCTATAAAATAAAGATTTTAGCAACCACTTCCATAAAAGGTGGTGTGGATTGATCAACATATATCATGCCTACATTTCTTACAGTACATAGTATTTAAAAATCACATACAATAGGACTATTTTGTCATCTTTAACTTCCATTAGATGTGTTTACTCTAACAAGAATTCTTCATATGATAGTTAAGTTTTTAAGTTTATCAATCTATCTGATGTTTCCATAGAAATATTATCTGTACCAGTGGTTCTTAAACATTTTGAATGTATTGAAATCACCTGGATAGTTTGCTGAACTATAGATATCTGTTGTTACTTGAAGTCTGAGTCTAGGTTTGGGATGATCCCCTTGGCTCACAACAAAGACTAGAATCCACTTGCTTCAGTCCATTTCTATGCCTTAAATATTTTAGCTACTAAGTAAGTCCATATTCAGAATGGCTTTGTCTCTTCCCTCTGTTGTCCTCCTTGTGACATTACTATCCCCTCAGTTTGGCTGTATTAATTTTTCAAATAGTTTTCTCAATTGAACTATCAATATTATCTAGTCCTCAAAAATTTCCCCTACATGTTCCCTAGGCTGTTTTGTAAGTTAAAAAAAAAATCACACATACCCATTAAAGGAAATGTGAATCTTTAATGGCAGCTTCACTAAGATTATTTTGTTTTGCTTATGTCTGTCATAGATAACACAGCCAGCATTCTGACAAGGCGGAGGAGATTTAGTCGAACTATTCAGGATGTGTATTATCTGCCCATTATGATCTCTGATGGTGGAATCCCCTCTCTCAGCAGCAGCAGCACCCTCACCATCAGGGTTTGTGCATGCGAGAGAGATGGGCGTGTGCGGACCTGCCATGCAGAAGCCTTCCTGTCCTCGGCTGGTTTGAGTACAGGAGCCCTAATCGCTATCCTTCTCTGTGTTGTCATTCTCCTGGGTAAGTCATTCTATGGCCTACGGTGGTAAAATTGCAGTTCTGAATGGGAGTGAATCTTATTGTTGAAATTTAAGGATTTCAAAGGCGTAAAGCAAGTAATAACACACAGCTTCACAGATTTCCTTTTAATTAACTTTTGCCAAACTGTAATTTGAAGTACTTTGATTCAGAAGTAATGCAAGAGTTGGAATATCAGCAAGAAGTATGAAATCTAAAAGAAAAGAGTTTTGAAAGTATGTATTTTAGAAAAATTAGTAATAGGTTATTCTAAATCCCATTTTGAAAGAACTTTTGCAATTAATTTCTGGGAACACAAGTGATATGAATCTGACTAGGATCCACCCTGCTTAGCTTAGCCAAAATCAGTCCACTCGGGTATCGTGGCCATAGTATAAATAAGCACAGAGATTTAATATACAGTACAGGAACATTGTATTAATGTAGGAAATATGTCAAAAAGTAAATTTTAAGTCCTCTTAGCACATACACATGGAAGGAAAGTAAATGTGAGATGATGAATATGTTAATTTGCTTGATAATAGTTACCATGTCACTGGATACTAATATATTAAAATATTATGTTTACAGCACAGACACGTAAATAATAAAGTAAATCTGAAAACCAAATATAAATATAAGTATCTTGTAGAAACTTCTATCAGTCCCAAATATCATTTAATCATATGTTAGGTGAGTTTTAACATATTCATTCTAAGTGATGATAGTGTGAAATATCTTACTTTATTTAATTAAATTATATTAAATTAAATACTGTAAGTTTTTCTTGAATCTGAGATTTGTATTGCATTTTATTTTATTAAAAAATCCAGTTTTGCATTATCTCTTATAATATTCTAGATCTGATCACATCTATATTTCAAACTAATATTATCTCAACCTTTTAGATCTTGTTTAAAATAGACACAATATAAAGAAAAATAAAAAGCAAGACAATATCCCCCAGATTTTATAACAAGAAAAGAAGATATGAGCAATCTTTTCTTCATAGTTTAAAGTGCATAGGTGTTTATTTTCCAGTATGTCCCCACCTTCCCCCTTTCCATTAGAAGACTTATTTTGAATTTTCTTGGTAGTGTGCACCTATGAAAAAAGCACTGTACGTTTTTGTGAGACCAAAGTATTCTTACAAAGAATGTTCCAGAGTTTGTTCCTGGGGAGGACGATAAATTGCTTGCATAGATGGTGAAGAGAGTAGGATAGAATGAGGCTGAAGGAAAAAAGGAAAATAAAAAGGAGCACCTATGAGACTATGTAATGCTGTTGTGGACCCAACAAAGGTGGGGGATTTGCGGCAGGTGTGTAGAGAGTAGTTTAAAGCAGGAGAGTCCCGTTATAAAATTGGGACGGTGAATGAACTGAAGACCAAATCTCATGGTGCTAAGAGAATAACAGGGGAGTTGTCAGCCTCCAACATGGCATGATTTGGATTAGCTTCTTGAGTTAAGGTGAAAAAAAGTGAATAATATCAAAATACAGTAAGTACCTTTGATAACTTAGATGTCAATACAGTGTCACAAAAATAAGTGGGAAAATGGTGTCAATGAGAATAGAACACTGTGTTGTATACTAAATCCAGTCAATGTCAAAAACTGCATGCAAGTCCAACATTTGTACCCCAAAATTATTGTCTGCCCTTAGCAAAAATAAACATGGATAATTTGCACACCATAACAAGACTGTTTCATTGCAGTAGAATCTTTTACAGTGTTAGTAAGCTTTTTTTTTTTCTTCTATGACACAAATATCTGATAAGAACAACTTAAAAAAAGAAAAGCTTATTTGGCTCCTGGTTTCAGAGGTTCAGTGCTTAGTCAGTCAACTCTATTGTTCTGTGTATAAGGTGGAGCAAAGCATTATGGTGGAAGAGCATTGTCAAGGAAAGTGGCTCAGTGTAAGCCACTAGGAAAGCAGAGAGAGGGAGCAAGGAATCAGTGAGACCAGATATAATCCCAAAGTCATGTCCCCAGTGACCTATTTCTTCGAGCCATACCCTACCTGCTTATAATTATCACCAAGTACAATAGTACTTTCAAATTATTAAAAGATGAAATAGATTAATCCACTGATTAGATGACAGCTCTCGTAAACTAATCATTTCACCTCTGATTGGTGCCTCATTGTCTCCTGAGACTTTGGAGATGACTCATATTCAAATCATAACATACAATAAATGCATGGTAGAGAAGGAAAAGAGGCTTTAGAAATTTGTTTATATATTTATTAGTCATAACTTCTATTTTCCTTAAATTTTAACATATTTTTCCTTTTCTCTTTAAAATTTCAAAAAAAAAAAAAACACAAAAGACATCCAAAATAGAAAATAAAGTGATACAACTGCAACAACAGCAACAAAAACATTGGCTCCCTCTAGGGTTCTTAACTGAAGTCACAGAGAATAGAAGTTAGTGGTTCAATAAAAATTATTTTTAAAAATATTGTATTTGCTCTTTTTAGTTATTCATGACAGTAGAATGTATTTTGACATATTATACATACATGGAGTATAACTTTCCATTTTTGTGGTTGTACATGATGTGGAGATACACTGGTTAAAATTCTTAATTTTGAATGATAGGTCATTTGGGGAGTTTATGTAATTTCCAATTTTTTTTCATTTATAATCGTACATCTATTACCATTAAACAAGATACAGATTTAAAATGTATTGAAAACTTTAATGTACACGTATATTTTAAGTTGCATTATTCAAAAGAACATTTTACTATTTTATAAAAATAATACTTCCTTTTTATTAACATTTATAAAAATATGTTTTAGTCTGTAGGATAAGTATTAAAACATTTGTAAATTTGATATTCTCAGTCAAAAATAATAAAACAAATTTTTATTTAATGTTTAATCTTTTTTATATTAACACTCAAATACGTTTTATGGTTTTATCTAGATATTTTATATTCATTTCTTGAGTTCAAGTTTAATCAATCATTAATGACAAAATAATTTATATTTCTCATGGCATTCTAAGGATTTACTGTCTTCAGAAAATATCTGGACAACAGACTCAAAATGTAATCATTCATAATTTTTAATTAATATTGAGGTTAACTTATGAATACTTAGACTTCATGAAAAATATATACAACACTCAAATTAGCAAAACTTTACAACCTGAAATTCTAAACTAACATCCAACCCTAATGGATAAACCAATTATTAAATTAATATTTTAAAATTGAAAATACATTTTAACTATCAGTTTTAGTTCATAAATTTGAATTTGGTTGTATGAGCCAATCTTGTTTTTACTCATAATTAACTGATTTGGGATGATCCATTTCAGACCATCTTGTCTGTATTTCTGAACCAGTGAATATGAGGTTTCTTATAAAAGAATCATATAAACTCATTTGTTAAATTTTATGATGCTTTTTTAAAAATTATAGGTTACATATGATTTGGTATTTTACAATATGATCAAATTTTATGCAGAAATCTATTGCTTATCTGAAAATAGTGCTTGAAAACCAAGAGCCTAAGTTTAAATGGTACATGTACATTTTGTGAAACCCATTATTTACTGTTGAGAGTACATTTTCCTGACCCATTTAATCAAGAATGGCAGAAATTATGGGGTAGGACTTCATGATATATTTAAAGCTTGTTGTAGAATAGTGGAAGCTGGAACCTACTTTTTAAATTTGTTCCTTTTAGTTATGCATGGCAGTAGAGTACATTTTGACATATTTATACAAACATGGAGTATGTCTTATTCTAATTAGAATCCCAGTCTTGTAGAAGTACATGATGTGGAGATTCACTGTGTTGTATTCATATACATATGAAAGGTTATGACAGATTAGTTCCACTGTCTTTCCATACATATCTCCCCACCCCTTTATTCCCTTTTGCCTAATCAACTGTACATCTTTTCTCCCCCTACCCCCCACTTTGCTGTGTGTTAACACCTACATATCAGAACATTTACCTTTGTTTTTTTAGGGGATCAGCTTATTCCATTTAGCATAATAATGTCCAAATCCATCCATGTAATGGCAAATGTCATAAAGTCATTCTACTTGTCTGAGCAATATTCCATCATGTATATATACTGCATTTTCTTTATCCATTCATCTATTGAAGGGCCCCTATGTTGGTTTCATAGGTTGGCTATTGTGAATTGTGCTACTATGAATATTGATGTGGCTACATCACTGCAGTATGTTGATTTTAACTCCTTTGGATGAGAGAAGTGGCCTAACTGGATCAAATTATGGTTCCATTCTTAGGTTTTGAGGAATCTCCATAGTGCTTTTCATAGTGGTAGTCCCACCTGCAATGTATGAGTGTACTCATTTCTCCACATCCTCACCAACATTCATTGTTAATTGCATTCTTAATACTTGCCACTCTGACTAAAGTGAAGTGAAATCTCAGTGCAGTTTTAATTCACATTTCTCTAATTGCTAGAGATATTGAACATTTTTTCATGTATTTGTTTATTGTTTGTATTTCTTATTTTGAGAACTGTCTATTTAATTCCTTTGTCCATTTATTAATTGGATTATTTGTTTATTTGGTGTTAGACTTTCTGAGTTATTTTGTATATTCTGGAAATTATATATTTATCTGAGGCGTGGGTGGCAAAGATTTTCTCCTATTCTGTAGGCTCTCTCTTCATGTTCTTGATTGTTTCCTTTGCTGTGAATAAGATTTTTAGTTTGCTATCATCCCATTCATTGATTTTTTATTTTACTTCTTGCACTTTAGGCATCTTGTTGAGGAAGTCAGTTCCCAACTTGCCATGTTGGACTGTTGGGCTTATTTTTTCTTCTAGTAAATGCAAGGTGTCTGGTCTAATACGTAGGTCTTTGATTCACTTTGAGTTGAGTTTTGTGCAGTTTTGTGCAGGGTGATAGATCAGGGTTCAATTTCATTCTGCTACATATGGATTTCCAGTTTTCCCAGTACCATTTGTTGAAGAGGTTAATTTTTCTCCAGTCTATGTTTTTGGCCCCTATGTCTAGTATGGGAGGTACGTTGTATCAAATGCATGATTAGAGAGACTGAATGGGGGAGGGGGTCACTTGAATATTTCATTTGATTTCCACATTTATAAAATAAGAATTTGATTCTCAAATATCCCTATATATTTATTTTCCGCACTTATCATCTTGAAATATACTTTGACAGTAGGATTTTTTTGGAAACAGTTTAGTTTTCGAGTGTACAAAGTAAGTAAAATTAGGAGTCTGGTATTCTTAATAATCATAAGCCAATTTTTTAAAAATCATTTATTTATTTATTTATTTATTTATTCATTCTATTTAGGTTTACATGATAGCAGAGTGCAATTTGATTCATTGTACACAGAGGGAGCACAACTTTTCATTTCTCTGGTTGTATGTGATGTAAAATCACAACATACATGCGGTCATACATAAAGCTAGGGCTATGATGTCCATCATATTCCACCATCTTTACTGTCCCTCTGCCCCTCCCCCCACTCACCCCTGTGAACAGAGTTCCTCCATTCTTCCCCTGTCCTCCCCAACATGATGGATCAGCATCTACTTATCAACGAATACATTCAGCATTTGGTTTTCTGAAATTGGCTTACTTCACTTAGCATGATTCTCCAGCTGTATCCATTTACCTGCAAATGCCATAATTTTACTCTCTCTTATTGCTGAGTAATATTCCATTGTGTATATATATATACCACAGTTTCTTAATCCATTCATCTGTTGAAGGACATCTAGGTTTGTTCCACAGTTTAGCTATTGCGAATTGAGCTGCTATAACATTGAAGTGACTACATACTGTAGTATGCTGTTTTTAAGTCTTCTGGGTATAGACCAAGGAGTGGGATAGCTGGGTCAAATGGTGGTTCCATTCCAAGTTTTCTAAGGAATCTCCATATTGCTTTCCAGATTGGTTGTCCCAATTTGCAGTCCCACCAGCAATGTATGAGTGTGACTTTGCCCCCACAACCTCGCCAACACTTACGGTTGTTTGTATTCTTGATAATTGCCATTCTGACTGGAGTGAGATGAAATCTTAGGGTAGTTTTGATTTGCATTTCTCTGATTGCTAGAGATGTTGAACATTTTTTCATATGTCTGTTGATGGATTGTATATCTTCTTCTGTGAAGTTTGTGTTCAGCTCTTTGGCCCATTTATTGATTGGGTTGTTAGTTTTTTTGGTGTTAAGTTTTTTGAGTTTTTTATTATCTTGGAGATTAGTGCTCTATAGGATGTGTGTGTGGCAAAGATTTGTTCCCAGAATGTCTGCTCTCTGTTCACTTCATTGATTATTTCTTTTTGCTGAGAAGAAGCTTTTTAGTTTGAATCCATCCCATTTATTGATTCTTGATTTTTCTTCTTGTGCTGTAGGAATCTTGTTAAGGAAGTAAGGTAACATGAGCTGATTTTTTAAAAAAATATTTAAAAATAATTTCCCAGTAAGGCTACTATTCATGAAGATTCATTTAAAACATACCACATGACCACCTTCACAAAGACTATATTTTTGCCTATCCACCTAAGAATTGTCTGTAGAGTATTTACATTATACCAACTGCCCCACAAATATCTACTGAAAAATGAGTGGGAGCAGTTCATCAGTAGCACATATGTGAACTGGGTTTCAGCTTGCTTGGAATTGCTTTTGCCTCAGACTACAAGAACCATGTGTCCGTGTATTCCCTGAGGTCCTAATGTGATCATAAACAACATCCTCTTTCTCTTAAGAGTGTGACAAGTCATGCTATTATTTATATGTTGACATTATATTAAAATGGAATGTAGCAATTGTAGGAATCTCTATTTACTAGCAATAACTGCCTAGAAAAGAAAGCACTGTAAATATTCAAAGTTCAAGAATTTAGCATCTATATGTTGACTCAGAAGATAACAAATATATTTTCTTAACTTTTGGGAAATAAACAAATATAAACCATTACAATAGAAACATAGCATTACACCCACATTTCATTTAGCAAATATGATACATACACAAGAATTGAAGCATGGCACTGAGGTTGGTGGAGGATGCGAATAATCTCCATAATTTCATAATAGGATTGATTATATTTTTCCTATTGCACATGTGCATAAATTTCCTTGACATCAACCACCAACCATTTCACCATAAAAGAAAATAGCTAGATTTATTAATAAAATAATTTTTGCTATAATGAATTAAGTAGAATGTAGAATGTTGCACAAGAAAGATCAACAATATACAACATCCTTGCTTTGCTCTTCAGCAAGATACCAAATATCAAAGGGTTAAAGTAGAGAGAGGCCCATTCCTCGAGTTTTAAAGGAACTTAATACATCCTGCCTTGGGTGTCTCTACCTAAAATGAATAAGTATCTATATACAGACAAACATTGTTATATTTTCAGTCAAAATTCCGTTACTTTTCCACCATTTGTTTCTGTCACATTAGACACTGAATTGTTATTCAACAATGTGAGTCAAGAAACCTGAACTCCTAAGTCTGATAAAGGAAGATCTGCAATTCACAATGTTCCATAGGGATAATCATTTTGTTACATTCTTAGGGCATTAAAATATCTTGAGGTGTTGTTCAAGATGCACAGATGAAAGCTATGCTGCGATGCCGAACAAGTGCTAGAATGTAGTTGGTTACAGGGATAGTAAATTGCTGATGTCAAATCACTATGAATTTTCCTTTTTCTTTTTTCTCTAACTGTTCATCCTCTCTCTATTTTTCTTCAGCAATGGTAGTACTTTTTATCACCTTGAGGCGCAGCAAAAAAGAGCCGTTGATCATTTCAGAAGAGGATGTGCGAGAGAACGTGGTCACCTACGATGATGAAGGAGGAGGGGAGGAAGACACAGAGGCCTTTGACATCACAGCCTTGAGGAACCCTTCCGCAGCGGAGGAGCTCAAGTACCGGAGGGACATCCGACCTGAAGTGAAGCTCACTCCAAGGCAGCAGACACTGTCCACCCTGGAAAGCATAGATGTTCAGGAGTTTATAAAGCAAAGACTGGCAGAAGCAGACCTAGATCCCAGTGTCCCTCCATATGATTCTCTGCAGACTTATGCCTATGAGGGTCAGAGATCAGAAGCTGGGTCTATCAGTTCACTGGATTCAGCAACGACACAATCAGACCAGGATTATCAGTACCTTGGAGACTGGGGGCCTGAGTTTAAAAAGTTAGCTGAACTCTATGGAGAAATAGATTCAGAAAGAACAACTTAGGGGGCCAATTCTTAGGACCTTGTAGAATCTGCTTCCTCAGCAAGTGGAGACATAACCTCAGCAATGACAAGGCATAACCATGGAAACAGTACTTGAACTGAGCAAGCTGTACACAGCTCCTGTAGAAACAAGTGCCCTTTATACAATCAAAACTGGGTTATTTGATTGGAAGAAAGTAAAAATATAAAAAAAAATGCAGAGAAAAATCTATTGTTCCTTGTGTATATTTTCAATTGCTCAATAAAGTCTGTGGTACTGTTTAATTAAGAATACCTGAAAAAAAAGCCAAACAATGAATATTTGTTCCAATATTCTGTGTTTTTTTTTCTTAAAGCAAAACTAAACAAAGGGGCTCAAAGTCACTAACAACTATGACTTTTAGGGGTGGTGCACTGCAAAAGAAACTCATGAAGGTAATCATGACCTATTTTTCCACTTTTTTGAGTGGAGTCTTGAGAGCCACACTCTGTTGTGACGGATCCCATTAGCCTTGTCTTGTGTTTAAATTGCCTACCGTGTTCCCACATACCAGACCACTCTGTCATGGACTTGTACCATTTCCCTCTGCCCTCCCCACTTCTTTTCTCCATACAAAATTGATGGAGCATGGGGATTTGCTGCCTGCACTATAACGTATGCAACCTCGGTGCACCAGATGTGCACCGTACTGAGCAGGAGACAATTGTCTCTGTCTCCTCTGCCCTCCTTTATTTTAACAGGAGATTTCCCTCTTTTTTTTAAATAAATGGAATGAATTGTTGAAGGTATACTCTGAGAATCAGATATGTCAGGGAAAGTTTTAATTTTATAAATAACTACAAAACTTATCCTGTACAAAATATTGAGGAACTTTTTATTTTTTCCCTTTGTTTCAGAAAACTGAAACCAACAATTTTGATCATTCCTTTATCTAAAACTTGTCAAAATTTTGATGATTGGTTTACACTTCAGTCTAATTCACTTTCCATTCCATCATAGTTAGCCATCAAAAATATGTACCTCACGTGTTATCATAGTCTAAAAGGACTATACTTCAACTAGCATAAACATAGACTCATGGTTGACTTATTCTTTACACAGGTTCAGAGCTTTTCAATCTCACAACTAATTAGTCCTTACATGTTTAATGTCTACAAAGGAATATGTAGGACTGGGCACAAAAAGTAGGAGTTTCACATTTATTATTCTTGAACACATTCCTGAATGTCTCTGAAATTCAGGTCTAAAATTGCAAGATAGAAATGGAGTAACTTCCCTGCCTACCTCACAGGGCTGTTGTGAGGATCATATAAGTATCTGTAAAACTGCTTTGCCCACTGCAAAGGATTCTGCTCTTATACATGTTTGCAGACACTAATTTTCTAATTCCATTAGCTTATAAATATATATTTACATACATTTTACATAAAATAGTATACTATCATGGGAAAATGTCATGAAATCATCAACAGTGACATTACTGTTTAAATATGTAATGCACAAGTCTCATTATTTTAATATTTTCCTAAACAATCTAATTTTCTTACTATTTCTTGGGGCTTTTTTTTTTCCAAATTGTTTTGGATAATGTTTTGTTGTTGTTTGTTGCTCTTGATCTTGAAGTAAATATTCATAGCATAATGGTCCTATTTTCCCAAGTGATCCTATTTGCGTATTCAGTTAAATTTAGAATTTTTTAAATTCTTGAAATAAGAATTATTTGATGGAGGAGATTATTCTTTGCACTTTAAATTTTTCATGATCTAGTGTCTCCAGAGGTCACACGACATTTTGTGTAATTCTACTTATGTGCAGAATTTTGAATTTTGCCTCTGTTCGCAACTGCCCTGTGCTATCATATTTCAGTTTTGAGGTATGGGAAGAAAGTAAGTTTAATTTGAATAATTCTCAATTTGTGTTTTAAGCCTGAGGAATAAAATGTAATTTAAGGTTTTTACAACATTTTAGTTTTCCAGATGCTGCTTTATCCTTTTTTACATCATAATGGTGTGCGTCCTTGTGTAGAGCTAAATCCAAAGAGACAAAATGGGCTCAGGGAAGAGCTTCCTGACACACAGGCTCTGATTATGCTAAAGCCAGACTACATTAGACCTGAAAGGAGAGCAAACCTCAGAGAACTACTGTGACCCTGTTGTCTTGACTTTCCCATTCCAAAAAGAGGAGGAAGGTCAGAATTTGGAAGACCATCAGGCTTTTGAATTTAGATTCACCTCATAACTTCACAGATGAGGTTTTGAAAGATGAAATTGTGATTTTCTATTTAACTATTTACATAAAAATCAAGGTCCTCTGCCTCATTCTTGGTACTCAAATACTTTCTTGATTTAGAAGAACAAAGCATTCTAGTTCAATTTCTTTTTAATTACACATGACCCATCGATTCTAAGCCCCTGATTTTGAATCTAAATTTGAAGTCAAAAGGGATCATTTGTGGTTTGGAAATATATTTTCATTTTGATTTGTCTTAAAATTATATTAATGAAAGCATTCCAAGTACTGTTTTCTATATGGACTTGGAAACTAGGCAAGTATATTCTTATAGTTGAGATTGGGTCTCATTTTTTTTCTTCTGTTACTCTAAGTCAAGAAAATAGTAATGACATTTAAATGGTCTATAAATTAACCAGAGTTGTTTAACAGTAGATATATTACTATAACATCTCCAGTTGATCAGTTTTAGAAGAAAGGTCTCAGTAGAATTTTGGGAATCAAGTCTACACATGAACTCTGAGCTTTGACTGGCTGTAAAGAATCAGCTATGAACTTGCATGTCAATAATGTCTCTGCATATTTCTGAGGTTTAGTTGATATTTGTAGGCCTAAATTTTAAAAATACTTTAAAATCAAATTAATTCTTTCATTAATAAAGTATATTTCAGACAGATTCTTTACAAATGGTAACTGATAAATCAAATATTATAGTATGCCAATGTTTTTATCTAGGGTATTTTCTAGCAGTATTTATTAATTTCAAATACTTTGTGCAAACACTGAGAAATTAAAAAAAATTTGCAGAAATCACTAAAGATCTATTGTCAGAAATTATTTCTATGACAAAGCTACACAAGTACAAATTTGAAGAAGAGATTCAGGAGGAAATTATAGGTATAGCTTTATACAGAGGTAAAGCGTAACTTTTTTATCATATGGTACAAGCAGGAGCTATTCTGAAAGAAATTGCATTCACTTAACCACATGGGTACATACACATACATATGTGTCGTCTTGAATAATGTATGGAGAATAAAGGAATATTCAAGATAGAGATGTGGATATTAATGTGATCCAAATATTTGATAAATGTAAAATTGTGGTGGAAGATTCACTCAAACAGGTAACTCAAAATGATTTTTTTGGCTTTTATTCAGCCTAATGTTCAACTTCCAATGATGTCAATATAGAGTTAATTCATAGATATGGGAACACAAAGATCAGAAAAAAAAAATCAAATAGGTTCATCAAACTTTTGTCATTGAAATGATGACAATGCACACAGTGTGAGTAGTAAATACTAATCAGTGTTTTGACTTTGATCTTTACGTAGGATACCAACAATTTAGTAAGAAATCCAAAGGAGAAAGGTTCATTGGGTCCACCATTTTCAGTAATGCAGAATGTTTAGTACGCAATTAGTCATTGTTCTGTTTGTTCTCACACACTCTACGCATAAGTTTGATTTGGTGTCTTCTTTCTGGTTTAACTGAATGTAGGAAATATAAGTAAAAATTCAAATAGACTCATTTCAGAGACACCAGAAGTGTCAGTTAAGTAAGTGTGATAGTAGAACATACTTGAACCCAATACTTTTGGGATAAGTCCGTATCTATTGGTGTGGAGATAGTTTGATCAGTTACTTGACAAATAGAACTCTAGAACTGATTATTCTGGAAAAGGGAAAGGTCTCACGTTTCAAATTCAATTTGTGCTTAGCTTCTAGGTATGTTATTCAATTGAATTACTTGACTTCCAATTTCAAGAATTAAAAAAAGAAGTCAGAGCATATATCTTGAGAAATATGACTCTGATTCAAACTCCTTTCTCCCTCTCCTCTCTCTCTCTCTCTCTCTCTCTCTCTATCTCTCTCTCTTTCTCCCTCCATCCTGTCTCTTATCCTTTACAACTACAAAAGAAAGAAAAATATTATGCAAAGGAAATAAAACCACTTCAACTTTTACTTTGTACCTCATCTGCAGAAGTTATTCTTATAAACCCTGCAGCCAAAGGAGTCTTACAACTATTTGAAGATGACTAGAACAGAACCCAATCACTTTTTCAAAGTTCCTAAATACAATCATTTTAAAATAAAAATATTAAATTCAATGATTTTTAACATATCAAAGACATGTGGCTATTCTGGCTCATGGCAATGAAAGATGTAGTGAGGCCATCTTTTATTTTTAATAAGAGAAAAAAAACAAAAGTTTTTTTTTCTTTGTAGCATTGATGAAAATAAAATAAATTCTTACTCTAGGGAAGAAATGTTACATTTATCCACTTTCCTGTGTTCATGGAATTGAAACATTTTTGCTCTGCAACACTGCAGAGACATCAACACTTATTTTATTGATGATAAATTTTAAACTCTGGGGTGAAAGTCAATGGAGAAAATGTGCATTCAAAGATTTTTGAAATTAGATGCTCTGAGGAAGGCAAGGAGCTATTTATACATTGCAGTTCATCAGATGGTTCAGTCTCATTGTGCAGCAATACTAGCTGTGGAAGTAAAAAATGCACCATTAGAGTTAATGTCACCCTAATAATTTCATTAAGGCAGTTTTCCTTATATATATGAAACAGATTAAATGTTCTAAATCATCTATCAATCTTTTCAAAGTGCCATTTCAAATGTTCTAGTTCCAAAGAGAAATTCATTTATCCAAATATTTATTGAGTTACATGCATTATATGTAACTTGCACTGTATGTATGTAAAAAAAGAAGAAAAAAATAATAGTAATCAGAAACAGTGAGATCTTTAAAAATACATTTTTAAAACTGTGCTAATAAGGTACAATACTCCAAATATTCTTTAAGTCAGGGGGAACAAGTGTTAAGAAGGATGCAGAGTAAGATAGGAACAGAAAGCAGTTAAAGCAAATGTCAAAAGGTGCATGATTCTGTATGGACTAAAGAATTCATGAGGGAAATAATGATAATGGAAGACATTAAGAGAGGGTGGATATAAATTTTAGGTGATTGAATGAAACTCATTATTTAGTCAAGTATTTGAATTTATTCTACTCCAAACAAGAAATTCACCACGACTAGAACTTACTTTCAGGAAACTACATCTTTCATTATCACCTACCAGCCAATAAAGAGGTATTAGAGGAAAATCCTCAAGTTATATGTACCTACAGAGAAAATGCAAGACCATTTTAATTCTTCCCAGGAAAAAAAAAAAAACTATGAGAAGTTTTTAACCAGTCACAGGTAACATATATTTCAGGTTTGATTGTTGGACCCTCATAAGTGTATCTATTTATTCATCCCAGTCAAAATAAAGTGAAGACAATAAGAAGCTGTATTTTTAAGAACAAAATTGGTTTGCATAAATTTACTTTTAGCAGGACAGTTGTGTCTCATGTCATTGTTTTAGACATGAAAATATTTTGAACTAAAAATATTTAAATACCAAAGACCAAATTGCTTCTTTATTATAACTACAATGGTTATTCTTTAATAAATTATTCTTAATACTTGGCAACACAGAATTTCACATATTCTAATGTTTCATTATATTTTACATTGAGATGTATGTTTAAAAGGTGACCACCAAACAGCATGAAATTTCAATGATTTGTTAGTGTGACAGGTAGACAGCCTAAGATTTCTACTTTCTTATTTTCCATTTCTCACTTGTTCTTTTTTCACATTTACTTGTCTATTTTTAACAACCCTTGAAAATCTATGTTTGAACAATTTCCTCATTCCATGTGTTTTCCAGAACAAATACAAGAAAATGTTTTCAGAAGTAGAATGGTTATGTTGTTTCCAGGATTTTGATTTCAGTGCATTTTCTCCACCTTTGTCACTAATCATGCTTTTCCTTGCCAAAAAGTAATAAAAAAATGCATTTAGAAGAATACTCGTGATAGTCACTTTCCTATGGACAGAGGATTCACCCTATGATGCAGTGTGGTTTTTTAGCTCTTACAACACTGTGTATTTCCAGTTTTCTAGAAGGCATGCTATTTCATTCTTCCAAAGATAGCTTGCAGTATATTTTCATTTTTATGTAAAATTTACTTCAAATATTTCATTTGGCTTTGATGATTCATTCCATGAGCCAATGAAATCACGTCTTAAAATATGATTTCAGTCATTGCAGTTCTACTCTTTACAGAGCACTTTCAATAACATGTTTTAAGAGTTTACTCTACAATTATAATTTTCAAAAAAGCATAATTTTGTTGATATCTTTAATTAAAAAGAAATTTAGAATTTTGCTTTTCCAGAATGAGAGCGAACACTGAATCAACAACTCAAGTTGTATCTCCTGAGTGATGTTTTCTCTTTCAAAGTATACACAAATTTCACACTATTGATATTACAATAATAAATGTCAATTAGTATAATCAAATATCACAATTTTAAAGTCTTTAACTTTCTTTTCTAATTTAGGTTGAAGTACAATATTTATATTTGTACCAGTTTCTATTCAGTAGATATCTCCTCAAAATATGATTTCCAAGTCGTGGAAAAATGCTCTTACTTCTGCCTTCCTCAGCATCCATCATTACTTCCTTTCATATGTCCAGTCTTAAGTTAATCAGCTGTCTTTCTCATTTTTAGCCATCTCAGTTTATGTTTGAATATAGAAAGGTCAGATGCTGTATTGGAACAAATGATTTGAAGACGTCAGGTCACAATTCAACTTTCCGGATTCCCAGTGACTTGAATCAAAATATGGAGCTGGACAAAACAAACAGAAGGTATTTACACCTGAATCAATGAATATTAGGGTCAAGGGGAAGTTTGCAGTCTGGGCTTCTGAGACTATACTCTGGAATCTAAATACATCTCGCTGTGAAAGTCTAAATCTCAATTTAAATGTTGTTTACATGGCCCTCCGATTTAAAATAGAAATAATATCTTCATATTTATCTCCCAGAGTTGTTATGAATACAAGATAGACTTTTCTCTGTGAAGCACAAAAAAGAGTAAAGTCCTTGGCAAATTGAATAGTTTTATTAATGTGGTTTCTTTATTGCTCCTTCGACCTTTGTCAACCTCTGACTTCAAAAAATTGTCAGTTGGATTGTGTATTACAAGTAATCAAGCCTGTGAAAAGTTTCAAATTAGACTGTCTTTTCTATCCAAACTGGCCAGGAAAAAGGCCATTCCAATGTTAGATCATTTGGTCCTTTTTATCACCATTCTAAGGAAAAAGGAAACTGTAATCCCTACTGTTGTTATACCTCATATATTGTATTTCTTTCAAGTTTTTCATACAGAGAGATATAAGTAAAAGATTAATCATTATAGTTATGAATTATACTGTTTACCTATGTCCTCCCTTTACTACAATCTTTGCTTATAAATACAAATTTTATTGCTAATATAATTATTGAAAAAACAAGTGAAGTCCATTCTTTTTTTAATGGAATAATCCAATTAAATATTTAGATCAAAATATTTGAAAGTATATAAAATCACTTAAAATTCATGAGAAACAAAACTTATTAGCTTAGTCATGAAATATATTTTTCATCATTAAAGAAACACATTTCTTGGATGTTGAGCCTATTCTATAATCTTAATCAAAGAAATACATTCTCATTGATGGAGGCATGAAACAAAATAAAAGTGATTTGTTTAGGGTATATGTCTGTACTAGTAGAGCAATAAAATTGCCTATTCTCTATATCAGAAGAGAAACCATTTGTTTTCACAGTATATAGCTTCATTTCCAGGTTGTTATTGTCAATACATTTTACCAGCATACAATGACTTAAGAACATTAAGGGAGATCTTATTAGAAATAAAGGTACATTTTGAAAAAAAGTCTCTATTTTTCTCTGTATTGCAATCATAAATCTGTTCCTCTTTTAACTTTCTTGTTCACAGAAAAGCCAGAAATCACTATGTAAGTAAAATAACAAAACTTTACATTTTTGCCTTTATTCCTCCCAAATCTGATTTTGTTTCAACATAACATTGACTCCACAAATTCTCATAATCTGAAGTCCATTTCACTAGTTATATTCTGTCAGTTATTTAAAATTGCTATCTCGTTTGTATTTATACTCTACCCCAAGAAGATCACTGAAGAAATTCCGTAGGAAAATGACTTAGAAAAAAATAATAATGGTAAAATTATAGTTCTCCAAGACCATTCCTCCTGTGTGTGTTTAATCAGTAATTTTTATCAGTGGTTTCAGAGGACCATGTTACACTTAATTTTTAAAAGAACAAATTAAATAATAGAGCACTGAATCTTCAATCACAAAATAAATGTTCATGATAGTATTTATTATTTACTATGGAGCAGAACCTGATTATATGGGAAGAGAAGTAAACAAGAATGGTTTTATGAAATGTGAAGAAGGCTGGGGCAGAGATAAAAATAGGATAAAACAGTTGTAGTTGGAGAGAAAGTTGAAAATCCTTACTCAATATTATGGACTGTAGAAATCAAAAATTTTATTCTGGTCAGCCATATTTTGAAATAATAACACATCCTTAACACAGAAAAAGACCAAAGTCTGTTTGACCAAACAAGTAAAAAAAAGAAAAGATACAAAAAGTTCAAAATGATAGAATGCAAATGCTTTGTATACCCAAATTATTGCACCATGCCTTAGCAAATCATGATTATATGGCCAATGGCAGTCATTTTGGGGGTGATGTTAAAAAAGTGAACACTTTTTAGTAGGAAAAAAAAACTCGGAGGGATTCTCTCAGTGAGGAAAGTCCTCAGTGGTTCATGTTTCACACAAAATCAGGCAGGAAAAATGAAGCTACCCAAACATACTATGAAGAAAGAAATTTCAGGAACAAAACAAAATTATTCAAGCAGGAATAATCCATAAATCTGAGTAGATAGTTTACAGCTGGTCTCAGGCCCAAATTACAGCTCCCAGTAGAGAAAATATTATGGCAAGCATAAAACCAAGAACAAAGTTTAACAGTCCCGTGTGAGTGTAGGATGTATCCCATGAGAAGCTGCTGTGAAACATATTTCTTCAGGCATCCCTGAAAATATTAGACTTTTCCAGTGAAAGTTACTTAAAATGATTCAACTCTGAGCCTTAAACACCCTGAGATATTTCAAACTATCTTGCACTCAAAAAAGAGCAGTGGATATGCCCTTTAACCAGAATATAAAAATAAAAATTAACTCCCAGGTATTCCTAGATTATGGGTCAATGAAAGGGAAAACCAAAATCTGAAGATTAAGTACCATATCTATATAAGAATTTCCAAATACAAGGTTATGTTTGAGTGTATATTATAGATAGGAATTTATCATTTATTATGCTAAAATAACATGGTTTGATCATCTATGAAAGTCCCTGCAGCTCTCCCAAAGACCTCAGATTGGACCCCAGTTCCCTGAGGTGATGAGATACATATATTCTCACTTTATGAAGCAGCCCAAAATAGCAATGCATGAGTGATACAGGATTTAGTGTTGGTGAACATATTGAAGAGAGGAACTGCCTTCAAAGGAAAAACCTTGACCATTTTTATCATTGAGGAAAGTCAGATTTAACAGTTTAAATTTTAGTTAGGAAATGCATGTAGTACTTATACACACACACACACACACACACACACAGAATTCATGTTATGTATGAATTAAGTAAGACAAAGAAATAAAATAATATACTTGAATTTCCTATTAAGCATATTCACGATTATATAACCTTCTAGTTTCTCAGAAATAATTGCTTCCTGATTTGCTTTTCCTTATAATTTTTCCAGTGTTTAACATTGTACCTCATTTCAGTTGATTAATACTTTTGCTATTCTTCTGTGATATTCTCTACCTATAAAGCTCAAATTTTATCATTAGTCAAAGTTGTTAATAATACTCCTTGTGGAGGGAGTGTTTCTGGAACATAAGTCATGCCAAGGATTTCTTTTAGTCCAGGTACTTGTTTCCGGCTTTTCTATTCTGATATCAGTGATTTGTGGTTCTGAGAGAATTCCTAGGAATCTCACAGAAAAGTGGTTCATGTTAACCAAGGAAAAGTCTCTCACAACAGCTTAGAATAGCATCCACCACTAAAGAGGACCCAGGGAGGACATTAATAGTGTCCTTTTCAAGTCCATTAATTGACAAGTTTTTAACATTAATAATAAAAACACTTCTGAACTTAATTTTAAATTGTTCTAAGTAATAGTTTTATTTAAACATTATTATTACTATGTCTGTTTATATTTAGCCCTATTCTAGCTATTTTCTTTAACGAAAATTACTAAGAATTTTAACTATACACCTGTTATCAGTTTTCTTTAAAGATTTGTACTATTCATAAATTCTCTCTGATTTTTGTCCAACAATTTCCTGATTTTGCTATCATTTAAGAAACATAGTTTTAAAACATCTTTATAGCTTGACCAACATATTGGCCACATTTTAGGTAATACTTCATAGTCTTTTAGTGTTTATGTTTTTTTCTAATTAGAAGTGAGTGCTCAGTTTGGCTCCTTTACTTATTCAGTTTGTAATGTCATAATTTTAAACTTTATTTTGTTTGTGAGGTCCTGAAATTCTAAATTTTTAATATAATGCATTTATAGGTCATAATATATCCATTTATATAATATCTTTATAGTGAATCTAAGGATATATTTGTTTCATTTGCATCAAAGTCTTTATCATTATATTTTCAAATTCTGGCTTTCTTACATTTCCTTTCTTATTTCTTTTTAATTTTCTTCTTTATAATTTATTTCCTTTTTGTATTTCAAGCCTTCTT
Organism: Xerus rutilus; assembly: GCA_028644305.1. NCBI lineage: Eukaryota > Metazoa > Chordata > Mammalia > Rodentia > Sciuridae > Xerus > Xerus rutilus. Next base: position 14,142,921 of record CM053405.1, on the reverse strand, counting down.
ACTTTATCCTACAACTATTGTAAGTACTCTAATAATGTCTTCATATTTTCTCTCTGCTTTCTGGATAATGTTTTCAAATCTTCAGTACTATCTAATTGTCTCTGTTTACGTTCTCGGAAAGTCATCCATAAAATTAGTTTACATTACTATTTTTTTTCATTTCCATAATGTCTTCTTAAAATTATTTCGTGTTTGATTTGCCATTTTTATTTAAATAAATTTTATTTTTAAGTAGAGAAAAACTCTACTTTAAAATATATAGTTCCAACATCCCTCAAAATCTGTTTCTCCTAGTGTCCTAATGGACAGTATGTGTTTCTCCAAAATGCATATGTTGAACTCCTAATCTCCAATGTGATGGTGTTGGTAAATGAGGTATTTGAGATGAAATTAGGTAGAGATGAGGTCATGACAATGACAAGATTAATGTTCTCATCAGAAGTGGGAACAGACCACAACTCTTTCTCTCAACCATGCAAGGATACCACAAGAGGATTACCACCCCTGTGTCAGGAGTTTCACAGGTAACTGAATTGGTCATCACTTCAGTCTTACACATTCTAGCTTTTAAAACTGTGAAGAAATTTCCATTGCTTAAACCACTCAGTCTATAATATACTTTCCTGGCAGTCTGAGCTAACTAACATAGTTAGCCTTCAGGATCTGCAAGTTCTGTTTCTGTGGATCCAAAAAAATGTGAATTAAAAGTATATCAAGCCTCAGCAACGGCGAGGCGCTAAGCACCTCAGTGAGACCCTGTCTCTACATAAAACACAAAATAGGGTTGGGGATATGGCTCAGTGTTTGAGTGCCCCTGAGTTCAATCCCCAGTACCAAAACAAAACAAAACAAAACAAAAATATATATATAAATAATTTTCTGCACTGAACTTATATAGACTTTTTCTTCAGGGTATATAGCTATTAGTATGCCATTTACATTGTATTAGGTATTGAAAGTAATTTAAAGATGATTTAAGCTATTTAGAATGATGTGTATAGGTTATTTGCAAATTTGTACCAGACTTGAGCATCTGTGGATTTTAGTGTGTGGAGGAGGTCCTGGAAACAACTCCTCACATAGGATGATGACTATATTTATGCTTCTTACAGAAGTATTTTAAAAGCTTATAAAGAAGGGCAAAATAAATAGAATAACAAACCTAATATTTAACATCTTTAATGTCTTATGGTGGCATAGTTCATTTCTTATAATTAATGAACTAATATTGCTACACTATTTTCAATATACTCTATTCTCATTTTATCAATTCTTACTTAATGTCCTCTCTCTCAGAAAATCATTAAGATATCATGCTACATTTAATAACCATGTCTTCCTAAGCTCCTCTGGACTGTGACAGTTTCTCATACTTTCCTTGTTTTGTGGTTTTATAGTTTTGATAAAGACTAGTCATATATCTTTTAGAATGTTGGTGTAGTGGAATCTGCAGAAGTAAAATAGAATGTTGATCATATCTGATATACAAGCTCAAAACATGTATTATCATTGTTGATGCTGATTTAATTAACTCTACTGTCTGTAATGAAGTCAGTACAGCTCACATTTAAGAAATGAACATTCTGGAAGACTGAGTAATTTATTTGTAATCTTTATGGCTAGGAGATTTGCCTTTTCTCCTCATGTATTCATTCACTCAATTATTTATCTGCAACATCATGGACTCACAGATATCTATGTTAGAGTCTGCATTATAATTCAACAGTAATTTATATATTTTGTTGCTCAGTAAGTTCCAGTTGGTTCTTTCAATTGGTACCTATGTGCTTTTGCAATACTGCCATTAATGGGTGTTTGTTTTCAATGTGTTAGGTTTTCTAATCCCATCTTGATATACCATTGCTGCTCAATCCTCAAGTGTCAGAATACTGAATTGCATCTCTCTCTTTCTCTCTCTCTCTCTCTCTCTCTATATATATATATATATATACACACACACACATATATATACATACATGTATATATGTACATATATAAGAGTTTATATATACATGCTTATAAATGTATATATGTGCCTATCTCTTGTATATTAAGCTAAAATGAGTTAATATTGCTGTGTCCATTCTAACCCATCATTGCATGAATCAGTGCTGATCTATAAACACCCATTCCAACACTGATAAATCTGACTCCATTATCACTATACATTTACTAGTTTATTTCCATTCCTCATGAATAACAGAATCAAGATTGATAACACTTAACTTGACAGAAAATAACTTTATCCCGTAAGGCACAATCTTTCAGGCAGTATCCTTTGCCTTTTCATTTCACTGAATCTAAACATTTCAGCAATTTTTCTTCCTTGCCTATAAATGAGGTGGTTTCATAAATTTATAATATAGTATATTAGCTTATACATTCTAGATTCTATTCAGGAATTTCTTCAACTTCATAAATGATTTTTTCTAATTAGCACCCATTAAGATTCACTGTGCTATAAATTCTATAGGTTTTGACAAATACCAAGTGTTGTATACTTATCATCACAGCATCATACCTTATGGCTCCACTGCCTTGAAAAATATTCTATGTATCACTTATTGAACAACTTTCCCTGAAACCCTGGCAACCAGTGATCTTTTCCCCATCTCTATGATTTTGCCCTTTCTAAAAATGTCATAAAGTTGAAATGATAAAATGTGCAGCCTTTTCAGATTTTTTTTTAACTTTAAAATATGCTTTTCATATGACTTTTCAGAATTTGGTAATTCATTTCTTTCTAACACTGAATAATAATATTTTATTATATGGTATAGCACAGTTATTTTAAATTACTAGTTCATTTATTATAGGTATCTTGTTTTTTTATAGTGTTTGACAATTATGAATAAAGCTGCCATAAATATTTGATTCAAATTTTTGGTATAGACCATATTTTAATTAATTGGTAAATACTTAAGAATGTAGCTGCTTGGGGCTGGGATTGTAGCTCAGCGGCAGAGCGCTTGCCTCGCATGCGTGAGGCCCTGGGTTCGATCCTCAGCACCACATACAAAGCAATAAAATAAAGACATTGTGTCCATCTATAACGAAAAAAATTTAAAAAAAAAAGAATGTAGCTGCTAGATTATGCTGCAATCTTATGTTTAGCATGGCCATTGTATAGTTTTCTAAAGTGGCTATGTCTGTTTACATTTTACCATATTATTAGTATTACCACAGTATTACAGATTCTGGGCAGACTTTTTTTTTTTGCCATTTTTGAAAGTATTAGTAGTATCTCATTTTTCTTTAAATTTTTATTTCTTTCATGATAAATGGTTATTAAAGTATTTCTACAAACTTTTGTTCATGTTTTTGTATTTCTCTTGTATTCTCTCTTGAAAAATGTCTGTTAGATCTTCCGCCATTTTTTTTTTAAGAAAACGGAAAAAGAAGGTTATTACTTTGCTAGGAAAGGAAAAACACAGGACTCCTGTCTCAAAGGCTGTGATTTTACCCATCAGCAGAAACAGGGGGCTTTTAAAGAGGTGATTCCAATATTCTCTGTCTGGAGTTGTAATTAACTTGTTATTTTGGGAGATAGTCATTTCTGAGATCTTCTGGTACTATCCCCAATGTCTGGATTACTTTGTTCCTATGGTGTATACTCACGGACAGATAACTCTGCCTAGAATGGGGAAGAAAGGCAATCCAGTTTCCCCTGAGATTAAGGAGGAGGAGCGATTAGGAAGAAGGTGAGAAAGAGAAGAAAAGAAAAAAACATCCATTTTAAAAATCAGTTGCAGTGGCAGAGCAGCAAGGGCTATCTTCAAAGCATAAAGTAGTACACTGTTACATTTCCTCACTGCCAATTTCTAAATTCCATTTCTATGGGAAAATGGGCAATAATATCTCCAAACTGCTTCCTTTGAAAGGGGGTGAAGTTGGGGAAAGTAACCCAACTTCCTTATTCTCTATCAGGTGGGTTGTGGACAGTTAAGGGCATTCAGCATCAGAGCAGTCCAGAGGTTCACAGTGGCAGAAGGCAGGTGACTAGACAAGGAACACAGAAGGCAGTGATTATTTTAAGCCAACAGTAAACAAGAAAGCAAAGTATTATTTTTTTATAAATAGTACAAAAGCAATTAGTATTTCAGCTAGTCTTTGAAAACCATGAGGACAGTAATTCCTAATCTTATCAGTAAAAAACAGATCAAGTTTTTCAATATAGAGGGTTAAGAAGATTTGTAGGTATATGAAATCAGACTCAAATTAACTCAGGACAAATATCTGACTCTAGAGAGTTTTGTTATGACTCTAGAGTCCATTATTATTAGGTACTCTATACAAGAACCCTTTCTTTGTAGCCTCCAGCTTTACTTATTTTTGGTAGGGCTGACACAATGTACATCTTAAGTTATATCAAGAAAAAAAAAACATTGTTTTTCTTTTAAATGTCCATTTAGAACTGTACTTAAGCTATATTCTCCTGCCAGGTGTTTAAGATCAAGTTTGTCAAAACTGACCTTGTTTCTATCTACTCTTAAGAATCAGTTGAGATTCCTCAGATATCACTCTTGGGGATGTGTATAAAACCTCTTGCCTCCTTTAGCTTTTCTCTACCAGAGATGCCAGAAATCTGCCAGGATGAGTCAGAGTCCTGCTGATGGTACATGGCTTCTCTTGGAAGCATCAGTGACATTTCTCTCTCCAATGACCCTCCTGTTTGCAAAATGTACACCGGTTGGCTTTCTGTTCTCTAGGGTTCTCTTCATCTCCCTGAACAGCAGATCAGATGACTCACAGGAGTTGTAGCACCCTGAGAGGGGTTCCATTGTTCTCTGGGTCCTGGCTGAACTTAAAGGGCAAGAACCAAAATGCTGGTGGCTTTTTCCTTGCCCCTTTTACTTCCTTGACTTTAGTCCATAAGTTTTTGTTTTTAAAGAGTCAACAAGGCAGTTTCACCAGTCTTAAAGAAGGAGTAATGTGTTATAACTTCAATATTACAATTTTACAGTTACCCTCTGCCCGTTCTTATAATTGGGTTTTTCTTTTCTCATTGCTGAGTTTTTGGACAACATTGTATATGTTAGATACAATTATTGTTCAGATATATATTTTGCAAATATTTTATCCAATCTATGTCATGTCTTTCCTTTTCTTAACAAAGTATTCCACAGAGCAGAAGTACCAAAGTCGACCTTACCAATTTTGAGATGGATGGTAATTTATATAAAAATGCATTGCCAAATCTATGATCACTTAGATTTTCTCCTATTATTTTCTAAATGTTGTGCAGCCTTTTCATTTTAGGCTTAGGACTATAATTTATTTTGTATTAATTTATGTGGTAATATAAGACTGAGTCAAGATTCTCTTCATTTCCTATATACATCCAATTTGAACAAACTATCAGTTATTCCACTGAATTGTCTTTACCAAAGATTACTTGCCTATATCTTCACATGTCTATATCTGTACAGTCCATTTTTCTCTATCTGTGTATATGTTGTTTCACCCATTTTATGCTGTCTTGATTAATTTAGCTTTACAACAATTCTTGAAGTCATATAGCATGAATCCTAAAACTTTGTTCTTCATATTCATTATTGAGTTGGTAATCTACATATTTTGCCTTTTCATGTAAGCATTAGAATCAGTTGATGTCAAATGATTTACTGGGATTTTTATTATAACTTTGTTTTAAATTTATGAATAAATTTGGTGATAATTTAAATCTTAAAAACATTAAAGCTCTCAATCAATTAATACAGAATATCTCTCAATTAATTTAGTTCTTTATTTCATTCATCAGAGTTTTATATTATTTATATATGCTATAAAACCTACTATGGCATTAATGATCATGTCCTCCCCAACCTTGGAATAATAAGTTGATGCCTAATTTCAACATTATGGTATTAAGGCATGGAGCCTTTGAAGGCAATTAAGTCATAAGAACAAAGCTATCATTAATGGGAGTAAGTAGTTCCATTATAAAAGAGTTCCATGAAAGTTCCCTTGCCCCTTCCACAATATAAGATAGCACAATCTATGACCCATGAAATGAGCCCTAACCAGACACTGGGTCTGTCTGTCTTGGTTTTGACCTTCCAGCCCCCTACTAGAAATTCAAATTTACTGTTTGTAAATCCTCAGATTGTGTTGTTTTGTTATAGCAACTTGAACAAACTCCAATATTGCTATATATATTTTGCTAAATTTATGCTTATTGATGCTCTTTTAGGTGTTACTTTTTGCATTTAAAATTCTATTTGTTCATTGTTGGTACACTGAATGTCAATTAATTTATAAAATTTATTATTAACTCTGTATCTTGTGACATTACTCATTTATTAGTTATACATGGTCTTACTTTTTGCTGAATTTTTAGACTGTGTGAATAAACAGTCATATCACTCTGAACAAAGGCAGTTTTATACTTCTTCCTACTTATCTGTATGTTTTGCTAGTTTTCCTTCCATTTGCCCTAAGTAGCCCTTTATGGATGATATAAAGAATAATTGTGAGAGATAACATTTTACTGTCAGGGGCCCCAAATGTCATGTAGATTTAATAATATTCTAAGAGTATTCACAGGACATAAAGTTACACTCAAGACTTAGATATAAAACAGCAAAAAGATACAAACCAAAATCAGTGGAAGGGGAAAGTACAATTGTGTATTAGTGTTTTCCAAAGAGAAATCAGTTGGATTTAGAGAATATAAGAGGAGATTTACAATGGGATTTGGATTACGTACTTACAGAGACCAAGAAGTCTCACAATATACTATCTATAAGCTGTAGAACCGAATCAAAACAAAAACAATGTGTTCAGTGTATTCAGTCTTAGTGACAAGGCCTAAAAATGGGGAAGGGGGACACACTGGGTTAAATCCCGGAGCTCAGTGACACACTGGGTTAAGGCCTAGAGCTCAATGGCCCAAGCACCAAGAGCTCTGATGTAAAAGGAAAGATGGATCCCCTTGATTAAGAAGAGATAGAGTTCACTCTATTTTTATTATTTTTTTATTTTTTATTATTTAAAACAGAAAAATGCATTTCAAGTCATTTCAAGTACACATATTAAGCACAATTTTCCATGTCTCTGGTTATAAACAAGATAGAGTTACACCCTTCCTCTGTCTTTTAGAATTATTCAGGCCCTGGATGAATAGATGATGCCTGTCACCATTGGGTATGCATCTTCTTTACTCAGTCTACTGATTCACAGGCTAAGCCCTTCCAGAAGCCCCCTGACAGTCATATCCAAAAGTAACGTTTTACCTACTCTCTGAATATCCCTTAACCCAGTCAAACTGGTACATAAAATAAACTACCACATTGGACGATACTCAGAGGAGAACAGTCCTAAGCCTCCAATAATCCTTTTGTTGAAGTCAACCAGGACATAGTCCTCCAACAATCACTTCTGATAACACATTTAAAATGTATCTACCTGGCAATCTCTTTAGTGTTTGAGACTCAAGGTTTTAAATGCATACGAATTGTGTATTCAACCTCTGTCTAGCTCAGATCAAATTACAGACCATCAGATGTAAAGTGATAAGATGTTCAGAGTAAATTGTGTTGTCTGCACTATTTAGGCACAGGAAATCAAGTTTATCAGTTAGGGAACTGATAAGCTCCACATTCTCAGGGACTGCTCAGGGGCTTAGTTTAAGTTCATAAACATAGTAGTCTTAGGTCACCTACCTTAACATTATTTGACAAACTTACTATGGTCTTTATGTTAGAGAAAAGTGTTTAGTTTCTAATGGTTATGCTAATATTTAGGCATTTTTGGAGATATTCTTTATCAGTTGTAAGAGGTTCTCATCTACTCTTAGTTTGCCCAGGGTTCATATTATAGATGGATATATTAATTAAAGTTCTTCAAAGAAATCTACCAATAACATGTATATTTAGAAAGAACTAAATTTGTTATAATGAATTGACTTTTAGTTGACACATAAAACTAATCATCACAATGATTGTTTAATATTTTTAAATGTTTTTCCTGCACCAATGACATCAGTTTATGAGTTTTCTTCCTGAGACTGTTATTATAGGGGATCCCATTGATTGATTTCTGCATGTTAAACCAATTTTAGAAACCAAAATAAATCCCACTTTGTCATGGTTTATAATTTTTCATGGCATGTGTAATAGCCTTTGGTCTTTGTCCAGAATTCTAGGGACAGAATTTTCAAATGTTTAGAATTTCCTTATTGATAGAAATATTTTGTCATCATCATGGCCTCTATGGTCATTCTTAGTTTATGCTAATGAGGTAACATATGATGCTTCTCTGGATAGTTCTAGGTAGCATAAAGGATGGGAAAAGACCCTTCAAGGAAGACCAATGACTTGATTAGAAGCTCAAGTCATTGACCCAGGTGAAATCAGTTCAATGTCCAGGGAGGGAAGAGTGAATGAGAGTGATAAAAGCTGAATTGTCAAAGAAAGGACATGTCAACTCCACATATGCGACTTCTCTAGACCTCTGCCTATAGATCTCTTCATGTAGTTGGTCCTAATTTGAATTTTTGAAAATAAAATTGCAAATTTAAGCATAAAATTTCAATTCTGTCTGTTGTTCTACTTAATTATCAAACTTGAGGAGGTCAAAAGAATCTCAGAAGAATCGCAGAATTTGTAGCTAGCAACCAGTTTGTTAGAATTGCTAGCAACAAATGAAGATGTGATTGGTGTCTGAAATAACAGTAGTTTTATTGGGATCTTCCCTTTAACGTGTGGGATCTGAGCTAACATTGATTCCTTAAACTCCAGAATTACATTGCAGTATATGTAGGATTTCTCCCTGTCTTCTTATAACATATTGGAGCATTATCTCCAAGTCATCAGTGGAAGTCTCTGGAATAATTGCTAACTAGGAGCCTTGTTTTTCTTTCTGGACAGATGATTTTACATTGTTTGGGAATTGTGGAGATTTTGCCATTTTACAACTACATGCTCCTTGGTCCCCTTTAAAAGTACGTCTCTGTACTTTATCAAATATTTGAGATGTTTCACACAGAGGCTTTTACAAAATACATCAAATTCTCTTGTTGTTATACACAGAATTAGTTTGCATTTCTACACTCTTATACTCAAACTCTTATTTCAGAACAGGTCTCTAAAGGCTACTGAGCAACCATGATAGCTACAGGTCGAAAGAAAACCAGTGGTTAAAATTATGTCAATTCTAAATGAAAAGGAAATAAAAAGGAAATGAAGAATCATGCTCCACTATTTTTATCTTGAAAATATATTTATTTCCATCATTTGACTCTGTCTTTTTCAAATTTCAGGTGAATGTGGCAAACAATCAAATCATCTTAGCCCATCATGGCTGTCACAACAGAAGACCTGAGCCTATGTACTTTATAATAATCAGAAATTTATTTCTCACAGTCCTGGAGAGGGATAAGTACAAGATCAAGGCTCCAAGGACTAGTATCTGGGAATGGATTTCAGGCCATGTTACCAGGTTGGAAGGCAAGACAGTGAGAGAGGAGAACTGAGAGATGGACAAAAGAGGACAAGACTTGTCATTTGCAGTGGCATTCACACCAGACTAATGAAACCACTCCTGTGGTAACAGAATGAATCCATTAATGTGGGTCTTGCCCTCATAGTATAATCACCTCCTAATGTATTTTGGAGTTGGGTAGTATGGTGACTCTAAGTTTTTTGTTTGTTTGTTTTTTTGTCTTTAATCAGAAACTATGACTACTTTGGTGTCTTTTCTAGTTCAATATGAATTTTGGTACTTGTTTTATTTCAGTAAAATATAACATTGTACTTTGAAATAAGTATCACATTACATCAACAGATTGGGTATTATGAAATTTTAACAATATTAATTCCCAAATCCATGAACAAGAATCTCTTTCCATTTATTCATGTAATCTTTAATACTTTTCATCAAAGTTTCATTGTTTTCATTTTAAAGGCATTCAATTTCTTAGGTTAACTTATTCTTAGGCAATCTTTATTTTATTTTTGTGACTACTATAAATGGTATTGCTGTAAATGGGATTTTTTTCCAGTAGTTCAGTGTTCATATTATGACTAAACACTATTCACTATTGATTTTTGCACATTGATTTTATATCCTTCAACATTATTTAATTTGTTTATTAATTATAACAGCTTTTTAGTGTGGTCTTTAAGGGTTTTATATATATATATTTATTAATTTGTTTAATTGAAATTCATGTAAACATTTATAAACTCATGTATAATATGCTTATTTTATTTCATGTATACATTTATAAAATCTTACATGTATAAATTTATATATACATTTTAAAATAATGTGTACATTTATTTATCTAAAATCATGTAGAAATCTATAATTTATAGCTCAAAAGGAAAAATTACTTTTTCCTCACCCAAATTTATTGAGTTTGACTATTTTATCCTAAACATAGCCTTACACAGGATTCTAAATAAATTGGCAAATAAACATTTTAAGGACAAAAAACATTTTTTTATTGGGAGAGCAGAACCACCTTGGCCTCATTTAGAATATATACAGAATGTCTTTGATTAAGGTAATGCTTGCTATCGAGCCCATGATATAAATCTAGATAATTTATAACACAAACATTAAAGGAATTTAGAAGAGCACTTTTACTTTGTTTTTTTCATACTTAGTTTAATTATGTTGCATGATCTCATATATTTTTAAAACTATAAAGTTATCTAGTTAATGTTCATATCTTCAAACAACATATGACTAAGGAAAGATAATTTAGGTTGTAGCAAAAATTAACTTAGCAATATTGTTTTTGTCATTTTCAATAAATTTTATCAAAGAAACCTGAATTCAGTTGATTCCAAAAGGACATAGAAAATTTTATAAATTTACAAATAAAGTTCATAAGCTTAAAATACTAATTTTGAGAGGTTTAGGACATATGTATGAATTCTTAAAACCATTACCACAATCAGAAGGCCAAAAATCTCCATCAGAATTTAACCAAAATAATGAACTAAACTAAGAAATAAGATATTTTATGGCTTTATATTCTACATAGAATAAGGTAATGAATATATCCATCACTAACAGAAAACAATGTTGGTAAGTAATATACTCACCGCCATCCTTCAATCCAACTCTTCAAATAATTAAAAGTTCACCACAGCACTTTGAAAAGATAGAAATCTCTTGTCAACAAATTCTAAGTTCATTTAGATATGATCACCTTCCATGTTCAGCTTACGCTAAGTTAAGCATTTAGAGAATGAAATTCAAGGGACTTACATTATGACTGAATAAGAAATTTGGCTCCTGACCCAAAGAAGTAAAACTTCTATGAAATGTCATTTTTTGTGTCCCTGAGGAGTGATAATATTAATCCACATGTGCTTGGAAAATGGCCATTCTGAGTGAAAATGGGATACCATTCAATGACAGTGAAAATACACAATAAGAAAGTAATGACTTTAATTCTGCATAGAACATTATTTAATTAAATTCATTAGACTTCTCATTGAAGAGTGTATGCTTATTTACATATATGATTGTTTAAGTTTATAAAATGTAAATATATGCACATACATTACATATTAAAAAATGCTCTAATGATTGTTATATCTCTTATTTTATTAGATGTTAAGTTATACCCAATTCTATGAAATATCATGTTCTCTGTACAGCAACAATAATAAATATCAGAAATTATACTTTTTTGGTCTCTTACAACTTGCAAAATTATCTTTAATTAGTGACTATTGAAGTAGGATGAAGTTTATTTTTACTTTTAAAAGAGAGAGACTCATGAATAGAACTGGAGAATATCATGCTAAGTGAAATAAGCCAGATTCACAAAGTCCAGGGTGGATGTTCTCCCTCATATGCAGAAGTCAGAGGAAAAGGAAAGAATTCAGAAAAAAAAGCAGGGAAGAGACCACAAGAAAATAGAAGAAAGACCAATAGAGTAGAGGAAGAGGCTCTGTCAAGTAAAAGGAAGGAGGAAAGGACTGGGGAATTAAATCTATTAAATTATCCTATTTCCATGTGTGAATATACCATAAAGATTCCTGCTATAGGTATAATTATGACATGTTAATTTAAAAAAATATAATAATAGAAGGGAAATCATTAGAATAGAGCAAGCAGGTCAGGAGGAGGAAGGAGGGGAGGGAAAGAAAGTTGCCAGGGAATGAGACTGATCAAATTATGTTTTGTAAATATATGAATATTACATAATGGATCACACTGCTATGTTAATCACAATGCAACAATAAAATAAATAGGTAAATAAATAAATAAATACTCAAATCAGTGACTGGCAAAAAATACTGCTTACTTATTATTAAAGAGAAATGTGAACTTGAATAGTAAATTTAATAAGGTTAAGTTTTTTTTAAATAAAGAATGTTTATAAAAAGTGGAATCAGGGGCTGGGATTGTGGCTCAGCGGTAGAGCGCTTGCCTCGCATGCGTGAGGCCTTGGGTTCGATCCTCAGCACCACGTACAAAGCAATCAAATAAAGACATTGCGTCCATCTACAACTAAAAAAATATTTTCCAAAAAAAAAAAAGTGGAATCAATAGGAATATTTTATAATTGGTGATATTTTTACATATAAGAATGATTTACAAATAAACTTTTTAAAACCAGATATCTTTTTAAAGTTTTAATTTTCTAATATAAAAATTAATGATAAAAATACATTTTAGGTTCTTATTCAATTAATTTACAATATGATTGTGTCATCAGTGTAATGACAAAAACAAACAGTTTTAACCAGTGTTGTAAAACCAGGACCTGTTGTTAAACTTCAGTGTTTTCTTTTAAGAGAGAGAGAGAAGATATCAAAGCAAGGAATGAACAAAGGTTACACACTTATACAATAGTGCTTAGACTAAAAAAATACACTCCTTCATTCTTGCATTGACTATATTCTCTACAATACGAAATTCAATTTAAATTTCACATAGCTTCCAAGCATAAATAGCATTCATTTGATACATATGGACAAATACCTAATAAATGGCAATATCTTCCCAAGTAATGAAACTGATACCCAAGCAGCATGATATAGTGAAAGGATATCACATCAAAAATAAGAAACAAGACTGTGGCAAGCTCATGCTATGATAAATTTTCAAAAATACTAGATGCACTCTACCCATATTTAAAAAGAATAACTAAACTGTTTGGTCTACATTAGCTCAGATATCCATAATTTTGTAGTTGCTTTTTACAATTCATTTATTTAACTCCTCTGAATTTGAGGTGATTTTATCTCTTTAACATCTAACTCACTATTAAAAAAATGGAATAAATATTCCTTGGTATGCACATCTAGAAACTTCAATTCTTTCATTAACATGCCTATTCCCACAATTTCTAATATTAAATTTCCCTGATATGAGTCTTGAGAATTCAATGTTTGTATTTAAGTCAGATGGAGGCATTGTATCTATGATCCACATATTCTAAATACAATAAATCTTTTCAGAAACTTTGACTTAATTTTCTTAAATTGTTTATGATTCTTCAATATTTATAGTTACTTTTAAGTTAAGACAAAATTAACTAGTTTCTCATTGCAATCTCTGTAATCAAATGTCAGGTTTTGAAAACCAGAATTCCTTGAGGCAATAAGTGATACTTCCCAATGTTTCAAATTTAACAACTTCCATGGATTATTAGAGCAATAAAAAATAAACCTTCTGTGTCAGCGAGAATATTACTAATACATGACTGTAATTTTTCTCAGAGTTCCTTAATTCCAATGTGTCATTCAGTAACTTTCCATTATATACTCATATTTCCACATTAGAAAAAAGAAATGCAAAGAGAAGTGTGTAAACAAACATGAAAAAATTATAAATATTGACAAATTCTTCCATAATAACATCCAACAAAACTATTTATTAAAATGCAACACTAACTAATGAGGAAGAAACTAAAACAACACAGTATCAACTTTCCTTGCCATAATAATACTTAAGAAATACTTATTGTTTTGGAGTTTGAGATTTCTTGCTGTTACTTTACTTATGCATGTTCCTTTCCTTAAATTATGAACTCTAGCTTTTCACATGCATACAGAAATTTGTTTGTGGGTGTTAGTTGTGTCATGGGTAAATTATTATATGCTCCTCTTTCCAAACAAATAGGTTATTTTAATTATCTGGTATTTTTATATTAATTTGAATTATTTTATCATCTAATTAATTCAGTATTCCTTATCGGGTAATACATGAGATGCTATAGATGTACTCACACAACACCAAGGAACTTGATCAGTTGGAAAATTCTAAGCTCCATTATATTGTAGTTGTAGAGTTTGTGACATAGCAAATCACAGCACTGACTGCCAGTGTATGATATTCACATTCTTTCAGGGTTTAAAAGGGCAAAATGAGATTTCATTTTATTTTAATTAGAATGACTATCTTTGAGAATGCAATGGTTATAAATGATGGTGAGGATGAGGAGAAAAATGAACTCTTACACACTGTTGGTGGGAAATCAGTATGGAGATTCCTGAAAAGATTAGAAATGGAACCACAATATGACCCAGCTATACCACTTCTCAGTATTTATTCAAAAGAAAGTCAGCATATGATACTGATACATGTATTTCAATATTTATAATACCATTATTCAAAATTGCCCTATTATGGAACCAGTATAGGTTACCATCAACAGATGAATGAATGGATAAAGAAAATGTGGTATACACAATGGAGATTTATTCAGCCATAAAGAAGAATGAAATCATGTCATTTGCAGGAAAATGGATGATATCTATACAGCATCATGTTAAGCAAATAAGCCAGGCTTAAAAAGGCAAGGGTGGTATGTTTTATTTCACATATAAAAACTAGAGATAAAAGTTGGGGGAAAGGAGTGATCTCATGAAAATAAAAGGAAAAAATGAGATAGTAGAAGAAGGAGAGAGCAAGTGAAAGTACTGAGGAACAAAATTGACCAAATTATGTTCTTTCCCCTTACTAGTATGTCACACTGAATCCCACTATTATGTATAATTATTATGTATCAATGAAACATTTTGAAAATATCTATGATCACATGATCTATGAAAGTCTATAATCATATGTGCTCAATGTTGCCTTTAGAAAGCAAAATATTAATATTTACCTACCATGAATCAAAATATGAGTTATAAATCAGTTCAAAACCCTTAGTCCAGACCATCTTTCTTCAGGAATACTTGGTAGGAGTGATTCTGTGTGCTCTGGATAGCAACATGGGATGGATGTCAGGCTCATATTAAATTATGAAACTGTCACCTACCAAAGACTCTCACCATAAGTCTGAATCTCCTTTGCTCACAAGTAGCAAATAGTGCTGCATGAAATACTTTTTCCTATGTCCTATTATTTGACAGAACTTACCTACAAACTTTGACATTTTAAAAATATACGAAATTATGTCTTGTAATGAGAAAAAATTTAACTTCTTTGATGGACCTCTGAAAGCAAGTTAACAATTGAATTCATTGGCTATCAAATTAGCTTCCTACCTTAAGAACATGGACAATTTTGATGTTTTTTAATTCTTAAATTTAACCATAAACAAAATATATACATGGTTATTACTTGTTATTTTCAAAAAGTTGGTGTGTACTGTCATTATCATATAGCAACCCCACCTGCTAAAAAAAAAAAAAAGTAATTCTTAAAAATAGAGCACTGGCTTTAAAATCCAGGGTTAATAAGTCATCAAAATATGCTCACAACAGGCAATTTGGGAGCAATTGCTCATCTAATTCTCTCAGTCACACTCACATACAATTACTAATCACCAGCATGATTATTCTTTCTTTCAGAAGGGAGCGATATATTGTTATGCTTAAAAGTTCAGAATAATAAAATAATATATGCATGAATATTACATAGATTATGTACACTTACAAATTGTGTATGCCTGTGTGTGTGTGTGTATGTATGTATGTATATTCAGAGATTCATGTATATATCATTATATCATAGTGGTATGCTGAAGAGCATTGTCAGCAAAGAAAAAAGTACTCACGAATTAACCACTGGTTATTTCTGGAAAGAGTAGCCTTGTTTCTCTAATATTTAATAACTATAAATCAATGCACTTGTGCAAGAATAGAATATTTTTATGTAAGTTTGTTCCCTAAAGAGCATATAAAAATGACTGCCATTGGATAGCATGATGTTTTCTGTTCCTATTTGTAGCTGTAACTGAGCATTTTTATCCTTGTTCTTTCTTCCAGTTACAGGCCTGTCAGTGAAAATTTCTTGAGTGCAATAGAGGAGGAGCCATGGGAAGAATAGAAGAACTTTGGTCAAAGGAGAGGGAGGGGAGGATAGGGGACACGGGGACAGGAAAGATGGTGGAATGAGATGGACATCATTGCCTTAGGTACATGTATGACTGCACATATGGTGTGACCCTACATCTTGTACAACCAGAGAAATGAAAAGTTGTGCTCCATTTGTGTACAATGAATCAAAATTCATTCTGCTGTCATGTATATTTCATTAGAATAAATAAATTTTTAAAAAATTGCTTGAGTGCTTTTCCAGCTGTTGCCTGATACTCAACCAGAGACAATTGTTACTGTAAGAGGAGTAGAGATTTCATGAATGGTAGACATTTTAGTTGTGCCCACACAAAAACATCATGTAACAAACATTTTACTTGACCTTTGGGAATAAGTTTTATTTTTCCAGGTATTATTGTAGAAGAGTAAGTGGCTGTCTTTTTTCTTTTTCTTTTTTTGGTACTGGAGATTGAACTTAGGGGCACTCGACCACTGAGCCTCATCCCCAGCCCTATTTTGTGTTTTATGTAGAGACAGGGTCTCATTGAGTTGCTTAGTGCCTCGCCATTGCTGAGGGTGGCATTGAACTCACGATACTCCTGTCTCAGCCTCCCTAAGTGCTGAGATTACAGGCTTGCACTACCACACCTGGCTGGTTGTCTTTTTTTTTTTTAAACAAAAATCATGAGTAATATAATGGAAGAAGTTTCCAACAACATAATTTCTGCCGAATTTCAATATTTGACTTCATGGATGAAGTAAGCAGTTTATATGGCTTGGAATCTGAAAAACAAACAGAGAAAGGATATTCATTATGCTATCACTCAATGGAAAGTAAGATTTCATTAAATGCATTTTATTTTTGGTGTTTTATGAGAATTTTTTCCTGCTGAACTGCTCTTCAAATACACTAATTCCTTAACATGATACTTTTATGGAAGAAAAAACTACATTTTAATATAGAAAATATTTTTAAAATAATAATGTTTCAAAATTAAAGTGTGTGGAATTAAAGTCTTGTTAACCTTAGGGGAAAACATGTAGGAAATATACCAGAATCTTTTCATTATCTTTCAAGTTTTATATACAACCAAAATTATTCCGAATTAAAATTTTACTTAAAAAATTTAAAGTGTTCCCAAAGCATAATTTGCCCATTACTCTATAAATGCTGAATTATCTCTCCTATCATCTCTTAACTTATGTTCATGTTTTTCTAGTATGACTAAGAAAAATGGAAAGTTACTCTTTTATTCATGGCCAAACTACTGACTTCCCCAGTCCCAGAGTACATTTTCATTTCCATAGGATGCTGGACTTAGGGAGAAGAGTCATTTGCTTTGACCATAAAATTGGATGAATTCATTATTTTAAAAGAAAGTGTGTGTGAAGGGGGTAAATTTCACACCTTCTGAAATATTTTAATAACTATGTTCCTACTAAATAATGTTTCTTTACAAAAGTTGCATGATATTTGGTCATATAAAAGAAAAAAGTCATTAATCAAGTCATTAATCACCTATTACATGAAAGATAATCTATTAAAAGTTTTGTAGAGGGCTGGGATTGTAGCTCAGCGGTAGAGCGCTTGCCTTGCATGCGTGAGGCCCTGGGTTCGATCCTCAGCACCACATACAAAACAATAAAATAAAGACATTGTGTCCATCTACAACTAAAAAAAATTTAAAAAAAAAAAAAAAAAAAAAAAAAAAAAAAAAAAATAAAAGTTTTGTAGAAAGATGATTAGGAATGATCTTGATGATAACATGATTAAAAACCTATTCCTTCAGGAACATATCATCTCAAGTGGAAGATCACATACACAGACAATTTTGACATATAAGATCATATGTTTCCATGTTTATATAAAAATGCAAAGGAAAAAAAAAAGAAAGAAAAAAGAAAATGGATACCTATATCCCTAAAAGGGAGGAAACAGGAAGTGACTTCTTGAATTGTTGTTTTATAGATTTTACTTTTAAGTCAATAATATTTCACATGTTGACAATTACTAGATTAAAACTATACTAAATATTAAAAATAGAAGGAAACAAATGGAATATCATGTGTATCTATGTGATTGGTACCATATCCACCCAGAGTAAGACTTCTCCATGTGATTTCAAAAGATGATAATTTGAATGTATATAATGACTATAGGAAATAATACAAAAAATTAAGAAGAAAAAATTAAAAAGGAAAATTAAAAACATTACTTTTTTACAAAACATAGAGTAGAAAACTCAGTTAAAATGAGAGATAAAGATAAACAGTTCCACCTCAACAACTTGACAGGCTAACACAGGAGGATCTCAATGTGGAAACCAGCCTTGGCAACTTAGCAGGACCCTTCTTTGGTACTAAAAAATAAAAATAAATAAAAAAGGTTGAGGATGAAATTCAGTAGTAAAGCACTTGCCTAGCATATGCAAACATCTGGGTTCAATCCCCGATACTGGGGATAAACGATATGGCTATGTGTTGCTTTTGAGAACAGGAATCTTAAACACAAGGGACAAAAATCAGATTTGAAGATCAAGTGATTTGACAAAAATCTTGTAGTTAGGAATTTAAATCAAAAGCATCATTATGAACTCACCATGTAGTTTTATTTATAATTAAAAACATAGCCCATGTATGCATAATGGCTAAGAACAATGATCAACTGAATAGGAAGAAAGACATTGAACACTCAAACTGTTGCCTCTGGATATGAGTTTTCCCCAAAACAAAACAGCTCCTAGGAAATATATGAGATAATAAAGAGACATTCAAAAACTACTAGACATTTATAAAATAGGCTTGAGATCCAACTTGAAAAGATAAGATATCATAATAATTAAATAATATATGAAAATTATTTTAGCAAAGTATTTAACATTTTTAAAAGAATATGAAATTTTATAATTTCATAATATGCAACCTTATATTAATCAAAAAGCCTGTTATCATCAATAGTAACTAACAAATAGATGACCAGACATTTCTTCTATTGGAAACCAAAGATTCTGTAGTGAAGGAGATTGTCCAAACAACTAAAAAATGAAAAGATGATCTCCTACTCAAGATCAAAGTACAATTTACAGAAATTCAATGCCAGAAAGATGGTATTTTCCACTTATAATAATGATACTGTATGCATATTAAACATACCCTATTCAGTTAGAGACATAGACTAAGAGAAATGAAATGACTTCTGACATTTGCTTTATATTCTGTAAGAGGTGAAGTTTCTAGGGATAGAGATGAAATAACCATGAGTTTGTAATTATTTAAGACAAATTATAGGGACATAGGTTCTTATTTTATCATTTCTTTGACTTATGTTTCCAAGAAATTTTTCATAAAACAGTGAAAAACACCAAAATTCTGACTGAGATAACTTTAATTTTGTGGTGGTAACTTTTTTTTATTATTTAAAGTGTAATTTTTACACATACAAGCTTAGCTGTTACCCCATTCTCAAATTTTAAAGCCCATTACCTATTCTAGATGCATGAAGGTTCTTATGAACTAGGATGCAACTGAAACAGTTTGGAAATAAATTTTACTTTAAGTAATGCATTTCAACTTAAAGACCCTTGAAATAAACATGCACATTACTTATTCACTTCATTAAATAACTAATTCTTTGAAACATACAACCCAAAGCTCTAACTTTACAAAGAATTAAATAATATTTTCCTTCAAATTTAAATTACTTTATGAAAAATTCAGCAATGTCCTCAAATTAATTTGGTTGTACAGTATCAAGAGTATTAAGAATAAGTTTTTATTCTATTTTTGCACTCAAAGATACTGAGCCAAAATAATTTATTCTAGCACAGTTGATTTTTATCACTTTGAAACTTCTTTGTATTCTACCAGTGTACAATAAAATGTTTTCACTGCTTGTTTAATGCAATCAAGGCTATTTGTTACCTGATTTTAGATAAATACAGCCAATAAATACAGATCCTGCCTTCTGTGATTGATAGATTTGAATACAAATTGTAGAGGCAGCTCCAAAAGTACTTGATGAAAATCAGACATAAATCTCAAGGACTTTGGTCTGTGTACTTCACTTTTGTCTTTTCTAAGCATGTTTTTGAAAATTTCCATTTTATAAGAATTAGTAAATCTCATGGAAATCTTCTATTTCCATTTATGTGTGCTCTAACTGGGCCATAAAACACTAACTTATGCTGTTCATTTTATAAAATCTTGAATATACACAGATATTATAGATGTTTCAGGGGAACAATTTATTTTTGGTATAGGGAGATTTTATAATTACATGAATGTGACAAGCACAACAATTGTGGATAGTTTGAAAAGAAATCAGAAAAGCAAAATAAAAATATGGACTAACAGATGTTAACTTGGTCTCCATTTCTTGATTAAGCTGAATCATCTGAATCAACCTGATCAACATATAATACTCCATATTACCTCTGGATATTCTTATGCTACAAAGAATTCAAGTAAAACTGCATACTCTCATGAATACAAAACACTAGGATTGGTCAGGGGAGATTAAAATTTAACTTTCAAAACCAACTAGACATTCATAAAACAGACTTAAGATCCAACTTGAAAAGATGAGGTATCATAATAACTAAATAATAGAACTAAAAAGTAAAAAATAAAAAAGGGGTGGGGATAGGCATTTGGGACAGCTGATATACTAGATACAGGGCATCTTCTAGATTTTTTTCTTTAGAAACATGTTGGAAAACTGTTTTCCAGAATGCACTAATTTTCTGGAGAAGACTCTTGTTGTATTTAAAGGGAAAAAATAATATAGAACAGAGTTTAAGGTAGCTCCTGGCTACATGTGAGATATAAAGAAGATCTAAGGAAATTTTCAATTGAATGAAAGTCCCCTAGTTTTTATGTCTGTCAGGAATCTCCCCTAGCCTTCCTTTCCAGTCACTGTCTATGCATTGTACATTACATTGAAGTACACACACCAAAATGGCTGGACTGCAAGTTCTCCTTAGAAGAAGTATGTAGACTTTCATACATGTAGAAGAAAACTTGTCATTTGCATTTACAAATAGACTTAGTTCTTTCTGTAATAACTAAGACTCATTAGATAGTAAACAAATCTAACAATATGAAAAGGACAAAATTAAACTTTAGAAAAACTTACTTAAAAATAATTATACACAGCAACTCAAGAGGATGAGGTAAGATGAAAGCAAGTTTTATGCCAGCCTCAGCAACTCACTGAGATCCTGTTTCAAGACAAAAAAATGAAAACAGTTGAGGCTGTTGCTCAGTGATAGAGCACCCCTGGGGTTCAATCCACAGTAACATGAAAAGAAAGAGAAAAAGAGGGGGGGGAAGAATAAACATAAATAATTCGATCATTAAAAAACTTTGATATAAGCAATTCAAGATATGAGAAGGGAGTGAGGGTGTGGGGGAAGAAGATGGTGGAATGAGACAGATGTTATTACCCTATGTATGGGTAGGATTGCATGAATGGTATGACTCTACATCATGTACAACCAGAGAAATGAAAAGTAGTGTTCCCTTTGTGTAAAAAATAAAGTTAAATTTTTAAAAAAATATGAGATATTCAAATATTAAGTACTATGTACTTTAAAATATCAAACCCATACATATCCTTATGGGAGAGAACCAGTGAATTAAAAGAAAGTTACTACAAATATACATGACTGACTAAATTGGAAAACCAAAATTTAAGAGGAAATATTAAAATCTATGCAAATAATAGATAAAAGATGATGTTAAGGAAATATAACCTAATGCAAAAAGATATTTAGAATTATGAGAAAAAAAGTAAATGAGTATGTTAGATAGAAGTGACATAATTTGTCTAGAGGAAATGTACAAACAATAAATAGAAATACAAGATAGCAACTAAATAAAAATAAAAAAATAAAAGATATTCTTGCATCTGAACATTAGAAATAGAACTGCTGTGTAAAGCAGGATAACAGGAGGATTTTAAAAAATGACACATACATGTGCACACACAGTTACACACTCTCATGTACACAAATAAAATCCTGTCTCACTATTGACCTCAAGGAAAGAAGCTAAGTTGTGGTTCAAGAAGAAAAACTAAATACAACATAATTAACTTGCAATATCAGATCACTGAAAAACATAAAATATTATTTTAATTTATATTTATCCTAGAATACAAGAAGCAATCTCATAGATATGGCTGTAAAAAAAACCATATAGGCATAATAGTAAACATCTGGCTATAGATATTGACCCCAAATCACTTCAGACCCAAGGAGGAAGCAGTGAACATGATCAAAAGAGTTTTACAATTTGAGGATGAAAGATTCTGGTATAAGGAAGGGAACCACTGACAACATCAGGGTGGTGTACTATGAAGTTCTGCCTAGCTATCTTCCCTTGTAGAAAAATTTCTACTCTTATGTCCAGATGAGAATCTGAGTATATAAGCTGAGTTCAGAGAAAGAACAGTCGTTTCTCTGGGAATTAGATCATGGCCATATGAATAAGGAATATTGATACTTATAACTACTCTTCTATGATTATTTATGATCTATGATCATTACTTCTTATATTCTAGGATTATTGTAAAATAAAAATATTATTCCATGGTTTTCAGGGGTATGACATAGGAAATTAATGATATTGTGTTTAGTATATCTTTTTGAACCACAAATTAGCTATTTCTCTTGAGGTTAATTATGAGATAGTCTTAGATATCAATGAATCACCAAAGAGCAGAAATTTTCACTCTTGTCTGCTCTTCCTCCAGGCAGGCTGGATAACAAATCCTATCAACATTCTCTGGGCACATCCTATTATGTATATGGAAAAATTAACAAACAATAGAGGGAATTTAAAATCCATTCTTAAAAATACAACCATGAATCAACAAGAGCAACAAAAAAGAATCAAGAAAATTCTTCAGGTTCTGCTCCAGAGTTCCTGTGGACCAGCAGGAGCCAGGAGCTACAGAGTCCCAAAACCACCCTCAGGAAACTCCACGCTGTGTCCAGCCAAAGGGACACCAGAAACTGCTAGCCACTAGCCACAGGGGAGCGCACACCCAGGGTAAGAGTCACTGCAGAGTCCTCAGCATGAGGAGGTCCCACCCAAGTGAGGCCTGGGCCTGCCCCAGTTCAGCTCCAGAGTTCCTGCAGTCTGGGAAGAGCTGCAGAGGGCCTACAACTGCCCTCAGGAAACTCCCCAGGTGTCCAACAAAGGGTAGACAAGAGACTGCTAGCTGCTAGCCACAGGAAGCCCAAACTCAGGGTAAGAGTCACTGCAGAGATCCCAGCATAGAGGCCACACTCAAATGAAGCTTGGGCCTACCCCAGTTCCACTCCAGAGTTCCTGTGGACAGGCAAGACAGAGGGCTCAAAACTACCCTCAGGGAATACCAGGGGTGCCCAGCCGAAAGCAGACCAGAGCCTGCTACCTTCCAGTCCCAGTGGAGCCCATACCCACAGTAAGGGTCACACACAGACTCTCCTGCTTGTGACCCTGCCTAAATGAGGCCTGGGCCCGCCCCCAGTTCCTCTCTAAAGTTCCTGCTCACTAGCAGGAGTGCAAGAGAGGGACAAAACAGCCTTCAGGGATCACCACAGAAGCCCAGCCAAGGCCACTGCCACTGCCCTCTAGAGGTACGTCCACTGCCTCTGCCACCAACTTTAGTGACAGTAGTGTCCATCTGTGGACACTGGGGGAACAGAAGTAGTTCCAAGGTGAGGTATAAGTAATCTGGACTGTCAATACAAGATTATAGAATAGAAGCTGCAGTACATCGCATTGGTA
This sequence comes from Xerus rutilus, assembly GCA_028644305.1. Lineage (NCBI taxonomy): Eukaryota > Metazoa > Chordata > Mammalia > Rodentia > Sciuridae > Xerus > Xerus rutilus. The sequence goes on along the minus strand of CM053405.1, from coordinate 14,118,904 downwards.
TTGCAAGAAAGGAAGATACACAATCAACATGAATAAACAAGGGAAGAAAGTGCCCCAAATAAACCTTGATATCACTTTAATAGAATACATTGACAACACAGTTGATGAAATGTCAGAGAAAGAATTCATAATGTACAGAATTAAAATGATCTACAAATTAAAGAATGACATAAGTGAGCAAATACAGGTAAAAACTGATCAATCCCACAAAGAAATAGGAGAGCAAATAAAGGCAACCATTGATCATTCTAACAAAGAGATAAGAGAGCAATTACAAGTAGCAAAAAAATTACTTTAAGAAAGAGCTAGAGATCATGAAAAAAACCAATCAGAAATTCTTGAAATGAAGGAAACAATAAACCAAATAAAGCACTCAATAGAAAGCATCACCAGCAGAGTGGATCACCTGGAACACAGAACCTTGGATAATGAAGACAAGATATACAATCTTGAAAATAAACTTGACAATACAGGGAAAATGGTAAAAAGTCATAAACAGAACATATAATAAATATGGAACAGCATGAAAAGACTAAATCTAAGATTTATTGGGATAGAAAAAGGCACAGAATTTCAAACTAAAGGAATGCACAATCTTTTCAATGAAATAATATCAGAAATTTCCCAAATATGAAAAATGAATTGGCAAATCAAATACAAGAGGCTTACAGAACACTAAATATACAAAATTTCAACAGATCTACACCAAGGCACATTATAATGAAAATGCCCAACATACAAAATAAGGATAGAATTTTAAAGGCTGCAAGAGAGAGGAACCAGATAACATTTAAGGGGAGACCAATTCAAACCTCAGCAGATTTTTCAACACAGACCCTAAAAGCCAGGAAATCATGGAACAACATATTCCAAGCTCTGAAAGAAAATGGATGTCAACCAAGAATCCTATATGCAGCAAAACTGAGCTTCAGATTTGATGATGAAATAAAATTCTTCCATGATAAACAAAAGTTAAAAGAATTTACAGCAAGAAAGTCTGTACTACACAACATTCTTGGCAAAAAAATTCCATGAGGAGGAAATGACCACCAACAATGAAAATATACAAAATGAGGAACTACACTAAAAAGAGGGGGGCAATCAAAGGAGAAACAAAGTTAAGGTAAAAACCAAAAATAAACCAAAATGACCAGGATTACAAATCATATTTCAATAATAACCCTGAATGTGAATGGCCTAAATGCATCAATTAAAAGACATAGACTGACAGAATGGATTTTAAAAAATGACCCAACAATATGCTGCCTTCAAGAGACTCATCTCACAGGAAAAGACATCCACAGACTGAAAGTGAAAGGGTGGAAAAAAACATATCCCTCACATGGACCCCACAAACAAGCAGGAGTTTCCATCCTCCTCTCAAATAAAGTGGACTTCAAACCAAAGATGATGAAAAGAGATAAAGAATACTTCTTAAGGGAATCATACATCAACAAGACATAACAATCATAAATATCTATGCCCCACATAATGGGGCTTCTATATATATCAAACAAATCCTCTTCAAATACAAGAATCAAATAGACCACAACACAATAATACTTGGAGACTTTAACACAGCTCTCTCACCATTGGATAGATCTTCCAAATACAAATTTAATAAAGAAACCATAGATCTCAATGAAACTATTAATAATTTAGACTTAACAGACATATATAGAGTGTTTCATCCATCAACAAGCAAATACACTTTTTTCTCAGCAGCACATAGATCCTTTTCCAAAATAGATCATATGTTATGTCACAAATCCAGTCTTAGCAAATACAAAAAAACAAAGATACTACCCAGCATCCTGTCTGACCACAATGGAAAAAAATTAGAAATCAGTGACAGGTTAAAAAATAGAAACTACTCCAACACCTGGAAACTAAATAGTATGCTATTGAATGATGGATGGATAAAAGGAGACATCAGGGAAGAGATAAAAAAAATTCTTACAGGCAAATAAAACCTCTGATACAATATATCAAAATCTCTGGGATACCATAAAGGCAGTGCTAAGAGAAAAGTTCATTGTACTAAGCTCATCTATTAGAAGAAGTAAAAGTCAAAAAATAAATGAATTGGCTCTTCATCTCGAAGCCTTAGAAAAAGAAGTACAAATCAACACCAAAAGAAGTAGAAGACAGGAAATAATCAAAATTAGGGGATGAAATTGAAACAAAAGAAACAATTCAAAAAATTGACAAAACAAAAACCTGGTTCTTTGAAAAAATAAACAAAATTGACAAACTTTTACCCACCCTAACATAAAGAAGGAGGGAGAAAACCCAAATTACTAAAATTCGTGATGAAAAAGGAAAGATCATGACAGACACTACTGAAATATAGAGGATAATTAGAAATTATTTTGAAAATTTATACTCCAGTAAAATAGAAAACCTTGAAGACACTGACGAATTTCTGGAGCCATATGACCTACCCAAACTGAATCAAGAGGACATACACAACTTAAACAGATCAATTTCAAGCAAGGAAATAGAAGATGCCATCAAGAGCCTGTCAACCAAGAAAACCCCAGGTCCAGATGGATTCTCAGCTGAGCTCTACAAGACCTTCAAAGAAGAATTAATACCAATACTCCTCAAATTGTTTCATGAAATAGAAAAGGAGGGAACCCTTCCAAACTCATTCTATGAGGCAATTATCACACTGATTCCAAAACCAGACAGAGACACATCAAAGAAAGAAAACTTCAGACCAATATCCCTGATGAACATAGATGCAAAAGTTCTCAATATAATTCTGGAAAATTACATACAAAAACATATCAAAAAAATAGTGCACCATGATGAAGTGGGGTTCATTCCAGGGATGCAAGTTTGGTTCAACATATGGAAATCAACAAACGTAATACATTACATCAATAGACATAAAGATAAGAGTCATATGATTTTATCAATTGATGCAGAGAAAGCATTTGACAAAATACAGCACCCTTTTATGCTCAAAACACTAGAAAAACTTGGGATAGTAGAAACATATCTCAACTTTGTGAAAGCTATCTATGGTAAACTCAAGGCCAACATCATCCTAAATGGAGAAAAAAATGGAAGCATTCCCTCTAAAAATGGGTACAAAACAGGGATGCCCTCTTTGACCACTACTCTTCAACATAGTCTTTGAAACACTAGCCAGAGCAATTAGACAGGTGAAAGAAATTAAAGGGATACGAATAGGAAAAAAAGAACTCAAACTATCATTCTTTGCAGATGACATGATTCTATACTTAAAGAAGCCAAAAAATTCTACCAGAAAACTTCTAGAATTAATAAATGATTTCAGCAATGTAGCAAGATATAAAATTAACACTCATAAATCAATTGCATTTCTATACATCAGTGATAAACCCTCTGAAAGAGAAATTAGGAAAACTATTCCATTCACAATAGCCTCAAACAAAATAAAATACGTGGGAATCAATTTAACAAAAGAGGTAAAAGACCTCTACAATGCAAACTACAAGACACTGAGGAAAGAAATTGAACAAGACCTTAGAAGATGGAAAAATCTCCCATGCTCCCGGTTAGGCAGAATCAATTTTGTCAAAATGGCCATACTACCCAAAGCACTATATAGATTCAATGCAATTCCAATTAAAATACCAATGTCATTCCTTATAGAAATAGAAAAGGCAATCATGAAATTCATTTGGAAGAATAAGAGACCCAGAATAGCCAAAGCCATCCTTCGCAAGAAGAGTGAAGCAGGAGGCATCACAATATCAGACCTTAAATTATACTACAAAGTTATAGTAACAAAAATGGCATGGTACTGGCACCAAAATAGACATGTAGACCAATGGTGTAGAATCAAAGATACAGAGACGGACCCACTTACATACAGTTACCTTATACTAGACAAAGGAGCCAAACACATACACTGGAGCAAAGATAGCCTCTTCAACAAATGGTGCTGGGAAAAATGGAAATCCATATGCAGCAAAATGAAACTAAACTCCTATCTCCCACCATGCACAAAATTCAACTCAAAGTGGATCAAGGACCTAGGAATCAGACCAGAGACCCAATGCCTAATAGAAGAAAAAATAGGCCCAAATCTGCATCATGTCGGATTAGGACCATAATTACTTAACAAGACTCCTATAGCACAAGTAAAATCAAGAATCAACAAATGGGATGGATTCAAACTAAAAAGCTTCTTCTCAGCAAAAGAAATAATCAATGAAGTGAACAGAGAGCAGACATTCTGGGAACAAATCTTTGCCACACACACATCTGATAGAACTCCAGGATATATAAAAAACTCAAAAAACTTCACACCAAACAAAGAACCCAATCAATAAATGGGCCAATGAGCTGAACAGAAACTTCACAGAAGAAGATATACAATCCATCAACAGACATATGAAAAAATGTTCAACATCTTTAGCAATCAGAGAAATGCAAATCAAAACTACCCTAAGATTTCATCTCACACCAGTCAGAATGGCAATTATCAAGAATACAAACAACAATAAGTGTTGGCGAGGTTGTGGGGAAAAAGGTATCCTCATACATTGCCGGTGGGATGGCAAATTGGTACAATCAATCTGGAAAGCAGTATGGAGATTCCTTAGAAAACTTGGAATGGAAGTACCATTTGAGCCTGCTATCCCACTCCTTGGTCTATACCCAGAAGACTTAAAACAGCATACTACAGTGCTGCAGCCACTTCAATGTTTATAACAGCTCAATTCACAATAGCTAAACTGTAGAACCAACCTAGATGCCCTTCAACAGATCAATGGATAACGAAACTATGTAATATACACACAATGGAATATTACTCAGCAATAAAAGAGAACAAAATTATGGCATTTGCAGGTAAGTGGATGGAGCTGGAGAATATCATACTAAGTTAAGTAAGCCAATCTCAGAAACCCAAATTGCAAGTGTTCTCTCTGATAAGTGGATGCTGATCCACAATGTGGGTGAGGACACAGGAAGAAAGGAGAAACTCTCTTCACAGTGTTGGGGGGGCATGGGGACAGTAAAGGTGGTAGAATATGATGGTCATCATAGCTCTAGCTTTATGTATGACTGCATGTATATTGTGATTCTATATCACTTACAACCAGAGAAATGAAATATTATCCTACATCTGTGTACAATGAATCAACTTGCACTGTTATCATATAAACCTAAATAGAAAAATAAATAAATTATAATATGAAAAAAAAGAAAATCTTTGAGAGATAGAAACTGATTATATTGTATTTAAAAACAAATAAAATGAGGACTATAAAATTGCCAATGATTTTTTAAATATCAGTAGGACAGATAAACATCTGAAATAAGTATGGATTAAGAATACATAAACAAGTTGTAAAATGAAAATAGATATTGTAATAGATGTAGCATCAAAGTATGAAGAAATAAAAACCATAGTATAAAAGCTGAGATACTTACTCTAAATTCCCACATCTTTGTAATAGAAATGTTTGTAGGCTTAAAGAATTCCATTATAAGGATTGCATTACAACAAGAAGTCCCACTGAGAGAACTATTATGGCTTTGCATGACATCTTGAATCAGTTCATAAAAGATTGCTCTTGATTAAAATTATAATTCCCTTCCACCCAATAATCCTGAGGAGGACTGTCTTACATTCAACAAACACATCCTATGGATAAATACAAAGTAGTTCAAGGATCAGCAAAGAGAAAAAAATAAATTTATGCCTTAATTAGTTAATTCTATTTATTTTAGGGACATTATATCTCATATCTGAGAAGGTAACTAGAGTCTTTATCAAGCAGTCAAATTTGGAAAGAGATCTGTAAGTAAAAATTCTCTGGCAAATTCCAGGCAACAAGAAAATAAGACCTGGCAGGGGAACGCTTTCACTTTTAGCACCAATGGAATAAGGAGCATCTATAGAAACTGCAGAGCTCATTGGAGATTTGACGACAGGAATCTGACAGATATTGACAACCTTTAATTTTTAAAAAAATTTTTTTTTAGTTGTAGATGGACACTATGCCTTTATTTTACTTATTTTATATGGTGATGAGGGTCAAATCCAGTGCCCTACACCTGCTAGGCAAGCAATTTTCCACTGAGCTACAACCCCAGCCAACCTCTAAGTTTTGTTGTTGTTGTTCTTGTTGTTGTTTTCTTGTTGTTTTTGATACTAGAGATTGAACTCAGGGGCACTCGACCAGTGAGCCACATCCTCAGCCCTGTTTTGTCTTTTATGTAGAGACAGGGTCTCACTGAGTTGCTTAGTGCCTCTCCATTGCTGAGGCTGGCTTTGAACTCGCGATTCTCCTGTCTCAGCCTCCCTAAGTGCTGGGATTACAGGCTTGGGCCACCACTCCTAGCCAACCTCTAAATTTTTAAATGGGTTCTTCTCTCTATTTCTTGGTAACAATTGTGTGTTACCGGGCCATGGTGAGGAAGTAATAATCCAAATATCTGACATTCATTTCTAAAAATGATTCCTCTAAGAACATCAGATGTTTCAATAAAAATAAAAACAGCATTCTAATTGTGGGTCATGCCCCATCCCCCATCTTTGAGACTTTGACTTAATTTATAAGCAAAACTGCCCTTTCACAAGGAAGAGTGCTTTTCTTGCCTTTTGCTACTCTTACAGTTTTTTTTCCAATGATAAACTTGCCTCAGGATGTGCCATCTGAAAAGAAAATTTGGTTTTTTTATGAAATGACTTAGGCATGAAGGGGAATAATCCAAAGAAATGTTGCATCCATCCACATCATCCATCCTCAAAATTTTTTGATAGTCCTCTCCACTAAAAACCCAGAGTGAACATTCTTACAGAAATATTGGACATGGTATAAAATATCCCCAAATGGGCTGATTAATTTTAAAATGAATAGTATGACAGACAAGTCATTGGATTACCCATATTGAACCAACAAAGATCTTTCCATATAAAATAACCTTGACAACTTATTCCTGAACTTGATCTTCATATTATTCATGTATGTGTTTGCACAAAGGATCCAAGTATAGAGGAAATCATCTGGAACGACAATCTTGATGATACATGTATGGGCATAATGACTTCTAAATGGGACAAATAAGTAATTGTTCAAATTAAACATCTTTTAGAGAGAATGAAACTCCTAAGTTAACTGTGCTAGAATAATTGACCTAGTCCAAGACTGTTCCTGAAAAATTGCAACTTATGTCATACTAATTATAATTTGGTGGATTCCTGTGGAGACACATTCCATGGAGAAATGAAAAGCACAAGAAATTGTAAGGCAGGAAATGCAAATCTTCTCACTAATAAGTAAATCCAGATCATCTTCCTTCAGAAAAGCCTAAGAAAGGCCACCTATCAAACTGCTGAAGGAATTCACAAAATGCATTGATATGCAAAGGAACCAGGGAAGAAAGTGGGAACCTTCACATAATGCTCAGGGGCTTTACAAAATTGAAAGATCAGGATCCTACAGGCCATAATCCAATGATTGATTTTTTAAAAAACAATTTTAGCAAGCAAATAGAATCTTTCCCCTCTTTGGCAAATGTGCTTTCAAAAAAAGAGAGTTTAATCCTGTACAGTGGCACAAACCTGTAATCCCAGGCACTCAGAGGCCGAGGCATGAGGATGCCAAGTTCAAAGCCAGTCTCAGCAATTTAGAGAGACCCTTGGCATTTCAGAGAGACCCTGGCTTTAAATAAAATCTGAAAAAAGGCTGAGGATGTGGCTCAGTTGTTAGGCACTCCTGGGTTCAATCCGTAGTACCAAAAAAAAAAAAAAAAAAGAAAGAAAGAAAGAAAAGAAAAGAAAGAAAAAGAAAAAAAGAGGGAGAGGATTTTTCACAGAAGGATTTCTGTATATAATTAAAAGTAAGTAAAATTCAATCTTAAATTCTACTCCTTTTGTATTGTCTAAAGGATTAAAATGTAAAATGATTGCTGTCAGCAGTGAGCAGTCCACCCTTTGGCCCATGGGTAACTTCAGATGCCCAGCCCCCATTTGTCTAGCTGCCATATCCAGACACAGAAGAACATATATTTAGTGATCAGCCTCAGAAGATGGAGATAATGCATGGGTCTAGAGCAAAGTGTTCTGCTGTCATTACAATACATATAGTACCTGCCTTTGAGCTAAAGTTTGAGTAGTTCCCTTGCAGCTCCTTCATAACTTTGAGGCTTTTCCAACTCCTTTGTTATAAAACAAATTCACTGTGTGCACAGCATCCACCACTCTACATTGCCTCCCACAGGACTTGGGGGCAAAGTAATAGGAAGATTAGGCTTCTTGCAGTGTCATGAATGAAAAAAGTTCTTTTATCTCTAACTCAGAAGTCACAAGTCTTCAAAAATAAAATTAAAAAAAAAGTGCCAGACTAAATAGCTTGCAAGCAGGACAAAATATATCAGTTGAAATACTGATTAGATGATTTCTCTAGAAGCAGAAAGATTATATGTTGCCATTTCCTTAATTTCAAGATTCAATCAATACTTAAGCCTTAAATATGTAAAAATAAAAGAAGGCATTTAAAAAAATCAAAACTACAAGACACAATCCTCCACATAAGAGGTAAAATGACATATGTTAAGATAACTTGATAGTGAATTTAGTAATGTATAATTTTTAATATTAGTTATCATTTTGTGTTTTAATTGTCATTTTCTGCCTATTGTGTTTGTTAAATAAGATATATAGTTTTTAATTATAACAGAGAAGTAATAATATCTTTGCACAAATGATTTAGTGATTCAGTGAGATAAGCCATTATAACAATTTATACCTTTATTGAATTGTAATCTACATTTGGAATGTTATACATAACATACTGTACAACTGAATAAATTTTTAAACTTTAAGGTGTTCATAATCTAGGTCTTATTGAGGACCCAGATCAATAATTATACCTATGGGCACACAGGAATGCCTCCTTGATTGAGTACCCAGTTATTACTGAGTTTCAAGGTAGCCATTATTCTAACTTTCATCAGCATTCAGTCTATTATATCACAACTGTGCATTTTACACTAATTGAGCCAAAGAGTATGTACATGTTTGTATATACTATTATTTCCTTGATGAATACTGTTTCAAATGTTCTTGGGCTGGGCTGTAACTCAGTGGAAATGGGCTTGCCTAGTATGTGTGAAGCCCTGCCCTGGATCTCCAGCACTGAAAAAGTAATAGTAATAAAAAAGTTTTCTTCATCATTACCACATAGTTGTCAATCACTCATAACCAATGGTATAATATACTCCCCTTTGTATATATGGCAAAATGTATGTTTCCATTTGACTTTCATTAGACTATAAGTTGTTTTAAGTTTAAATCTCTTACAATAGTGCTGATATAAATATTCTAATATCACATCTTTTGGTGAGTATCTGAATTTCATTTTGTTGGTTGTAAATGGGGGAGTAATATCAGTGATTTTTGGAGGGTATGTGAATGTGTGTATGTGAATGTGTGTGTGTGTGACAAATGTTGCTAATTAGCATCATAAAGGGTCTAGCTTGCTTAGTTTATACCATCTGTAGAATTATATGATAAGCCATCTTACACTCTAACCATAACAAAATGCTAATTCCCGTGTCTCTACCACACTGTCAACACTTGAACTTTCCACCTTTTTACACTTTTACTGTTCTGAGGAGGAACAAGTTGTTTTGCATCTTGAGTACAATGTATATCTCCTTGTTGACTACCGAAGAATATTATAAAATAATTCTCTATCTCCACATTCTTTTTCAGGTGGTTATCTCTTCCAACTTTTTACCCAAATTCCACTGAATTTATCAGGCTTACTACAGTACTTTCAAAATGTCCTTGATAAATTGTGAATATAAATCTATTGTAAGCATTTCCTTCCATTCTGTTTTTTGCATTCTGAATACCTTGATATCATCATTATCATCAGATGTACTTATTGTTCATATTATCTAACTTATCCTTCTTTTTTTCTATTAGAGAAAGTGCTTGTGTCGTAATTTCAATGTTTTTTTGCCCCATATTCATAATGGTTTTTGATCTAGAGGTTTTTTCTTTGAACTTTATTATTTATATGTTAAACATATAACAGGAATGTGACCAAAATACCTGACAAAGGACAGCTTAGAAGAGGACAAGTTTATATCTGCTTATAGTTTCAGAGTTTCACGATAGGCAGACTCTGGGTCCAAGTTGAAGCAGAACATCAGAGGAGAAGGATGAGATAGAGGAGCACTGTTTCATTCATGGTAGACAGGAAAGCAGCAAAAGCAAAGGGAAGGAGGCTATAGGAAAGATCAACCTTTCCAGGGCATGCCTCCAGTGACCCACCTCCTCTAGCCATCTCCACCTGCCTACAGTTAGCACTGAGTTAGTTCATTCAAAGTAGGATGCTGAATAGGTTATAGCTCTCACAATCTAATCATTTCATCTCTGAATATTCCTGCATTAACACTGGAGCTTTGGAGGAAAAACCTTACATCCAAACCATAACTGTCAAGATTCAATTTTTTTTATGCGGATAGCCAATGATGCAACTAAATTTATTGAGAGTACTATACCCATTTTACTGCACTGTAGAATTGCCTTTATCATAAATCAGATGATCATATAAATGTGGCTATCCAGTTGGATTGCCACTGCTCAGTAAATCTAGGCTTAAACCAATGCAACATTGCCTTACAAGCTGTGGCTTTATAAGTCTGGATATCAGGTAATATCTGATCTTCTGTTTTGTTTTAGTAATATATTTGGGCTGCTCATATCCATTACATTCCCATATGTTTAGAATTAAATTGTAAGTTTCAACAAATCCTGATGAAATTTTAATGAAAATTTTGTTGAATGTCTATATTTGTTAAGAAATAATTACTTTTTTTCAATGTCAAGTTTTACAATCCATAAATTTAGTATATCATTCTATTGAAATATTTTAATTATATCAATAAAGAATTGTAGTTTTTGAGATAGATACTTGCATTTTTATTTGATATTTATGCATAGTATTGGAATTTATATTTTCCACTTTTTTCCTAGGGTGCTGTGGTTTACAGTAGCAGTGCTTGCTAAGAAAGCAATGTACCACTGAGCTACATCACCAGTCCTAAACATTTTGATGTCACTATAAATTAAATTATATTTTTTTAATTTTCTGTTGCTGGCATATAAAAATACCATTGATCTTTCTTATAAATCTCATATGCAGCCACATTGTTTAATAAGACATTAAAGGTAATAACAGTTCATTTGGAACATTTAAAACTCAATCACATTTTGTTTGGTTATTCACACAGTTGTATTACAGTCAAAAAGCTTTGAGCAAAATTTTTGGTCTACTTATTTCATTGAGTAGGATGCCCCTAAAATGGGGGGAAAAATGACTGATAATTATTATTATTTTTTCTTCATGGAGATATTCATCGTCCACAAAACTAATTTTATTTTGTGTTGCTTTGGTGCCTCTAAAATATATGTGTGCTCATTCGTATGTGTGTATATGTATATATTGCAATGATTATAATTTTTCCATTTTTTGTGGTAGGAAGACCGACCAGTCTTGATTTCTGTCTACTCAAATGTTAAAAGGCTTCTGATCAGTTTTTAAGTCACAAGAAATTGTGGATATTATCTGTGGTATTACACGTCAGGCCAAATTTACACATAACTTGTACAAGTGGCTTTTTGATGTAATAATTAACTATCTTTATAATCTGATATATCTAATCCAGTTTTCATCTTCAGTTGAAGAAAATCATTCTCTCTGTAAAGATTCTTTTATTAAGTAATATTTTAGAGATTACAGATGTGTTTCACAGCTAGGATATAAGGTAAAAAACAAAATAAGTATTTTTACTATATGAGATATTGCTACTGCTATAACAAATAGTCTACAAAATAATAATTAATTAAATATAATAATAATTTCACCTATTATTGTCAAAGTCAAGTTTTCTGGATTGACAGAGGTGACTGCCATCCTCAACAAAGCTATTGAAAACCAGGTTCAACAAGGTCTCTTCTATCTTAAGTTCATGACCAAAAACATAAGTATTATGTTTGCAAACATAAGCATTAGTAAAGTTGAGGCGTGGGGCTGGGGTTATGGCGCAGTGGTAGCGTGCTCGCCTAGCATGCATGAGGCACTGGGTTCGATCCTCAGCACCACATATAAATAATAAATGAATAAAATAAAGATCCATCAACAATTAAAAATATATTTAAAAAAATTAAAAAATAAAGTTGAGGTGTGGATTTGGATCACTTATTCTGGAAGTTTTATGTTGCAAGTCTACTGATTGTACTTTGAGATTACAAATAGTCCCTCAAATTTCACATTAATGGACTGAGCCAGATTGATTGTACATATTTTAAGTTGCATCATTAAACAATGAATAAAACATTTAGACCCATATTGATTTCTAGAATTTCATCACCCCTTTTTTTTTAGTGAAGAACAGTCTAAGTATGTATATATATATATATATATATATATAAATATATATATAAATAGAAAGTAATTTAATGAACATTTAGTATCTGGTAATTTTAACATATTTCATGCATACTACCATAAGAGATAGGATTAATGGGAGTTAATTCATATAGGCTTAATATTGGGAATTTATTAACTGATAAGGAAATGTAGTTCAATAATTATCAAAACACGTTTTTTTTGCTTATACAAATAAATCAAAATAATATTTTCTAAAAAATCTTATTCCTGGGTGCTGTGGCTCAAGCCCATAATCCCAGCACTTTGGGAGGCTGAGATAGAAGAATCGTGAGTTCAAAGCCAGCCTCAGCAATGGCGAGGCACTAAGCATCTCAGTGAGACCCTGTCTCTACATAAAACACAAAATAGGGCTGGGGAGGTGGCTCAGTGGTCGAGTGCCCCTGAATTCCATTTCCAGTACCAAAAAAAAAAAAAATCTTACTAATATTTTATAGTAACATTTCATAAAATATTATATTTTATTTTATCTAAAAAGCACATTTGGTGCCAATTTACAATTATATCAATTTCAATCTCTATTTTCTCAATAAAAATTTAAGCCCTACTACTTGTAAATAATCTTCCAGTTTCCCCCAATACAGTTTAAATAGGTCAAAATAAAGTATATTAGAATCTAATGAAGAAATATGTTTTAATTATAATTCAAAAATATTCTATTAATAGAGATAAGAGGTTAAATATAAAGCCATTTTCTATCAAATACAATGTATTTTTATTTAGAATTTTAAAAGGTAAATGTAGCAGGAAATTTTCAAAGAACAGCAAATTCTTCATAGATTAAAAAAAATTCCAAATGGAATTTGCCATATAGATCATGATGTACCTATAAAGGAGAAATAAGACAATAGGATGAGTATTCTTTCATAGAATATGAGGAGAGGCACTTGAATAACTATTCTACTGACACACTTATACCTGTGTCATAAAATTCATGCACATTAATGGAAAGGCATTGGATTTACATTCATCTGTTTTCAAATGCTTTTTCCACCTGCTAGATAATATAAGGTGTTAAGATAATTCTCTGATCATTGTGCTTTCAACTCAATAGTAAGGAGTATTAGTACTCTGTATTTTTCATAACTATCCTTACTACTGCAACAACAAAAATCACAAAATAAATAAAACGTGCCATATTGTGCTTGTATCAAGATTGCATTCCTGCTCCTAAGCAGAAACATTCCATTTCTAATGTCACTTGAAGGATTTTATTTCTACCTTGTTTGGAGTCTTAATTATCCAATATTTTATGCTCTGCTATTTCTTTTGCTAGACTACTGGAGCCCTTCAAATTGAAATGGTCATTTTCTTAAATCATTCCCTCTGTATTAATTAGAGAAAATTATATGACCTTGTAATTCTTCAATTGATATTTCAGAAGTTTTTTGTTGCTCATTTCTTTAACACATTTCCTCCAGACATGACCAAACATGTCATGGTGAATTTGCTGTCCATCCAGTGTGAATGGCCTCACTAGCTCTTTTTGAGTTGTTTCTGGTCTCACATTCTTTTAGAACTACTCAGGGGCTGTGTGAGTTTATAAGGCCTTCAAAACCTCTTCACAGTGAAGAAATAAATTCAAACTGCAAAAAACCTGAGAAAAACCATCACGGTGTGTTCCTTACAAATATCCCCTTAGTTCTAACAACTGGGGAGCTGCTGGTTAACCATTTTATACCCACCACATATAAGCAACAGCAGTTTCATAATGAGAGTCTTGAATTATGGTTTTATAGACTGTAATTATCTCAATTATAGTAAAGCCTATGGACAACTGGAGATACATAATTATAACACACTAGTATTTAAAAATGAAGTTCCAATACTTAAAGATCAGTGTGTAATGGGAACTACTTTGAAATAAACTGCCACAAGTGGGTATACGCTAAATTATCCACAAAACTACCAGATGGTAAAGATGTTTCAATTTAATTTTATGGAATATGAAGTATAAAACTCCAAATGGCATAGTCAAATTTAGAAAGAAAGAAAATCATGTTCAAGACTTTCAAAGTAATGCTCAGTCAGTTTGCATTACCTTGAAACTGATCCTGTGTAACTGGATGAATTTAATTAGGAAAAAAATTAATAGAATTGAACATAGTTCACATTTATAATGTTAAATACCAAACCAATTGTTACACCAACAACTTTTTGAATGTCACTATGATGTGTGATAGACCTACTTGAATTTCCGTATATTCAGTCTGTAGAGTGCATTTACTTCAGGATTACTTTCATTGTATGTAACTAGTTAGAAAATAAGCAAGTCCAATGTGGATTATAGGAATGTTATTTAGTAACAATAGATACAGTAAAGTTTTGTCATTCCAAAATAACAAATCTAGGATTTTCAGTTCTGAAATGACAGGAATGTTTTGAAATGAATCAAATGAATTTCACCAAGTGAGTTCAGACAATTTCAGTACCTACATTCTTTGATTTAGGAGTATATAATATGCCTGCATAGTAGGCAGAAGTGATTGTGGGTGTTCTATGAAGTATTCTTTTTACTACATATTTTAGCTGGAAGCTATTTATATTTCTCTTTAGAAAAGAGCTTTTCTTCTAGAAGATTCACTGGTGATGTATTTAGAAATTTTCAGTCATGTCAATAACTTAACCTGTTCCTGTGGATATAAATTAACCCACATGGGAAGGAAAGATGCCAAGGAAGCCCAGAGTTGGGGAGTTTGTCATGTTATAGATATGTGTCTAGGAAAATGGACACTCTACACCTTTTTTGTCACCTCTTGTGCACTCCTACAATGCCTTCCTACACATAACTTGATTCCCGTAACTTTATCTTTGGTTTTTTGTCTATTAGTCTTTTCTAACAGCACAATCCCTCAGTCATTTCTCTTTTGAGTTTGATGTCCTTGGTTTAACTGTAGCTTAACTATCTTGGTTTAGATATCAAGAACTTGTTTTCAATTTGTCCTCCATTTCTGATAAACTAGCAATATTTTTAGAAAGTAGCATATTTTTAACAGATTTTCCACACAGTGCTGACCAAACTAGCCACATATGCTGAGATTTTGCTATTTTTTAATGCTGCACAAGGGAGGAAAAATGTGAGAACACATATTAGGGACTAGTATGTTTTTCTTCTTTAAAACTCCAGAGCTAGTTAATAAGGCAGTAATTTTTTAAACTACTATGCTTATGATAATATTTTGCTTCTATTTTTGATGTCAGCACTGTGAAAAGAAGTGAAGGCTTTAAAACGGTCTAATTAAAATGACTATGCAGCATCCTTGGCCAAGCATTTATTTAGGAATTTACGATGTATTAAGAGTTCACTCACGGATTTTACTGTGTGCATGTCCTGGAATTTAGTTCAGTTCTTGACAGTCTAAGTTAAGAGAGAATTCTCCCACTACTCATTAAAATAGGATTTTTCTGATACCATAAATATGTTATCTGCTGTGGCAAAAGTAAGATGCTTTAAGGCAACAGTCTCTAAAGGACGTGACTTATTTCCTTTTCATATTCAGGGCACTGAAATATCAACAAAAATGAATTATTGTGCATTTGGTATGAAATTTAGCATGATTCTGCATTTCAACCAAATATTCCTTAAATGTTCAACAGGTGCTTACGGGATAAATGAATGAAGCTGCTTGGTAATGATAAGAAATAACTAAAATATTATAAATTGAGAACCATATAGAGATTGTTATACAAACACACAAAGCAGATTAAGTATATATTAGCTATATATGAAGTAGAGTTAATTTTAACTTCAAAGTCACTAGTATCAAGATTTAGAAAAATAAGAAAAAAGATTAAACAACAAAAAAAAAATAAAAAAAAATAAAAAAAAAAGATTTAGTAAAAATCACTGTACAAGACATTGACATAGATTGAATATGTATGTGTTCTTTTTTTAATTTTTGCCCATTTTGCACAACATTGATTGGTCTGTTACATCCTCCAATATCTTTGCCTAGTGGGAACCTCCATAAAGAGGGCCACTTCAATTTAATGTCAGGATTTTAGGCATTACCCACTGAAAAATTTCAATCTGTACTTGCTCAGGCAATGCATTTACTAATACTTTCTATAATTAAATATACTGGCAGATATTGTCAAATGCATGTTCCTATTTTCTATGGAAAATGCTTTATTTGGTAATAGCTCTCTTCCTGAAGGACTTCCTTTCATCTCTGCTCTTGTTCAATGTTCTTTTTGAACATTCCTGAATTGCGGAGCAATTTAATTCCTTCTTTGGTAGGAACAGATACATTTACTGGGTGAGGGTGACCTGCTTTAAAAAAAGGAAAAACATAACAAAATACAGACACACACACACACAAATTGACCTCCTGCTTAGACACCAAGTCCCCTTCCCCCAAAATCCCTGCAAATGACATGCACCTCCAAGATCACTGTTTTAATGTTTAACTATCTTGATAATCATTAAGCCACAGTAGCTCCTGAACTGTTTATTCAGTTATATAAATAATTTCATACCAGTCCAGAAGATTTATACAGAATTACTAGTCAACAGGAATAACATTATGCCTACTTGAATATGATTGTTTATTCAGTCTTGATCATATATTTTATTTCATTTATACTGAGCTCACAAATTTTAAAATTTGAAGTTCAAGTGTTTCGACATTCAAAGCCTTTTGATATGGTGTTCCCCAGAGACTCCTCCTAAGATTCTGTTATCTTTCATAAAAGAATTTTTACTGAATAAAAGGATGTTGGGAATAGGAAATGGCTTCCAAGTGTCTGCTGTGACATACTCCCTGACTGAAATCTCTGGTAAGAATGGCTTTGCTTCACTTTTGAATGTGTTGAGCCTTTCTTGAAGAAAGAGCTCAGGGAGCAGAGAACATCGTTTTTCATCGTGCACTTTTTCCTCAAGCAATTCTTCAAGCCAGAAACACAGTCCCACAGACCTCTCGTAGTTTGAAACAAGCCTTTTCAAGCAGCCCTTTACATTTTATTTGATGTTATATCACATATTGCTGCTTTCCTTTAGTTGCAATATTTTTTTTTCAACTTCCAACTCTTCAGAAAGTTGCTGATCTCACTGAGCAACATGAAAGATTTCCCATCAAAAGTTGTCTTTGTACTACAGAAAGGATGGAAAGTAAATCATTCTGAGAAATGATATCATGAGATCTTGTGGAATTCAATATTTGTATTAAATGCTCCTATTTTAAAGGGAGAACAGTACTTTGAATAGCTAGTCTTTTGCTCACCTGCATGACTTAGGAAAAACTGTTAAATATTTCTGCACTTCAATTTTCTTAGCTGGAAAAAAGAGTGACTGATCATATGCAATCAGTTTCAGTACATATGCATTGCATTTGATGGTCATCAAGAACTGGAGTGCAAATGCACTTTCTGAAAACTTCTCTTACCTAACCACTAGTGAGGATGGGAAGGAAGAGGGAGAAAAATAAAAAAACAAACAAGAATTCTGATGGCCTCTTTTTCTGTTTGTGTCTTTGTGTTTTTTTGTTTTGTTGCATTTGGTTTTTCTTTTCAATGAAAGTTTGTATTGATTTTTCCCATCATACATTATTTTATTTCTATATTCCTACCTAAATAGTCTATTTTCTCTTAGTCTATGCATTCCTCCAGATATACTGTTCAGTATTTCTACCCACTCAGCAAAAGAGAAAAAAATTCCCATAAAGATGTCATTTGTGTTGTTTTATTGTATCATAAATAAGAAGGGCTAGAAAAAGTATTTTAAATATGAAAGGACTACAGAACATAATTTTATTGTAAGAAAAATAATAGAGTTAAAATAACAATATAACTATAAATCAGAAGAGATCTTAAGTAACTTGAAAAAGCAAAGTTAAGAAAAATCAAAAAGAAAAACAGTTGTGGCTTAACTTGAAGAAATCATATCAGTTTATGCTGAAATCTAACAGTTAAAAATATAATAAAGGAGACAAATTAAAACATAATTTAAGCTTAAAAATTTAATACCTAATTATTGAAAAGAGTTTTTTGGTGACAGAAGGAAAACTTGCTTAGAGTCTTGACTGGCATGGTTAGTATTTAATTGGGCATTTTGATAAAAATATATAAAAATAAACAATATATACAAATTGAACAAATAATAGAAATAAAGGAAGTGTGACATTTTAAAAACTAAGATTAATAATAAGTAAGGATAGGCTGGAGTGAGCTGCCTTCACTCCAACAGGCTTTAAAACATACATCAAAATGGCTTCAAAAGAGAGCCTGGTCATCCTGGCCAAAGGAGCAGAGGAAATGGCGTCGGTCATCCCTGTGGATGTCAAGAGATGAGCTAGGATTAGTCACTGTTTCAGGTCTGTCTGGAAGAGTCTCAGTACAATGTAGCTTTGATGTTGTTACTTGTCCTGATGCCAGTCTCAAAGATGAAGGAAAGCAGGGGGCCACCCCATGTGGTGGTTCTAATTTTATCTGTGTCTCCTGCTGTGAAGGAGATCCTAAAGGAGCAGGAGAACAAGAAGTGCTCAAAAGCTGCCATCTGAGAGAAGGTCCTACAGCCCGTTTTTGGCTTATGAAATAGGTTTTGCAAGCAAAGTTACAACACACTCACTTGATAAAGACAAAATGATGAATGGGAGTCACTACAGCTATTCAGAGAGCCTCGCAGAACTGGACGGGCTGATCATCTCCAGCCTCGAACCTGGAACCCAAGATCAGCTTTTTTTTTTTGTACTGGAGATTGAATTCAGGGGCACTTGACTACTGAGCCACATCCCCAGCTCTATTTTGTGTTTTATGTAGAGACGGGGTCTCAGTTGCTTAGTGTCTTGCTGTTGCTGAGACTGGCTTTGAATTCACGATTCTCCTTTCTCAGCCTTCCTAAGTGCTGGGATTACAGGCTTGTGCCACCGCACCTGGTTCCAGGATCAGCTTTGAGTTTGCTCTTATCATCTTGGAGACACTCAGGGAAAGGAGGTGGCAGAGCAGGTGAAGGCGTCTTTGATTTTAAGGATTGGAACGCCTGGCCTGCGGGAGGAGACTAGGCAACTGGCAGTTCCTTCCCACCATGCTCACAGAAGCCAAGGGCAGTTGTCCGCAAGGCAAGTGGAGCCTGCTTGTGTGACGTGACCACCTGACGCCTTCCCAGCCCACACATTGTTTCTGTACATTTCTGAACCTTGTATGCAGAATAAACAGGGCATTTATTTAGCAACACACATACACACAAAAAGAATAAGGACAAGAGAAAATGGGAGCATATTATACAATAAACATACAATAAATCATAAACATGAAACTGGAGGAGGTAGATCAATGATACCCACAAGTAAGCTTTTATTTGATTATATAACAATCAAAAAATCTAAAAATACAAAAGCAAAATATATGCTGTTTAAACAAATCCGTCTTAAAAGGATAGTAAAACTGTATAACAGATGAAGAGTGCAGTAGACTTATTTAGGTATTTTGGAATTAAATAATCATAGAAGATATCATGCTGCTACTTAATAGAGTCAATTAATAGTTTGCACTAAAGGTATTAAGTGTGTATACATTCACTCATATGGACTTTCAAACACTTATGAGTAAAAATGAATAAAGCAAGAAATAAAAGTCTTAATAGTGATGTATTCTAAACTGCTTTCAAACATGTATGAAGACACAAATAATGGGACTCCATCTGATTTGCAACCAGAGAAATGGAAAAACTGAGCTCTGTTTATGTACTATGACTTGAAACGCATTTAAATAAAATAATTAAATTTAAAAAAAATAAAAAAATTTAAAAAAAAGAATTCATGGAGACAATAGGAAGAACCATTTTTGCTTTAGGTATGTCTACATTTTTAAAATTTTCATGATGAACATGCATTTGTGTTGCTTTTGCACATTAAAAAGTTAATTTGAGCCAAACACAGTGGAGCAAGCTCATAATCCCAGCAGCTTGGGAGACTGAGGTATAGGATCACAAGTTCAAAGCCAGCCTAAGCAATTTAGCAAGGCCCTAAGCAAATTAGTGAGACCTTGTCTCTAAAAGAAAAGAAAAATAAGACTGAGAAGGGGGCAAGGAATGTTGCTCAGTGGTTATACCTCCCTGGGTTCAATCCCTGGTAATAAAAAACAAACAAACAAACAAACAAAAAAGTTAAGCTACATAAAACAATTTTACTGCATTTATAAATGCTGGAATCTTATTATTTGAATTACAGCATATGATAATGGAGAGCGATGTAACTGAAATATCTAATCTGAGTTTGGTAAAGTACAATTTAAAATGAGATATAGAACTTTTCTATCTATATCATCTTAATAATTGATAGACTATAATAATCTGTGATGGTGAATTTAAACACACAACTCAGTCACTCATGTACATGTCCATCAAGATTGAACTGTAGAGGGGCTGAGCGGTGGCTCAGTGGCAGAGCGCTTGCCTCGCATGCGTAAGTCGCTGGGTTCGATCCTCAGCACCACATAAAAATAAATAATAAAGATAATGCGTCCATCTACAACTAAAAAAAAAAATTAAAAAAAAAAGATTGAACTGTAGAAAATCAATTCCATTATTTGTCAATTATGTCAAGAAGGTATAGACTGTTGGACAAGTGGCATTTTTTGAAAAAAAATTTTCTTTTTTTAATTTTGTGATTAAGGCATAATATATGAACAAATTTATAAGATACAGTGTGGTGGATATGCTGATTACCTGGCAGAACTGTTTTTAACATTTCTAGGATTTTTTAAATGAGAAAGGCTGAAATAATTCTTTCTTGCAGGCTAGAATAAATACCTGTCTGTTTAGAAGAAAATAATCATAAAATCAGAACATTTTTTGAAACAAAATGGAATAGAATATTTCAGCCACAACAAAAAACACTTAAAAGATAGAAAACTATTCCGGATAAAATGTTTATTAAAATTCTGATAATTGTCATAACTTACAATTGGAAAATAAATTTCTGTTTACATGTTTACTAAGTAAAACCTCATGCTTTGCTCATATGTAGATTTAATTATGATGTTATTTGAATAATTATCAACTTTTTATAAATCCATTAACTTCCAAATATAGTTAAAACATTATGCAAAATATGGACACTAGATCAAGATTTAAAAAATAGTTTAATAGCTGGGCACAGTGGTTCACCCCTGTAATCCAAGTACTTTGGGAGGCTGAAACAAGAGAATCGTAAATTCAAAGCCAGCCTCAGCAACAGCGAGGTGCTAAGCAACTCAGTGAGACCCTGTCTCTACATAAAACCAAAATAGGGCTGGGGATGTGGCTCAGTGCTTGAGTACCCTTGAGTTCAATTCCTGGTACCAAAAAAAAAAAAAAAAAAACAGTTTAACAAAGAAATCAATAAAAAATGAAAACAGAATGAAGACACAGATGTTAGTACACAGTCAATATATTGCTATAAAATATCTCATCATCAAATGAACTACAAAATTCCAGTTTCTAAAAGCCAAGAGCTAAAATCAGTGTTGATTGTGTGAACTACATTTGCTAAAAAAACAAAAAATCAATTGAGCATTTACTTTAAGTGCACAAATATTAATACTTAGAGATCAAGGTATTTCCTGAATGTGTTCTCATAGAAGCTTAATTAGGTGCCATTGTATAATTAGTAACTGATTCATAACCTCTGTATGTCAAATTTAACAATGTTTATTTATTTTCTTATTTATTTATTTATTTATTTATTTTTACTTAAATCTCTCAATGTGTAATTGGGCCACAAAGTCAAAACATTTCTTAGAAAGTTAGTTTTCATGAATGGAGTAAGAGAGAGAAATGATAACAATTTTTGTAGGTTAAGTACACAGGCCTATTTACTTGGCATAATACTTGTCTAGTCTTTTGCCGAATTTCATTATGGATGCAATTGTGACACCCACACCAATTCACTTCTTGAAATTTTAATTCTAGTGCCTCAGAATATGAGATTTTTCTTTCAGAATAGGGTCATTGCAGATATAATAAGTTAAAATGACATTAAGATTGTCCCTAATCCAATGCAATTGGTATCAATATGATATTTCTGCAAGCTAAAGAATCAACACAGTTGACACTTTGATCTTAGATTTCTATACTATGAAACAATAAATTTCTGTTGTTTAAACTACCCATCTTGTGGTGCCTTGTTGTGGCAGCCTTAGAAAATCAAAGCAAACATGATTTTTCTTTACCACAATTCTGATAAATGTGTTACTGTACTTTCTAGGATATAGGCTTTCAGAAATAGTTGGATTGAGTATTTTGTGTTGCAAGATAATTGCAGCCCCAGTGTTTTGTCTTAACTTTCTGCAACCATACTGATCTCCTTCACAAGGGCAAGTATTTTTGTCATTTTATTCACTGATACAATCTAAGTGACCTGAACAGTGTGTTTGGCATATGGCTGGCACTCAATAAAAATTTGTTGCATGAACGATTGAATGCTCTTATGAGAGTTGAAGGGTATGACTGTTACTTCTCCCTGAGTAGACTGCTATTCAACCATACCGCAAAAGTGAGACAAGGGAGTACTTATCAGCAGATCCAAAAGATTTCCTCAGCAAATAATTCTGGGTTGGCTCCATAAGGAAAAACACTAAATTGAACCTGTAAATTCCCATATTAAGGAGGATACGAGAATCATTTTGTGTTGGTTTTACATGTAATTCCTGGTGATCATTTGCCTCTTATGTAAAAAGGAAGACCGAAAAGTAAATGCCTCAAAAGAAGGAAAGACTAGAAAACTCCTGCAAATACCTTTGTTTAATCATTTAGAAGATGCCTAAAGACAAACTTCTTACATGCTGGTCTCTCCAGAATGTATAAAAATGACAGGGTTTACACAATCTGGCAAATCATCAAGAGGTACCTGTAAAATCAACGGTTGGGATTTCATTCCAAGAGAAAAGCACAAGCGCACTCAACTTTGGTACAACTGCTAAGTGGAAAACAGAAAAGCAATCCACACATTTATTTTCCACACATTTGTTTTCCACACATTTGTTTCCCACAATTTCAGTTCTGTAACAGAAAGGAGGTGGTGAGAGTAGCTAAATTGATCTGCTTTTTGGGCTGAGAAGGAACCTTGAAATCAGGATGAAAGCCCATAGCTCAAAATTTTGACCGTGACTCTGTTCAATTCCGGCCCACCTGATTGATGAAAAATCCATCCCATGTTTTACTCTTTCTCATCACATTTCCTATTTGTTGACTGACAATTCTTGATAACAATGATGTACAATTTTCCTTTAAGAAAACTTGTATAAGGACAGTATGCTGAATTTGTTCAAATTAACATCTTTTGCTGGAGACAAAGATTTGTTAAAAAATATAAGGGCTGAAAGTAATATTATATTGCTGTTAATTGGATTTTTATGGTCATGATGTAAAAAATAAATTTATATAAGACATACTTAAATCTACTCCTCAATTAAAATAGTATAGTAATGATAATGATTAGAAATTTTTTGGTCCTGAGTAGGTGTTTCTAATGCTTTAAAAGTTTTTTGGAGCAAGAACTAGTTTGTGGAAAATTAAAATCATCAAACCATATAGTTGTATATTAATTTGAAAATATTTGCAATTTGCATAAAAGTCTATAAATACCTTTCATGTAACAACACTAAGCAAAACTCAAACCTATCACAAAAATAATTTATTGGATATTGACTGTTCAAAAATACAGAAAAAGTTAAAAATATATAGAATTGTTTATGATATATGGGTAAAAATAAGATTAAAAATATTAATGGGGATTGTTATAAGCAAGCATAATATTTAGTTTTTGGCATATCTGATTTTGAATATTAGCTACATATAATAAATTTGACCATGGCTATATAACTTTATTTTTCTGAGCCTAATTTTTTTCATATTAAAAATTAGAACCAATGATGTTTTAGTTGTAGGGTCTTTATGGGTGTTTGCAATTGCATAGAGGGATTGGAGTCTTAAATACTGGCTCTTTAATAAATGAGAATACTTTGTATTAAAGAACTCACTATGAATTTAGTATTAAAAGTCATAGTGAAGGCACTGAAGAGGTGACATTACAAAGTTAAGTGTGTTTTCAGCTTGAACAAGGTGCTGACAGCTGGATAAGAAAGTCAGCCAGAGCGACCACTCTGTGGAAGAATGAAATGGTGTAAATATAATGATAAGTGAGACCTCAGTGAGACCTTAGGCCTTTGAAGGAAAAGATCTTAGAAATGAAAGGGGGAAAAAAGACACAAACAATAAAATTATAGAGTTTTAACTGTATTTCTAGAACATAAAGTATATAAACATTGGGGTAGAGTTAGTGGATCATATCAATGAGGAAAAAATGAAAGACAGGAGAATGTAACATTGGAAGAGGGAGCTTTAAAGCATATTTCAGAGCCAAATTAATGAGAAAGCTATGGCTCAAGAACAAACACATAACCACTGTAGCTTAGGCAAAATAACAAGCTACTAGGTAATCTCCCAAGAAAGAATATGAGAAATAGTTCATCGAAATAGAAAAAAATAAATAAATTGTACCTAGGTGTGTAAGAAAACATAATTCTACTTGAGTTCCATTAGATTCAGATAAGTTTACAGAAACTAGAGAACATGGATGTTATAAAATACTGATGTCAGTGAATTTCACTTTCAACCTTCAGGTTACCGTATACTCAAAATATTGTATATAACATGAAAGACTTTATCAAGGCACAATAGTGCATATCTGTAATCCCAGTGACTTGGGAGGATGACACAGGAGAATTTCAAGTTCAAGGACAGTCTTAGTAACTTAGTAAGATCCTCAGCAATTTAGCAAGATTCTACCTTAAAAAAAAAAAAAAAAAAACAAGTTAGCCGGGCACGGTGACGCAAGCCTGTAATCCCAGCACTTACGGAGGCTGAGACAGGAGAATCGTGAGTTCAAAGCCAGCCTCAGCAATGGCAAGGCGCTAAGCAACTCAGTGAGACCCTGTCTCTACATAAAACACAAAGTAGAGCTGGGGATGTGGCTCAATGGGTTGAGTGGCCCTGAGTTCAATCCCCGGTACCAAAAAAAAAAAAGTTAAATAGGACTGGGGGTGGCCTGGCATGGTGGTGCACACTTGTAATCCCAGCACTTTGGGAGGCTGAGACAGGAGAATCGTGAGTTCAAAGCCAACCTCAGCAACGGTGAGGTGCTAAGCAACTCAGTGAGACCCTGTCTCTAGGTAAAACACAAATAGGATTGGGAATGTGGCTGAGTGGTTGAGTACCCCTGAGTTCAATCTCCAGTACCAAAAAAAGACTGAGGGTGTGAGTTAAAGGCAAAGCACCTTTGGTTTCAATCTCCACTACCAAAAAAAAAAAAAAGAAAGAAAAAAGGAAAAAAAGAGAGGACTTTAATTTGAACATATTATAATGGCCAAATTTTGACTCCCTTTATACTTTTGTCCCTGGAATTTTCACTATACTCCTACCAATAAAATTAAAGTACAGAAAATAAATCATTTAATTTATAATAACATTTTGTGAGTACAGAGTCCTTGCTCAGTCACCTAATTTGTGAAGTGATGAGAATGGTACATTTAAAATATGTTTTAAAAAGGTAAATTACAAACTGAAGTGAATATCTGGTCTGATCTGGGGTTTAGAAGTCCCTAAGTGTCTAAAGGCCAGTGACTAGTGCTGGGTGAGAAGTGGGAGGTTCTTGTGATTTTCCTGTAAGATTTTGAGAACCTTGGTGCTCCAGGCTTAGGCACATGTAGCCCACATCTATTTACAAAGCATAGAATTCAGCAGCAAAATTGATGACCAGGATATGAAAACACAGGAAACACAAAGGAAATTCCTGCTAGTGTCTGTCCCAGCAATTTACTTAAAATTATGCATGCATCACTACCCTCACAAGCACAAAAAGAACAACAGAATCAACAGATGTATAAGAGAGTTTGTCACAATTCTGCTATGTAATCAACATTAACTGAACCCTAAATATGAAAGATAATTGATGAGTAAGAATTTAGTATTAAGAGTAATAATCACTGTTATTTTACTGTTAAAATGAAATGTGTTTTTAGACCTACTTTTCCCAAAAGTTTCAAGAACTGCAATTTTTTTTCTCTATATTTTCAGAGTTTTAGCAGTTTTCTCAAAAGAATATTTTCTTATACCTATATAAATTTGGTACTCTTCTTCCCCTCCTCCTCCTCTTTCTTTTTTAAAATTTTAGATGGTGTCTTGCTATGTTGTTCAGACTGGCTTCAAACTTTCTATCGTCTGGTCTCAGTCTCCTGGATATTTGGGAGTTTTAAATATTATTTAAAAAATATCTACAACCACAATTATTATGGATATGCAACATAGAAGACCTAGACAGAAATGACAAATGAGGTAATATGTGAATTTACAAGAGAAAAACCTTGCAAAGGATAAAGTTTATATGATATCTCAATTTAAAAAAATAGAACAAAGAACAAAGAAATATCTGTTTTTATTCTTGCAGGAAAATCCATTATATGGAAAGTTTAATTTAGGAAATAGCAAATGTGGTGATGAAGTCTCTCTCTACAACAGAAAGCAAGCCAGCCTGGAAATGTGGGTACCACTCACTCATGGACCAATAATGTTCTCTCTCTTCAGAGAGATATAACAAGTCAATCACTTATAAGTTGTACACTACATGTAAAAAAAAAATCTGTGACAAGGTAGACATTAAAATGACCACCTATTATTGATGTTATTAATTTAAAATGTTCATGATGTTCTCAACCAATATATATTAAAAAATAAAAGAATGAATTGCAGTAGGCTTGGTCCTTTTGGAAAAGACGTGTGTATTTCCATGTTTGATGCCATCTAATTGGGTAGAAAAGGAATTCATTTCTGTAGTGTTAGCTATAACAAAGGATTTTGGTGGAAACATAATTCAGCTGTCTTCTTATTTCCAATTTTTACCTAATCCTCCTTCATGCTTGGTCAAGGGAAGTGGCTGTCGGTGATTCTTTAATATTGATTTTTCCATTCCATATTTGATTGTTTCTCAAATATGTTTGGAGCTGCAATATAGCCATGGCAACTTTGCTGTTCTAGGATATCCCAACTTCATTTGCAGCTAGAGAGAGCTGGAAGACATATTTTGATTTTCTCACTAGTGAGTCTTACAGGTAAACATGCTCTGAGGCACAGGAGACACTGTAAAATTCCTGGAAAAGGGGTATGAACTGCAAATCTCTGCATCCTTTAAATTCTTCCCCTTCCCCTTTCTTCTACCTGTGTATGCTTGCTAGTCATTACCACCATCTAGAGAATATGAGGCAAATATACCAGAATCATAAAGTGAGCTAGTGATCTTTTTTCTTCCTCTTTTATGTGCACAGGAACAATATTATAGGCTTGGGATTTCTATTCCTTTGATTATTTCATAAAATTGACAGCACATGGATTTTTTCCCTGATTTTTCTTTAAATTGTTGATTAATATTTTTTTAGCAATGATAAGTAAATTCTGAATTATATTTATTTGAAACACTTTAGAAATTTATATATTCCTGGAAAATACCCATTTATTAATTTTTAGTTTACTTTCAAGGAGGTATTTCTACTTAATATATATTTAATCTGTATTTCTATTTTATATTTTCAACATTATATATCTCAGCAATATCTTATTTTTTAATTTGTTTAAGGTTTACAAACATTAATGTATTAAAGTATCAAATTTGGTTTCTCCCTGCCTCTCCTCCTCTTTGTGCTCTAGCTTTCCTCCATCACCTTCTTTTTTCATATTTTCCAATTTCCTATTACAATAATTTCTGCCACAATGTATTATTTATTTTGTTTCTAGGGTTTAAATTTGTTGCTCTTTTTCTAACTTCTAGATATTCTTCAGTTTTTCCTTTTTATATAAATTTTGCATTTAAAGCTAAAACACTATTTTTGTATACGCTTTCATTTACATCTCACTAGTTTTAAGATGCAGTGTTTTCATTGACATATATTTCAACCTACATTAAATGATGTTATCATACAATTTTTTATTCAGAATAACTTTTATTTGACAATAATTTATGAATTCACAGAAATAGCATCTTTCTGATAATATTGATAAATAATTCCAAAGTATTATGTATATGATGTCTATGAATTTCTTTATAGAGATTTATAGCATATATTAAAAATTTTTTTTCACATATATGACACAAAAGTGTAAAGTTATAAAAAAAGGTAACTAGATGATATGTAAGGTGCTGGGTGCGAGAAGATAATATTTATTGACTGAGCATTCTTGGTTATGTTATTGTTTCTTTTTGATTACTATTGTTTTCTTGTCAGAAACTTATGTGATAATATTGTTCAGGGTTTTGAAGAAGATGAAATTGGTTCATTTATGTAAAATTACTTTTCCAGCTACAATGCGGTACACAATTTAAATTTTTATTTTTTATTTTTAGTTATACATGACAGTATGATGTATTTTCACATATCATACATACATGGAGTGTAACTTTCCATTCTTGTGATTGTACATAATGTGGAGTTACACTGGTCGTGTATTCATGAATATAGGAAAGTTATGTCTGATTCATTCTATGGTCTTTCCCATTCCCATCTGCCCTCCGTTCCCTTCATTCCCCTTTTGTCTAATCCAATGAACATCTATTATTCCCTACCCCAACCTATTAAGTATATAACTTTTAATATAAGAAAATGGCATGTTTCAGAAAGATAGAAAGCTTGAGTTCTCAGTAATTACAAATTTGGTTATAAGTTGGTATCATAGTGGAAAACAGAAAGCTGGAACAGTCTTGTTTTTATACGGTATGACACAAAACGTATAGATGGAGATATAAAAAATGTTACATAGATTAGGTCTTCACTAGAGGGGTTAAGAAAAACTTTGAAGTGTCTGCTGTAAGCTAACAAGTTAGCTTCTCATATGTCCCTCAGGAACAGCATAAGACACCCTGGTCTGAGACACAGGTCTGTATTACTCATGTTACTCACAGGAGGCAACAGGAGCTTCATGTTCTCCTGGCCTGATCTTTTTCCCACTCCATTTTATTGGAGGCAACGGGAGCAATGAGTTCAATGTATAAATAGTGAGGTCAGGTTACAGTTGAGGAAAACCAAGTTCAGGAAATGTAATTTATAAGGGACTATGAGAAAATATGCCCAATATTTACCTGGAGAGAGGTATCGTCTTTATTATTCTGATCAGGAAACAAACGCATGCCTCCTTACCCATAAGGAGATATCCTATCTCTATTTCTAGGCTATGTTTGAAATACCTTTATTATAAATAGGCTGAGCAAGAATTTGTTAATATGTCTTCAAAGATTTTAAGAAATGCAAGAAGTCCATCTAAAATTGTTTTCCAGAGTATCAATACATGAGTTCATTAATAATAATGATAGTTTCATTGCATATTTTATATGTGCTTTCCCTGCAAAGCATAAATTATTATCAGCTCTGGAAAGAATATTTTGGGAACTAAGATTTTGACATTTATTTTTGTTTTCCAATAACTATGAGAATCTTCTTTATGAGTTAAATGACTTGATAGTCAAGAAATAATCACATGATTCCTGACAAAGGATGACATTTATTTGTAATTTGTAAATGAAATGGCATTCGACATTTCTCTTGCACTACATTTTAATCTTGAAATAAGATTCCATCATCTATGACATTTCACCTCTCAGAGATGAAATAAAAAACTAAATGAATGTCAACCACTTGCAAAATGTGATAGCAAGTACCAGCTATAATGAATTACATATTTTCAAAAAAAACAGTTGATGGCTTAATAAGAACATTTTTGATGTTTTTAGTCATAAGTGATTAATTCATATTAAGGTATAAATCACTGACAAAAGCATTTCACGAATCAGCATAATATTGCTAATTGCCCATATCGAGGATAGATCCAAGTATAAGAATTTCTCTGACATTTTCTTCAGGCAAGACAATTGAGGGGAATCTATTTAGCCTTTCCAAAATTTCTTTTTTATGTAAAAAAACTTCATTTACACCTTTTTTATATAGGAATCTCATTGACTCTCAAACTAGCTTCTTTTTTAAAATATTCTATTAGAATCTACGATTATTTTTATTTTAATTGATTTGTGCTTCCAAAAGAGGGAAAAAAACACTAAACCACTATTACCTGAAAAGAATGTATCTGAGATGCTTTCAAGGTGCAGTACTAGATATAAATGTCAGGTTGACTTTTTATGATCTCAAATTCTTAAAATGTCAAATAAATTGATAAATAATTAAAACTCAAATGAACTATAGACTTTATATAATTAAGGAAAATGACTTATTTTTAACGAACAGCTCTGATGTTGTATGGTTTATATATGGGGTGTTCCTCAAATGTTTCTGTGTTGATGAAGGAATGTTCAGTGATGAAATGATTAAATGATAAGAGATGGAGCCTCGTTGGTCTATCCTCCTTGGAATAGACTAACTGGGTGGTAACTGTAGGTAGGTGGGGCATGGATGGAGGAGATAAGACACAGGAAGTAGGGGGCATTTCTTGGAGGGGTTCATCTTATCTACAACCCTTTGTCCTTTCTGTCCCTGCTTCCCAGTCATCATAAACTGAGGGGATTTCCTGAGTTGCATATTTCTACCATGATGCTCCATCTCATCTCTGGCTCACAGCAATGAAATGGACTGAGCCTCTGAATCCATCAGCCAAAATAAGCCTGTTCTCTTTCAAGTTGTTCTTCTTGGGTATTGCTGTCACATAGTTGAAAAGTTGACTAACACATGATGTCATCCAAGATTTTAATCTACAGTGTTAATTATAATACTGGTAGCTGAAAACTTTGAGAGATGTATCATGGGAAGAATATGAATCTAGATTTGCATAATGTCACATATTCTCATTTTTTGTGCCAATTTGTGATAACGTTATTTATTAGGTATATGTGTTAAATTTTAAAAACATGTTGTTCACAGTCATTAACACCAAAGTCATTTCAATAGGATGCCTATAAAATAGACCTAGGACATTTAGCTGAAAGAAATGGTATGGTCCAATGTGTTGAGAAGCACAGCATACATATATATATGTATATATATATACATATATATATATATACATACACACACACATACATATACACATACATATATATTGAAAACATAATGCATAATGTGCTGGTAATTAAAATGATAATCTTTGATTACAACTCCAGAAAATAATACTTCTCCATTTCTTATATTCCATTTTTTTTTCAAAAATAAAAATGTATAATGCATTACAGGTCCATCTACTTGTTGCAAATGACAGATTTCATTCTACATTATGGCTTAGTAATATTCCTTTGTGTATGTTTACCATCATTTCCATATCAGTTCATCTATTAATGGAACTAGGCTTATTTCATATCTTAGCTATTTTGAGTTGTCACACAACATAAAAGGACATTAAGTGAAATAAGCCAGATACAGAAAGACAAGGACCTCATAGGCTCTCACATGTGGACACAAAAAATGTCAACTTCAAAGCTTAATAATAGTTACTAGGGACTAAGAAGGATGCCAGAGATGGATAGAGAGCCACTGTGGAAGATGGTAGTTGGATATAGTCAGTGCATGCTGTATTTATGGAAATATCAAACTGAATCAAAATTATTACCGGTACCAATTTTTGTACCCCGAGGTCTGGCTCCTTCTTCCCATGTTGTAATTGAGGAACCAATAACAAAATCAAACAGTAAGCAGTGGAAAGGGCATTTATTCTTGGCCAAGAATAGAAGTAGAAGATAAACTTACAAATCAATTACCCTTCTCTTGAGGGCCCATAGTTTATAGATATAAGACAAAAAAAGGAAGAAAAAGAAAAAGTGAAAGGAAGGAAGGGATGGGCTACTAAGGGGTGGGATATTCATGTACTTTATTATTATGAGGCTGGAGGCTGTCTGGCCATCACTCTAAAGGTCATCTTAGATCCAACCAGTTTGAGTCAGCCTACGTGAAGAGGGATGTGGCCTTTAGGCATCCTGTCCTTAAAACAGCAAGATTGGAGCAGGCCACCCAGGCATCACAAGGCCAGTACAATACCGATACTTTGATATGTGTTAAGAAAATTGATTAATTTTAAAAATACTAAAAAAGGTGTTCTTTAAACTATTTAAAATCAGTAAGAAGGAAAAGAGACTTAAAAAGTGCAAATTACCCTCCTGAGAAAATGAAGAAGTTATATGGAAGTTATTTAAATTAAAATTAGAAGGCTCTTGCAGTGGTGAGATCTCTAAACCTAAAGGTGGAATGGACACTGGCTTAGAAGTCACTATCAATGGGAATATTCCACATATCCTGAATGAATGCTCAGCAATGTCTCCTGGCTGCTCTTTGCAGACTGTGGAAATGCTTTTTAATCAGTGATTTTTCTCTAATTCCATGGCTGTTAATGAATAGAATTTGTATTTCTTTCTTGTCTTTATTTTGAAAGGAAGTTTATTTGACAATAGTTTTCAAAAAAGCTGGTAATAACATGATATTAACAAAGGAAATATGGTATAATCAGAGGTTTTGAATTAATTTATTTTTGCACTTGGATTACTGTTCCTGAATAATGCTGTTTTTTTTTTTTTTTGGTACCGGGGATTGAATCCAGAGGGTACTGGACCACTGAGCCACATCCCCAGCCCTATTTTGTGTTTTATGTAGAGATAGGGTCTCACTGAGTTGCTTAGCCCCTCGCCATTGCTGAAGCTGGCTTTGAACTCATGATTCTCCTGTCTCAGCCTCCTAAACTGCTGGGATTACAAACATGAGCCACCGCGCCCGGCTCCTAAGATTTTATTTAAATAATCAAGTTTTGATCTTGTTTTTGAAAAACTACCAAGAGAAAAATACACTCTGGGAAATAAACTTTGGGTTTTTTGTTTTTTGTTTTGTTTTGTTTTTGGTACTGGGTATTGAACTCAGGGGTACTCAACCACTGAGCCACATTCCCAGCCTTATTTTGTGTTTTATGTAGAGACAGGGTCTCACTGAGTTGCTTAGCACCTCGCCATTGCTGAGGCTGGCTTTGAACTCACGATTTTCCTGTCTTAGTCTCCCAAAGTGCTGGATTACAGGGGTGTGCCACCACACCCAGCAAAAATAAACTTCTTAATGAGTTTCATATTTTGGTAGATAACGTTCTTTAGTACTAATGGTCTTAGAAGAATCTCAAATTTGTAAGAATATGCAAAGAACCACACTGGGCCTGTTGAGTATCTAAGTGTGCCCTTGGAGAGTGATACCTCCTTATTACCTCTGGAGGCCTAAAATCCTCCACCTTTCATACAAAGACTGATTCCTTGCATGTCTGCAGTTTCTGCTTTTCCTCGTGCACAGCTCCTGACCCCCTGAAAATGTTAGGCCAGTGCCACATTTTTCTTGTTCCCCAAGGATCTCCTTGATGTTGACCATGAGGTAGGGAAAGAACATTGAGAAAAAGAGCAAGAAGAAAATTCTGCATAGTGTTTTCTTTACCACAATAAATGGATACATCAAAAAGATCTATTTAATTGAGGGTTACATGGTTATCCATCATAAAATAACAACTTTTCACACAATTTTGCAGCCTAAAATAACAATCATTTATTGTCTCACAGTTTCTGAGGTTCAGAAATCCAGGCATCATTTAGCTGTTTTCCTCCAGCTCAAGATCTTTTCTTTTTTAAATGTTTTTTTGAGTTTTAGATGGGCACAATATCTTTATTTTATTTATTTGTTTTTATGTGGTGCTGAGGGTCAAACCCAGTGCCTCACGCATACGAGGCAAGTGCTCTACCACTGAGCCACTTTTCCAGCCCCCTCAAGATCTTTTCTAATTTGTAGTTGTGCTCCTAGCAGGGTGTGTGGGTATGTGAACACATCTGAAAGCTCAACCAAAGGAGCGAGGGTTTTCTTCTTCTAAACTCATTGCTATGGCTGTTGGCTATCTTCAATTTCTTGCTATCTTTTTATTTGCACAGTACTGTTTTCAGACATGAAAACATGACATTTGAATTCCAATATCATCTATTACACAACATGAAAACTGGCTTCTCTGAGGTCGAACAGTTCAAAAGATAGGGAGAGAGAAACTATACTTCCACACAAAAGCAAGCAAGCAAGCAAGAAACAGATCCCTTTGTAACTCAATCTCAGAAGTTAAATGACATCGCTTTTGTTAGGCTCTATTGGTACTTACATCACTTTTGTTGCATTCTCTTGGTTAAAAGTGAGAAAATATGTCTAGAAGTAAATCTAGCTCATATTTGAGGGGGATGATACTAGAAATAGGTAAGACTATCAAGAGATTGGCAGTTGTGGTAGCTATCCCAAAGTGCTTTTGACAGTTCTACTTTTCAATTTCTGGATTCCTATACAAAGTACTCAGTGTCTTCATGCGTAAATACACAGCCATCCATGGAAGGTATGTTTTAGCTGCAACAGGAAATCAGCATTCCTATCTTCTTCCAGGAGACTATGGCCTTGCCACATTGCTGGAGTTCACCCAAGCCAATGGGTTCAAAAGCCTCCTATTAAAGATGCCCTGTATTGTCATTCTCTTGCATCATTTGACAAGAAATCAAATTAGGCATTAGGAAGGAAGATCTATTTTCAATAGTGATAAAGACATATGTTATAATCAATTAAACTACTTTCCAAATATTTATTTCTACACAATACAAATCTACTTCTGCCCAAATTTCTTTATTAAGTCTATGCCTTATATTAGAGAAATGAGGGCATTTAACATGTGAGGAGGACAGCTGTACCACATTTTCATTTTCCCTTCAGTTCTCACTCTCACTTTGGTTTCTTATTTTAGCAACCTAATGCTCTTGTACCTTGCCCTTGCTTCTCCCTTATTTCTGCTAAACTTTGCCTTGGATTGATACATATTTTATATTAAAATTCTTCTCCTGTGTTTGCTACCAGTTACTAAATGTGCACATATAGTATCCTATTATCTGGCTGTTTGAATTCCTGTAATTTTACTATTTATTTTAACATATATTATTGATTCTTCTTGGAACTTAACAGTTAGAATATTGCCAGATTTTAATAATATCATTATTAACACATGAAATACTTTTATAGTTTGCAAATCTTTACATAGCATGTACATCTTGAACACTTCATATTTAATAATTATACTATATAGCCAGTTTATTTTTACTATTTTATAATTAACTAAATTTAGAAAGTTACATGATTCACAACACCTTCATGACAAAATCAATACTTAAATCAAGATTTTGTTTACATCTTATCTTAAATTCTATATAATTAAATATTATGTAGGATAAGATTATAGGAAGAAAAATTGTATATTTTTTTCTGTTTACTTATAAAACACTTTTATTTATTTTTTAATAAATCAAGCACACTTGTGAAGAACCTTGTTTCAGAGAATTTGGTTGAGATAGGGGGTCCAAAATAATATGTTCTTTCATTACTATTTGTCAGCTAATGTTTTATATTCTGTACTGCCAAATCCAATGAACATGTTGCTTTTGGATATGCTGCTGATTTTTGGAACACCAAATTGACTGTTTGTGACACTTTCTCGTCACTTACTGTGCCAAGAATTTTAGTATGATGTCCACTAATGATAGCACTAAAAAGAGCAAAAACTGAGTCCCAGGATAAACATTAAGGAAATGCACTGATGTGGTGAGAAATAGACAATTTAAATTGTGCTAATTAGTTCAATAAAATGGGTATTAGAATGTAGTATTTAAGCAGTAAATTGCTTTTTTAAAGTGCACACACATTTCTTAAATAGGTCTGATTTTTTGATGCAGAGAGATAATCCAGACTTATTTTATTTAACAACATAAAAAAAAGAAAGAAAGAAAAAGAAAGAATCTGCATCATCATTTTCTTTTAATGCTGTAATTCTTGAAGTTTCTCATATACAAAATAGTATAAAATAGCAGTGCCAAAACTTCACATCTCTAATTGTATTTTGATTACATTATATTAAATGAATTGCAGTTGTAGAAACTTGCAGAGGAATATAAAAGTGATTAATTTATTATTTAATGCCTCTTCTCTCTATCTCTCTTTCCTTTCCTATTGCTATTTTAAATAATAAAATACTGCAACTGGTCAGTTTCTAAGCAGAACTATAAAAACATTGTTTAACCCAAGTTTATTTCTTAGAGGAATGAGAAGAAAATCTACTTTTCTTGAGTATCCACTCTCTGCCAGAAATCTACATGTGTCTTCTTATTTTTATTTTGACACAATGACTTTTACAAATAGATATTACTGTACAAATTTGAAAAATAAAGAATTTTTAAATAATTTATTTATGATCAAGACAATGGGTAGCAGATCTAGAAATTCAATATGTTCCCCTAAAGATTCCTCATTGTTTGGAGGAAAATAACAAAGCATTAAACAAAGAGTAGTTGTGGCAGCCTTAGATAGATGCCTGTGGCGTTAGTTTTGTGAGAAGTAGGTTGTCTGCTTCTTTCCTAGTGATAAATTTATTTTTGAATGATACATTCATCCATAAGCAAGGTCAGAAAAATAATCTTTATTGTAAAAATTTAAGAAAAATGCTAATACTGGAAATTTGAGGTCAAACTGAAAGTTAAGGCTACTATTTACTGCCTTAAAATCTACCTATACTGCTATATATGACAGATTTTGTCAAATAAAATAACACAAACTACAAGAAAATGTTCACATATTATTTGCATTTGGATAACACTGTTCATATTTTTTTTTCCATTTTAAAGACGTTCTATCCATTCTGCCTTGGTCTCAATAACTTCCTTCTCTTGTACATATGTGCTTCTTTTACTCTTCCTGAGAACCTTATACCCATGCACCAAGTCTCAGCACTCAACTCTAGAAAATTTCACCCTCTGCTGGAGGGGATTATCCTTGCCTGTACTTCTTTGCCACACTGTCCACAGATCACTCTCAACTATCACTTCATCCTTAAACCATTATCTTCTCACCCAACTCCCCTCTATCAATTTTTTAAATCCATATTTAGCTTTGCATATTTCTCTATTTTTATGAAAGCTTTCATTCTTGATTTTAGATTTATCAATCTCTGCTATATATACCATCTTCTCTACTCTCTCACATATTACTCCTCATTTCCTTGAATCCTACCATCTTTTTGTTTCTCTTCTACCTTTTTAATAATGAGACAGAATAAAACCTCTATTATCCTATTGAATCTAGCTATGATTACACTCTCTGCTCCCTTTAAAGGTCAAGTTCTTTAAAGGGAGGTGTTTTAGTCAGCTTGTTTGTTGCTTGGACCAAAAGACTTGACAAGAGCAATTTTAGAGGAGAAAAATGTTATTTGGTGTTCAGGTTTCAGAGTTCTCAGCCCATAGATGGCCAGCACCATGGTTCTAAGCCTGAAGTGAGGCAGAAGATGTGGCAGAGGAAAGTAACTCAGGACTTAGTCATCTGCAGGTAGAGGAAAAAAGCTGCTCTCCCATGGATAAAACATAAACCTCAAAGGCAAGCTCACAGTGACCCACCTCCAGTCACACACTACCTGCTTACATTTACCACCCAGTTTCACCTTATCAGGGGATTAATGCACACCTTGGGTTTAGGATCTCATAACGCAATCATTACACCTCTAAATATTCTTGTATTGTCTCACACATGAGCTTCTGGGGGGACACCTCATATCTAAACCAATAACAGGTGGCATGTGAAGTTGTATTTATAGCAGGTAAGAAAAATAGAGAACTTAAAAAACAAAGATATTAGATAAAGATATAGTTACACAATTAACTACTAAAATTATGGCATTTTTCAGTAAATGCATGGAATTGGAGAACATTATTGTGCTAAACAAAATAAAGCCAGACCTAGAGAGTCAGGGTTGAATATTTTCTGTCATATGCAGAAGCTGGACAGAAATAAGAAATGAAAAAGAAGGACCTCATGAAAATATAAGAGAAAATTATAAAGTAGAGATAGAGGACCAAGGTGCAGGGAGGAAGATGGGAATAGGGAGGAACCATGGAATAAATGGTACATAAATTATGCTATATAGGCATGTAGGAATATATCGCCACTTTTATGTATAAATATAATGCACTGATAAAAATAATAAATAAATAAAAAGAAGATCATTAGAACAGAAGAAAGGGTCCAGGGGGAGGGAGGACCAGAATGGGAGTACTGAGGATTTTTTTTTTAATATTTATTGATTTTTTTAGTTGTAGGTGGGCAGAATATCTTTATTTTATTTTTATGTGGTGCTGAGGATCAAACCCAGTGTCTCACGCATGCTAGGCAAGCACGCTACCACTGCGCCATAACCCCAGCCCCAGTACTGAGGATTTAAACGAAGTAAAATAGGTTAAATTACTTTATAAATGTGTCAAAATGAACACAACAGTTATGTATAACTACAATGCACTAACATAAAACATAAAAAAGTCACAAAATAAAATGAAAAATGAACCATAATGCAGATATAGCAAAAGAACAAAAATGAAACCCCATAATATCAATAAATGTAAATGGGTTTGGGCTGGGGTTATGGCGCAGTGGTAGCGTGCTCACCTAGCACGCATGAGGCACTGGGTTCGATCCTCAGCACCACATAAAAATAAAATAAAGATATTCTGTTCACCTACAACTAAAAAATAAAAAAAAAATTTAAAAAAAAAACAATTCCATTTCTAATAGCATCAAAAATATAAATAGGAATAAATTTTAAAAAAATGTAAATGGGTTTAATTCACCCATTGTCTTCCTCCATTCCTGTTGTCATAACATGATACTACATAACAGATAATTTATAAGTAAAGTAAAGTTATTTCTCACAGTTCTAGAGGCTGGAAAATTCAACCTTAAGGTGAAAGCAGGTTCAGGTGTGGTGGCGTTCTGTTCACTCCTACTAGAGGACACTCTCAGGGTGTCCTCACATGGCTACATTCAGAAGGGCAAAGGACCCAACCACTTCCTTCCAGCCCTGTTATAAGGCCACTAGCCCCATTGGATGACTCATCTCCCAAAGGTTACCTTCCTAATACTGTCACATTGGAGTTAATATCCCAACATATGAATACCGAATGACACATTTAGACACAAACTCCAACTAAGTTTAAGCTCAAATTCAACATAAAATCAAATCTGAAATTATTCTCCTGTACAATAAATATACTAACACAAACTAATTTTGAAAATTTGACAATAAATGCATCTGTATAATATATTAGTTACTGGAAAACTATTGTTTTTTTTTTAAAGGAGTAACAATTTTCATATCAGCAAAGTGCATGCAAACCAAAAAGGATTACATAAGACAATGATACCAATAACACTTATTTCTTTAGGGATATCCAACATTTAATTTCTAAGAAAAGAATAAGGGAGTTCTCAAAGCAATGTTTTAGAAAGAGTTTCAAGGTACAATTAATTGTAGGTGAAAAACATATTGAAAAACAAATTGTAGGTGAAAAACATTACTCATAGTAGACTGTTTTCTAACATTAGCAAATTAACCATCATATTATTATTTTAATATGGTTAAACAATTTGTATTAATTTTAGATTCATAATTTATTATTTTGGTTTTAAAAATAGACATTTAGGGCTGGGGTTGTTGCTCAGTGGTAGAGTGCTTGCCTGGCATAGGTGAGGCACTGGGTTCCATCCCTAGCACCATGTAAAAATAAATAAAATAAAGGTATTGTGTCCATCTACAACTAAAAAGAAATGAAAGAACAGACATTTTAAAATGAATGTAATTTAGGGTGGGATAAGGCATAACATGAAATTACAAAGTATACAATTTATGATATTCATTAACTTTTCACAGTTTGAAGTGAGCTTTGATTTATAATAATTAGAAATTTCCTCTTTCGGATAAAGACAATATTGTGTTTTGACATTTCAAGTATAATTCATTTTTCTTTCAGATTATAGTCATGTTGTTCTGAAGGAGTTATATTTTTTTTCATTTAGCTAGTTGTGTGGCCCTCAGTAATCCCAAACCGGTGGGTTAATACATTAAGTGTTTATTGCACATTATTAACTTCAAGTTCAAGACAGTGTTATATATGTTTAAGAATTGTTTCTTCTTAAACTAAAAAAAAACCACTATTTAAATTTAAAAAGTTTAATGCCTTTGAAATAATACTAAATCAAAGACATGTTTGACCTCTCTAAATTAGGAGTATTTTAGTATTTTATATATATATATATAATTTAGTATTATGTATATATGTATTTTATATATATTTATATATATATATATATATTTCCACAGTAATTACTCACTCAATGTATATTACCTATACTACAACTTAATTATTATTCTGGTTACTATAGACAGAAGTTAATATTGAGGTTTATTTATTGAGGTTTATTATTTTAAGTTAACATAGAGGTCAAATGAC
This sequence comes from Xerus rutilus, assembly GCA_028644305.1. NCBI lineage: Eukaryota > Metazoa > Chordata > Mammalia > Rodentia > Sciuridae > Xerus > Xerus rutilus. The sequence goes on along the minus strand of CM053405.1, from coordinate 14,078,121 downwards.
TTATAACATCCAGAAATAGTTCAGGTTCCTTATTGTTTAGCCCACATCTTTATTAGGTCTTTCTGCATTTAATACTTTAACTTATGTAAGGTAAAAATTGATAGGGTGGTCTGATCTCTATCAATGTGTTCATGTGTATATCTCTGAGTGTGTATATGTTTGTATGTGTGTGTGTGTATTCTTGTGTGTCAACATATGAAGAGATAGGACACAGAGAAAGAGGAAAGATGTTATGATCAAAAACAATTTCATAAGCCAAGTAGGGTGGTACATGCCTGTAATCCCAGTACTTTGGGAGGCTGAGACAGGAGAATCGTGAGTTCAAAGCCAGCCTCAGCAATGGCGAGACACTAAGCAATTCAGTGAGACACTGTCTCTACATAAAACACAAAATAGGGCTGGGCATGTGGCTCAGTGGTCGAGTAACACTGAGTTCAATCCCCAGTACCAAAAAAAAAAATTATATTATTACTTTCACATGCAATGAAAATTCACATGAAGTAAAAATACACATGAAGTAAAATTCAATTTTGTCAAAATTTATCTCCAACAAATAAGTTACTTCAGTCTTTTTTTTTTGCTTTCATTATAGAAGTTAATAGCTGTGAATCATTTAAGATGTATGATGTCACTGATTTCAATTAAACAGTTTCTCTTAATTTTTGTGAACATGTAAAAATATGATGATAATACAATTGAATTTGCTATTTTGCAATATGAACTATGATATGATTTAATGTACTTCCCTTAACTATAACATGATTTTTTAAAAAGTCACTCTGGGTATGTAGCTAATGCACAGCGGTTGCTTAACATTTGCAAGGCCCTGAGTTCAATCCTCAGTACCAGAAAAAAGAAAGAAAGAAAAAGAATAAGAAAATATGTGCATATGAAATATAGTATTTTCTACGTTTGGATAATAAAACAAATATCAATGTGTATGATTATAAGTCAAAATAGTTTTATTAATGTTAAAAAATAAAGCCATTTTTTAAATATCAATTTGGATTATCTGGTATAGGTAAGGTTATCTGCTATAAAAAATATGCTCAAAATCTTAACAGGTTTTTGTTTCTTTTCTTTTCTTCTTTTTTCTTGCTCAAATACACCCATCAAGACTGGCTTGAGTTGCTCTAATTCTGTCTCTTCCTTCCCGAAGGACCACCCCTCAAGGAGCCTAAGATTCCTTGTATCTATGATTTCCTAAGCAGAAAAATATATGAGGCAAACACTGATAGCAGACAATGTAGAAAATCATATCTGACAGAGGTAAATATTGTAAGATGGGCTGAAAAATTCCTGTGAATCCTGACTGCATTAATAGGCCTCACAGTGAGAAGTCTCACTTCCATAATCTCAGGCCCATCACTGCCCTGTCCAAGCTCTGGCAGCTGTGGACCAGGTATCTTCAGTTGGATGATCAGTCCCATAGGATTATCAGTCAATTCACTATATCATCCTTGGATGGAAAATGACAGTCAGACTCAGGAGAAGGTGGCATTAGTCGAGGCTTAGTCTTACATGCTAAAACTTGTGCTATCAATATGCACTAAGTGTGCCTTCATGAAGTTTCTCCTGGGATATTGTGATCACATGACACTTATAAGCCCTGAATGCACTCATCCTGTACCAGCCTGGACTTATGGGCTTTAGACATCATGCAAAAATGTTAAAAATCCCTTTCTTTAACATTCAAACCATGGCATTAGACATGGATATTACTTTCAGTAGTCTCCACAATCAAAATGGCCTGTTAATTTCCTACACTCAATTATCAACTTGTGAAAAAACATAGTATTGTCAGTAAATGGGATTTTTTTTACTTGTATAGCGATAATGTCTGTATTGTGCCTAAACTTGACATTTAGATAAACTAATATTGCTTTGGTTATCTTCCATGAGAACCTATTCTCACAGGCTTGTTCATATCTCTGAGCCCGTGCCCCCATCTATTTCTAGTTCAGTACTTATATTGCCTTCCTATGGATGATGTAAACAATCATCAAAACTTGTAGATTTGTTCTCTCACAATTCTGGAGTGTCAATGAGCAGAAATCAAGGCAGGGTTTGGGCAGGCTCCCCAAGGACTAGGCAAGATTTCACTTGTCTATCTTTTCTAGCATCTGCATCTACATGCCTCATATTCTTTCTTCAAGGACCTTTTCACTGTCTTTAGAGCCAGTCTATATTAATCTACTCAGGCTTCCATCACAGAATAATACTGAGTTGCACAAACAACATGAATTTATTTTCTCACGATTTTGGAGACTAAAGTCAAGATCAGAGAGTTAGCAGATTTTGTTTCTTGTGCAGCCTCCCTCCTGGACTGGTAAGCGGCCAACTTCTTGCCCTGCCTCATTTGGCTGTTCTCCGCACATTCACCTGTCTGTGTTCCTCTGCCTGTGTCCTAAACTCTCTTCTCCTGCTGTATTAAATCACATTTGAACTCAACTTTAACTTAGTTACCTCTTTATAGACCCTATCCACAAATACAGTCACATTGTTAGGTGTTGGAGATTAGGACTTCAACATTGGAATTTGGAGAAAAGTGGTGGGTGGCACATAATTCAGCCCACAGTACAGAGGCATACAATCTTCTCTCTGACTTCTTTCTGCTTCAGTCACGTGACCTTTCCTTCTGTGCTCTTCACTAAAATACTTTTATGTTCCTTTTTGTAAGAATACATATGGTTTCAGATAAGTCGCCTTGGGTAATATAGGATAATCTCCCCCATCCCCCAATCCTTAATAATATCTGTAAAGTCATTTTGGTTCCATGAGGAAACATTCTCATGTTCTGGAAATTAGATTGTTTATATCTTCTAATACCCTACCATTTTCCTGTTTCTCATTGTACAGTTAAAGACTCATTTTATCTTCAAATCTTAATGTTATAGTTTAAGACCATTGAATACAGCAATGTAAGAATAGATTTCATACATCTGAGGGTTGATATTTTACCCTCAAACATATTTAGTTATTGTAACTGCTTTTGACTTAAAAAAGTGAAGACTTGAGATATAGTGTAATTCACTGATTTTCAAATAAGGAGAGAGATGAACTTTGAATGTCTTCAAAGAGATGAATGAGAACAGAGGCACAGAGGTTAAGGAGATGACATCAAAGCTTTAGAAGATTTAAGTGTTCTTTAACATTAAAACCATATGTTTGTGTAAAGCATGGTTCCAGGTAACCATTTTATTAAAAAGGAAAAGCTGATGCTCAACCTCAGGGATGATATAAAAGCTACTGCCTAGTGAAAGAACATTTGGCTCTAATGATGATTTTTAAGATTCATTCTAATGCTAAAATTTCATAAATATCCTCATGCCAGACCATATATTCATTATAAAATATTTCAATCATGGGGCTGGGATTGCAGCTCAGCGGTAGAGCACTTGCCTCGCATGCGTGAGGCCCTGGGTTCGATCCTCAGCACCACATACAAAGCAATAAAATAAAGACATTGTGTTCATCTATAACTAAAAAAATATTTAAAAAAAATATTTCAATCATTTTTTTCTTTTGATCATCTTAGGCATGCATCAAACTGCCACAGTTGAAAAAAGAAGATATTACATACCATGTTTCTATTCTTCATTATTTATCTAATGAATATTTATTTACACTGCCTTGTTTGAGCCAAAGAAAGCATATAGGATGTACAGTGGACAACATCAAAGCTATCCTTCTCTGCTTCAAAAATATGTAAAATACTACTTTACAAAAAAATTGCATTTTCTTTATGCAAATACTCCAAGAAGTTTGAGCAGAATGACTACTGGCTAATATATGAAAATTAAACTATATTCTACCCTATTTCCACTCTGTTTTTTACTAAAAGGACTATGTATATGTGGGCAAAACCATATTAGCACTAGAAAGCAAAGAATCCCTTTCCAAACAGAGAAATGTGTTATTGAAGGTTAAAATGAGAAGGAAAATAGGTTTTACTGCTAATGTTGGATAAGGTCTTATGAAAATCAAAGGAAGATTCACATAGCAAACACTTATAAACTTCTCCATCTTCTGAATCAGTATGTTTGGATATAAGAGCTTGTGGGGAAGATGGGGACCAGGATCATGATTTGAGAAAAAAAAATTCAGCAGAATTCTATATGGTGTAAGTAAAGTAGCTTGCTGCTGAATTCAGTCTGAGTTTACAATACATGAAGGATGAACTTAGTTACTTTGGAAGTTTCCAATGAAGTCAGCAAGACAGTTTGGAAAAAAGGGCCCTCAGCAAACTAATTTGATTTAAACAAGACTACAAAACAACTCTGCATTCTGGGCTAGTTCCTTCCTTGCAGATCCTCAACCTTCAGCTACAACTCCCTCTCTCTCTTTGTACATTATTCCCCCAACACCATTACCCAGTGATGTAATTGTCCAATATTAAACAAATTCACAACTTTCTGATGAAAATTTTATCCATGTTTCTGACTTTTATGTAAGTATGGATTAATTCAGATAGTCAGCAGGGTGTTGTCAATAGTTGTGATTTACTAATCCCATTTGGTTTAGTGAGAAAGAAAAATCAGTACATAATATCATTACCAGAACCAGGCGCAAAGGTTTCACATATCAGTTACTTTGAGTTTAAAAAGATAATGTTTTACACATGAAAGATTAGGACAGTGGAGAACAAAAGATGCTAAGTTTAACTACAGGATGAGTAGAAAGGTCATCCAGATATATGTCCCAGGTCACTGCACAGCCAGTCCCACTCAACCATGTCCATACACAATCTCTTACAACTGAAAACATGTGGCAGGCATGCACTGTGTTTTTGTTGACTATGCTGCATTTATTCCTGTAATGCAGAATATAATCGAACACATTGATGTAAAAAATAAAGATACAAGTTAAAGTTGAATAGTTTCCTTTTCTGAAAACTCTATATTTATCACATGGTATATTATACTATGTATTTTATTACTTTGTAACAGCAACCATCTGCTTATCTTCACTCTCACTCTTCAATTTAGAGATCATTCTATTATTTTCAGTCTCACCGGGTGGACTAAATATACAGAAAATAATGTTTCTTGAAACATTTTTCAAGGTATTCATGTTTCATCACTTTTAGCAAAAGATAATAGATTGCTTTGTTGTTGTTATTTTTTTAATAATAGACATAGTAAAACATCTGAATCCCTTTGTCAAAGGTAATGTTAATTTTTTGCTCGGTCATGAGTGAAATTAACAAGGTTTTCCCTAGGCAATGTGCACTTGAGAAAATGCCTCTACTCTCTTATTTTAGTTCTAACACCTTTCTGCAGTTACCCCACCCTGCCGGGGTTCCTCATTAAGCTTCTTCTACACTCACTGCTCTTGTGACTCTCTCTCCTCTCCCCTATAACACTTGTTCTAAGGGAACTGAAATGAAAAAGGGGAGACAATTCATTTTCAGTGCGAACATTTGCAGAGTAGAAGTATTTCAAAGAACTCGGAGTCCTAAGGGGAATGAAGTAAGATTTTCTAAGCTATAGGAAAATCTTAAGAATAGAGAAATTTAGCTTTCATTTTCTCCCCTTTAGGTCTTGTATTCAAAGTGGCAACAATCTCTGTATAATCTATATCAATCCTGTGTTCGATCTCTTTTTAGTTAGTAGTTTTTTGTTTTTTGTTTTTTTTGGTACCGGGGATTGAACTCAGGGGCACTTAACCACTGAGCCACATCCCCAGCCCTATTTTGTATTTTATTTAGAGACAGGGTCTCACTGAGTTGCTTAGCACCTCGCCATTGCTGAGGCTGGCTTTGAACTCGTGATTCCCCTGTCTCAGCCTCTCAAAGTGCTGGGATTACAGATGTGCGCCACTGCACCTGGCAGTAGTTTCTTTAAAACTAGTAATATCATAATAGTTCTCATAATGACCCTACATTACGTTGTAATTATTTATTGTGGGCCATTAAAGAAAGTGGAAAATGCCAAATATGTGCTGCCTTTAACTCATGAACTTCAAGAGGAATTTCTATGGAGTTGGATTTCACTTGTCTATATATTTCCCCTGCAATTCTCTATGGATATTACAAATAAACGATGTTACAAATAAACATCGAAAATGACTTCTGCTGGACATCATCCATCCATATATTTTTTCTTTTATTTATGTCTACAGTTTCTTTATTGATCATCTTTGCCTAATTTCATTTTCTTGGTCTGTCAAAAGCTGTTATGGATATTTTATAAGTGATCAATTTCCTATTAAGATAGAAAATTATATCCACTCATTAGAATTAACACAACCAGTTTCAATAATGTGTGGCAAAGTCTAAATCAACCCTGAAATGATAGCAAAGGAGAGTGGTTATCAAGGAAGAGAAGCCCAAGTGTCCCATCCAGGGCTCTCTTATCTTGCTATTGTTTTTAGACCGTAAGCATATCAAATGTTTTGAAATAGAATGGTTGGTAATCGTCCTCTTACTTCATTCAAACTGAGTATTGAATAGCTCTGTCTAATGATAAACTTATTTTTGAAGCTTAAAATTATTCTGAAAAGTTTACAAGTAGTTCTATATTATGTACATTAATATGAGATATTTTTATGCTATCTGTAATATGAGATTGTGGAAAAGACACAAAGGATGTCATGCCCTTCACAACATTTACATGTCCATAAATATTCCTGTAAGGGTCCCCTTGAAGTTTGTTCAGGGGGGTATTTGTGACTTGTTTACGGAGATCTTGCATACATTTTGATAAATAGAGCCAGTAAATGAACCAAAGGGGGAATCAAATCCTCCTAGAAAGTATTAAATTGCAGTAAGAAACTTATTACAGTGTATCTAATCTCTGTTTGAAGACTGTCATTTCTCTAAAGCACAGCCATAAACCAAATTAACTTGAGCTGATGCTCTAAATGAGAAGTTGTGTGTATGTGTTGATGCCTAATAATGTTGCAGCTCTGGGTGAGAACGCCCACCTGAGCAGACTCATTTCCACCTCTGCCTCCTCCTGTAAGTTAATTATGTAACTAGGGTAAAACCTTGCAAACTGATCTGAGAATATTTATCTAAGTAAACACTGCATTTATAAATAAATTTCCACAATCTTCTAATTTCCCATCACAGATGTGTAAACATAAACCTAATCATGTCTTTCAACTATGCCACGTTTAGATTTTATAAAACTAGTCTTTGATGCTTTTAACAAAAGCTGCAATTTACTTTTGTTTTCTGTTTTAAAACATTTTGACATCATTAGAAATTTCAATACTGATTGATACTTAATGGAAAAAAATTGCAAAATTTAAGCTCTAACTGAAAATTTGTTCTCAGACTCAAAGGTAATGCTGGCAGCATTTTACCAAGATGAAGATTGCGAGTTTGGGGAAATTACATTTTCTCAGGTGAAGGAAGTAGTTTCTATTATTAGTCTGTTCACTCATTAACTTATTTATAGTGTACAGCTATAAATAATTTAGTATTTAGTATCTGATACAGTGTTTCATAGACAATTAAGAATATATTTGGCCAGGTGCGATAGCGCAAGCCTGTAATCCCAGTGGCTGGGGAGGCTGAGGCAGGAGAATGTCAAGTTCAAACTCAGCTTTAGCAACAGCAAGGTACTAAGCAACTCAGTGAGACTGTCTCTAAATAAAACACCAAAAGGGCTTGGGATGTTGCTCAGTGGTTGACTGAACCAGAGTTCAACCCCTGGTATCCCCTCCAAACAACAAAAATACAATAGATTTGGAAAATTTTCTTAGCTCTTAGATAAACACAATCTCTTGCTGGATTGTCAAAATTCTTTAAAAAATTTCTATAAAATCTAATTATTATTCTTTTCTATATTTTGCACATATATTCCAACTACTGTATTTTTATTGACATTTTCCCCAAAATTTATAATATTGTAATTTTTTAAAAATTAGGAATATGCTAGCATATAGTATATACAGCATGTATATACTATATGCTAGCATATCAATGTAGCATATAGACTATTATTATTTCTTACTTTAAATTCTGAACTATAATTTTAAGGCATAGGAGAATTTAGTAGGAGAAAATCACTGTAAGCTGGTATTCTCATAATTGTTTAACTCCACTTCAAATTTCTTATCTATATTATATAAGTTAAATGCACACACAAACACATATACGTAATGTATATTTGAAATATGTAACATTATATTTGTTGTGTAGCTTAATATGCTCATAAATATTTTTATTATTTTATTTTTCATACTTTTTCCCTCTATCTTAATAATTATGTTTGAACCAATCTTTTTCTATAACTTTTTAACTTCCAAATTAAGAATTTTATTTCTCTTTCTATTTATTATAGTTCTTTTTAAATATATCTATAAGTGAATATGTATTATATCTTGTTCAAAATTCATCTCTGTATTAAAATCTGGAAAATAATTATTTATGTCTTAAAATATTCCCTCTTTCCCATTCTCTGTTCTCAATTTCCATATAAATGAAACAGAGCCCAAGATGAAAGCCAGTATTTTTTAAAAAAATCAATTTCAGCTGGGCACAGTGGCACATGCCTGTAATCCTAGCACTTTGGGAGGCTGAGACAGGAGAATCATGAGTTCAAAGCCAGCCTCAGCAATAGCAAGGCGCTAAGCAAATCAGTGAGACTCTGTCTCTAAATAAAACACAAAATAGGGCTGGGGATGTGGCTCAGTGGTCAAGTGTCCCTGAGTTCAATCCTTGGTACCAAAAAAAAAAATCAATTTCACAAGTGGCATCTCATCATTTATGTAGTGGAATATTCTCTAAATGCAAGTGAGATAAGTCCAGCCTACACTGTAGGTGGAACTGTCACACAAGGACAGGGTTCCAGGAGGGAGGGTTCACTGGGATCTGTTCTTGATACTGCTTATCACAATATTCAAATTATGCCGGGCGTGGTGGCTCACGCTTGTAATCCCAGCACTTTGGGAGGCTAAGACAGGAGAATTAAGAGTTCAAAGCCACCCTCAGCAACAACAGCAAGGTGCTAAGCAACTCAGTGAGACCCTGTCTCTACATAAAACACAAAATAGGGCTGGGGATGTGGCTCAGTGGTCAAGTGCCCCTGAGTTCAATCCCCAGTACCAAAAAAAAAAAAAACAACAAAACCAATAATCAAATTATTTACTAATGGGAATTTGGCTCTGAACCCCATAGTTGATCCACATTTTTCCATATGTAACAAAAATTATTATTGACAGCCTGTATCGGATTAAAACTTGTAGTGAAATTTTGGTGACAGAAAAAAATAAAACTCAAAATATTTTATTTTTACATCAGATTTTTATAGATAGCAAGTACACACTAAAACATAAATAATCCCTATAAATACATTTACTTCCTTTTAACAAATCTTTCTCAAAGACTGAGGGGATTTTATTATTCTTGACAAATATCAAATATTCATCAAGGTACACTTGCATCATTAAAAGCATTTAATTTCATTAATTTAATACCATGATTTTCAGTTGTGGCAGAATGATTTATTTAGATATTAATTTAAGTTCTGTTTACTAACTCCCAAACCACTTCCTCACTCCCAAAGAAGAAAGCACAAAGCCAAAGCTGTCTGACAATAACTCCAGGTTTTTAATGAACAGAGACTAAATCTTTTGAGGAAAGGTATTAAGTTGAGTTTAAACAGTAAATTTTTTCAAATACAAAGAATATGCAGAGACTATAATGATAAGATATGTCTGAATATTTAGTCAAATTTAATGTTCATGAAATAAATGAATGAAAAGGAATATGTTAGGACACAGGAGGTTAAATGTGTCCTGGAGGCTGGTCCCTGGATTCATAACACACTCACATCCATAGCAACATTGTGTTTTGCATTTTGAATTTATCAGAATTCTCAGATCTTCAGATAAATTTGACGCAGATGGAATTACAAAGTGCCTTTAGTAGATGATTAGGCATTGTGGGTGAAGCCCTCATAAATGGATTAGCATTCTTATAAAAGAGGCCCCATACAGAGGGCTGCCCTTTCCACTATCTAAGATTACAGAAAAGAGGTGCCCTCACTGAATATCAGATCCACTTGATCTTGAACTTCCCAGCCTCCAGACTGAGAAATATTGTTCAGTTGTTTTTGAGCCTCCCCGTCTGTGGCGTTCTGTGATAGCTGCTGCAGTAGACCACAGTCCACATATTGGTGGTCTTTATGGAGGGTAGAAGCGAGAACCCATTCTTGTCTTTTTTTGAGACTGCCTGCTATTCCTTGTGTCATGGCCATCTTCCTTAATCTTCAGAGTCAAGAAAGGAGGCAGAACTTCTATACCTAGTGTCTCTCTGATATCTGCTTCTGCCTTCAAGTCTTTCTAACTTTAAGATTTCTGCCTCTCTTTTCCATTTTTAAGGACTTTTAGTTACTTTGAATCCACCAGGATCATACACAATGACCTGATTAGCAAACAACTCCCTTTTGCACGCTACCTAACATGCAGTTTCTGGGGAATAAGAACACTGGCATTGAGCAGGTCATTAGTATGCCTAACATAATAGTTTTAAGAGAGCTCTAAGTTAGAATATTTTCATCTTATTTTTTCAACATTTCATTTGTACTACTTGAAACCTCATGTTGTGTAACTATTATGTGACTTTTTTTTTTCTTTTTAACAAAATAAGACGGCATTCCTTTAAGGAATATTCCTTAAGGATACAGGGTATTGGTGAAATGATACAAGAATTTTATTACACTATTTGGGTGAGGGAGAGAAACACATTTGAATTTTAATGTGTGGAAGCAGATAAGAAAAAATGAAGAAAGATGAAGAGATATGATAATATGATATTTGGCAAAAACAATTTTTCACAAACTCCTTTTCCATTTAAGATGATGTTATGGTTTGGATGTGAGGTGTCCTCCAAAAGCTCACATGTGAGAAAATGCAAGAAGGTTCAGAGGAGAAATGATTGGGTCCTAAGAATCTTAATCAGTAAATTAATCCCCTAATAAAGATTAACCGAGTGGTAAGTTGTGGCTGGAGTAGGTGGGAATTGGGGCCTACCTTTGTGGTATATATTTTGTATCTGGAAAGTGGAGGCTCTCTTTCCGCCTTCTGATCACCACGTGAGTTGCTTCCTTCTGACACACTTTCTGCCATGATATCCTCCCTCACCTGAAATCCTGAGGAATGGACCTGGCCTTCTATGGACTGATAGAGTTTTTTCTAAGCCTCTCAGTCTGACATTTTGTTATAGCTGCTGGATAGACCCCAATCCAGGTATTGGTGCTGTACTGTCCTTCTAACACTTTTAAACTGGGATAGTATTTAAGACAACTACACAGTACCCCTTTGCACTTATAGGAACATTTTATTTCTATTGATAACTAGTGATTTAAACGTCTTTGAAAAAAATGTTCATGCTGTTCACCTTAGTCACAAGATACTCCGTGCACGTTTTGATCATAATGCTCTGATTTCTTCCTGTCATCACTCCTTCCAGAGTCAAAAAAGGCAGTGAATTGCTCTGTCTCTTCAACATTTCTCTAAATGTAACGTGATGTAATCCTTTCTTGCTTTTTATATATTTCCTCTGCTTTGTGAGTAAAGAAGCCAGATATATCCCAAAATTCCTACACTGTTTGTGATGTAATATAATAATTTGTAATTAATCAATGTCATATCGAGTCTGCCTCCTAATAATCTATGACTCATATTTAATCTTTCACTCCAAATATGTTCAGATCAAATATTCCCTACTGCACAACCTTCTAGAGTTCAATCAAATGAGCCCTGGTTCTTTCATTTTGTGCAATACCTACTGCACTTACAACTGTATTATAAAAGTATCTTCTCTTCTAAGACTATGACTCCATAAAAAGTAAACTGTTTCTATTTTTCTTAACCTTCTAGGACAGTATTTATGTAGATCCATGTCTAGAATAAAGAACATCTTAAAATATTTTGAAGGCTGAAAAATGAAAGGTGATATCTATTTCTTATTGCAACTTACCCAAAGTTTGAATGAAAATTATTTAAAACTAACACATTTTTCATTACTTAGATGTACTTTCTAGACTGTTGACTACTAATTGAAAATATCAATGAATATATGTATATACACATATATAGAGATGTATACATATATATATGCAGTCATCATCCACGTTTTATTAATGCCTTGATTTCTTTCTGTCATCATTGCTTTCTGTTATGTATGATGACAGCACTTATGAACTCTAGTTCTAAAAACCCAGCTTAACTGTATGTGCCCTAGTATGGTAAAAGAGCTTTGGATCTTACCTAGGTGTTAGAATTTGTTACACTTGAGTTGGAACCCCAAATCTGCTCCTCTGGTTACTTGTTAAATATTGTACCCAATATTCTAGTGCCTCAATGTCTATTTGTTAATTGTAGTAAAACAAAATTTTGCAGAATACTGAAAATGATTTCTTGTTTGTGCAGAATGTTTTATTTCAATAAAAAGTTATTCTAGCACTTCTTTTTCTATATCTACTTCTTGATTCAAAATTCATTCTGTGGTTTATGTGGTATAAATATGTGGTACATATTTATGGATGCTATTTTCTATGAACTCTTTACATATGTCACAATAAACTTTAATTCTGTATATATGTGGATCTATATATGTATATGGACATTTGTGTGTATATGTATATGGACATGTGTGTGTGTATATGTATATACACCAGAATACATGAATATCAGAATATATGTATGTGTGTGTGTGTGTGTGTGTGTGTATACACATATTTTTGGCTACTCACTTTTTACTTTTGTCCAGAAGAAATGTTATTTGCAAGCTTTTCCTGAGTAGAAAATTGTTTTTCCTTTCACTTCTCTATCTTGTAATTGAATCACAGATACCCTGTTTAGAACCACATCTTATGAGAGTTCTTGCATTCTAGATGATAGATATCAAAACCCAGTTTCTGGAACATAGTCCTGCTTGGCCAGTTCCTCAGGAGAAATTTGTCATGTTCTAGATATGAGGTTTCCCCCAAAAGCTCATGTATAAGACAATGAAAGAAAATTTAAAAGTGAAATGATCGGGTTATTAGAGTCTTAACATAGTCCTTTAATCCACTGGGGAAGGCGTGGCTGGAGAGGTGGGTCCCTGGGGCCATGATATTGGGATTTATATTTTGTCCCTGGAGAGTGGAGTTATCTCTCTGCCTCCTGATTGCCATGCCCTGAGATATTCCCCTTTCCTATATCATTCCAACATGATATTCTGCCTCACCTTGGGTCCAAAGCAAGGGACTTGGCCATCTTTAGACTGAGACCTCCCAAACCATGAGTGACAAATAAACTTTTCCTCCTTTAAAGTTGTTCTTCTCAGGTCTTTTGGTCACAGTAATGAGAAAGCTGACTAGAACAAAGCCCTTGCCACCCAAACTCTCCAGGTAAGTGTGAAGTTATGTCTTTGGAAGCTGCTTTTCTGGTCATAGTTTCCTCAGTCTCATTCAGCCTCTTCTCAACAGATAGAAATCCTTCAGACTCTGAAGGACTGTGTACGTTTTCCATTATTTCACTGCACCCACATACGCTTACAGTATTGCATTTCTGGTCATGCTGAGAATTTTATTTCTGAACTCAGAGGCCAAAGGACTATGCTATATCCCCTGCTCATTACCAAGGGTTTCATCCTATTTACTTTCTGTGAAAATGCTTAATTTTAGAATACATTTTAACTTCTTCTACTATGTTTAAGAGATAGTGATGATGCTGGTAGTGGTGAAAAACACAATGATATAAATAAAGAAGTCATTTAATTTATTTATTAATATCATGCTTCCTAAAGAAGTATTTTACAGACGTGCCAAGTTCTCATTTACACAAATTTAAAAGCAATATTGCCCCCTATGCTATGTAATTTCTGCATAAATTCATGCATTAGTTCCCAGCATTACCATGCACAAAGCTAGAGAGCCTAGAACTTGACCTGAATTTCTCCCCTTCCTCCCACAGTGTACCAAGTAGAGATGAGCATAGTGCTATGACTTACTTTACGTCAAGATATTTTTAAATTTTATATTGGTAATACTAATTCAATTTTTCTCATGCCTAATACCATGGTGATTGTGTTATTTATAAAAGTAAAGAGATATGTAAGCTACCTGTAGGTATCTTGATGTACTTATTTACAATGAGAATATAATGGATGTTTGGGGCAAAGAAATAGTAACTAAAGCTTAGTTTCAGAATACTAGAAAGGATGAGATGTTTATTAATTTATTTGTCCTTCATTATCTGATGCCTTGCAATACATATTTGTATTTATTTACAAGATATTATGGTCATATCAGGACAAACCTGTTGGATCTATAATATATTCTCCCCAAATAGTTCATAGAACTATTAAATATGTAGTGAAGGTTAAAAGAAGGAATCATATATATGTAGTTGTTCTAAAATGTTGAATTTTATGAATTAATGTATATATATATAAACAAATACATATAAATTATATACACACACATACATATAGATGTATTTGAGACAGTCTTATAATGCCCAGACTCGTCTCCAACACTCGAACCAAGCAATCATTCTACCTCATCTTCCAGAGAAATGGGACAACAGGTGTGTGCCATTACATCAGGCTCTGAATCTTATATTTTAAAGTAACACATCCCTTGCATGTACCGTAAACTTCAACATGCTTTTAAGTGGATATGGATTGAAAAGGAGAAGATTCTTTAGCTTATTAATAGTTTTCTTCTAGGATTGAAAAAATAGTCATAATGCTATGCAATTCAATATGAACACTTTCATTAAAAATTAATTTATTTGGACCATGGTGGATTCAACATATTACAATTGTTTTGTGTGGCAAATAGTTTTGACTTTTTTGATTGAATCCTTTTTGGAATATTTTACTTCTATCTACCTAATAGATTAAGGCATATAGAGAAATAGCCAGAAGTCTACATCATTTCTCAAATCTCTAAATGAGTTCAAATACCTATGGTTAGTTTAGAATGAATTATTAAAGAGGAGATCATGCAGTTTGAAAGAGCATGTTGTCCTTGGCCCTATCTGTACATGTAACTCTGATTTTCTTTTGTACCAACAAGATCAACAACAATTTAAAAATCCATCCTGTTCATGTCATTATGTTAATAGCTAACATACACATATACGAAACCTAGTAATGTTTGCATGATTATGTTTTATCTGTCCTCCTCAATCTACTCTTCCTAATTCAAAGTATCAGATACCAGGTCCTGAAGCTCCAGCATTTAATGTAAAAATCCTCTTGGACTCCAGAAACCCACCTTGTGTTTTGGAGAATGGTTGAAACATAGTGAGGCATTTTAAAGGGGGATTTTGACAGAGGACCACGTAAACACAGATAGAGCAGGTCACATTGTCTTGAAAGATTCATGTGAGTCCTGCAGGCAGCAATCAGCTTCTGTGTCAGGCATATCTATTATAGGCACCATGTAATGTCCACAGGAAGGCCAGTGAGTGGATTCTGGTATTGATTCTATTTCTTGCCATTACCATACTGGCGGAGATGTTGGTGACATATCTGCCAATTTTGACTCTTCTTATTTCCAACATAACAGTCTGGTTGCTGCCCTCTGACTTCTACTAGCTCTTTCCCGTATCTTTCACCAGGCCCCTCCTATTTTTAGTCTAGTGAAGGTGTGGTTTTAGAGCACCATTTTTGCTCTTGCTATTCATAGCTTCTCATTCTGTGGTTAAGACCTATCTGCTCAGCATCCTCCAGAGCCTCCATTAACTTTTAGATAATTTGGTCAACCATTTACAGATTATCACAACAGTTGTTATTTTGATTGCTCTGGAGGTTGTATTTATTTCTCTGAATGATAAGAAGAGGATTGCCTGCATTGGGAGAGAAAAGCACAAAACAATGATATTTCTAGCTAACTGACTAATAACTATGTGTAAATTCTATGCGGATCTCTAAATGTACCACAGCTTCCCATGCAATCATCAATGTATTCTAGAGTTTATTTGAAGGAAGATGTCTTATGGTGGATGAAATTCTTAATTATGATATAATCTTTTAAAATGCCCTCTGGTTTATCTGTCATTTTATGTAATTAACATTTATTTTAAAACCTTGAATTTGTTAAATGTTATCGAAGTAGTAATAAAGAGAAATAAAGAGATCAGCTCTTATGAGATGTACTTTTTAGTAGAAGAAATTAAATAAGTACATCCACATTTATATGGGCTGGAATTGTAGCTCATTGTTATAGCACTTAACCCAGTAAGGCTATGGAATCGATCACCTGCATGGCAAGGAAAAACGTACAACTTCAGACAGACATAAAGAAAATGAGTAAAATGAAACTAGAATATAGAGGGTGACTGGAAAAAGAATAATTTGTATCATGTAGTCAAGGAATCTCTGAAGAGGCTACACTAGAACTACAATTGTGATACAATTGTGATAAAATTCTTCTGAAAGTAGAGAAAATAGAAACTGAAAAATATTCAAAGCCATGTGTAATGGCTCATGGCTGTAATCCCAGTGGCTTGGAGGCTGAGGCAGGAAGATTGTGGGTTCAAAGTCAGCCTCAGCAAAAGCAAGGTGCTAAGCAACTCACTGAGACCCTATCTCTAAATAAAAAATACAAAGTGGGGCTGGGGATGTGGCTCAGTGGTTGAGTGCCCCTGAGTTCAATCCCTGGTACCAAAAAAAAAGAAAAAAAAATTCAAGGTAAGAATGAGTTAAGCTTGTGAGTTAATTTGCAAAGTATGCCAGAATAAAGTACCAGAAACTGAAGTCTTTCAACAATAGAATTTATTGTCTCACAGTTCTGGAGGCTGGAAGCCTGGTAACAATGTACATTCAAGGTTGCTTTCTTCTGAGAGATGTAAGGAAGAATCAATTCCATGCTTCTCCTTAGCTTCTGGTGGTTGGATAGCAAACTGGCATTCTTGGTTTACAGAAGCATTACCCTGACCCCTGACGTCTGTATTTGTCTTAACTATGGAATTTTCTTGTGTGCATGTCTGTTCAAATTTCCACTTTTTATAAGGACAGAGGTCATATTGGCTTAGGGACACAACCTATTCCAATATGATCTCTACTTAAATTACATCATGTAGGTCCATTTTTCCTATTTCTTTTTTCTTTTTAATTTGTAGATGGACACAATACTTTTATCTTATTTATTTATTTATTTGTATGTGGTGCTGAGGATCAAACCCAGTGTCTCACACATGCCAGGCAAGCACTCTATCACTGAGCCAAAATCCCAGCCCCTTTTTTCCTATTTCTTAATAAGGTTATATTCTATGGTTATAGAGGTTAGGACTTTAATATATGAAGTTTGAATGGGCATTATTCAACCCATAACATTTTATTTAACATTTAGCTTTTACTATATAGCAAACCATCCTAAAACTTGTTTTAAAAAATAATATTACTCATTTTACCCATGATTGTTTAGAATGGCAGGACCAGAATCAGTTGGTGGCTTAGTTGGGCTCACTCATACTTTTATGCTCAGTTGATGGTTTACTGAGTAGCTCTGCCTCTGAGGACAGGCTGGTTGTTGGTGGAGGTGACAAGTGCTATAAGGCCATGGCGTTTTGTTCGTCTCCTGCCAGGCTAGCCCAGAACTGTTCACGTGTTGACAATAGGATTCAACAGCCATAAAAGAAAATGTCTAATGTGCTCGTGCTTCCCAATGCTCTGTTTCATGCTTGCTAATGCCTCTGTGGTCAAAGCAATTCATACCTGGTTTAGTTGGGTAGAGAAACAAATTAGTGCTTTTGAGCAGAGGAGCTGCTCTTATCCTTCAGGCTCTTATAATATTACAAGGGCCTAAATGCAAAGGAAAGAAGCTTTGAGGCTATTTTCACAATTTAACATAGCTTATTTGAAAACCAGAAATGAGATATCTGTATGAGTACCCACTTGTTTCTGTTGAATTATTTTTAGTTGAGTAACTTAAATAGAATATACATATAAAGTTCATATACAATATATATAGATTAAGTTCATTTGATTCATTATTCTGAAACTTTCATCAGATACATGAATCAATGATGAAGAAAATAAAAGAGGTTCATTGCTTGTGATGGAAGTTCTCTAGTGAGATTTTTGAATAATACATTTTTGTGTAGCACCCCAGAGATGCCTAATGATGCCTATTGATAAGCCTGGCTCCTCAGACTTTTTGATTCTATAAAGAATGTAGTATTTTTCTATTAAATCACCTACTTGTTAGCCCACATAGACTTCCCTTTGTAAGAGTGAAATACTTTAACTCATCTACATTTAAATAGAATATATATATGTGTGTATATGTCTATATGTCTATATCTATATCTATCTATCTATCTATCTCTTCATTTGGGTACATGAATAAGTGGGAAAACATAGAAATTATAAAAAAAAATAATTCTCCTAGCCTTACTCTCACAATAACCTTTCCCAGTACCCTTGGTAGATAAATTTTATGATCTAGAACTTTTTCTACATGCAATTTATTGATTTAAAATTCATAATCTATCAACAGTTTTTCCAGGCCAAGGGAAAACCACAGGTATAAGATTGTAACTCTCAGAACCATGACATAATTAAAGATACAACCAGTTTTAATAGATACCAGGCATAGCAGTCAATATTTCAGTTCCTGGACACAAAATAACATGCTCATAAATTGGCTCCTTTTCTCCAAGGCTATTAATATTAAAGAATTTTCATATTTGATCAATTCCGTTTCTCTGGAAGACTTAAATTTCTCTGACCCTAAATTCTGTTCCCATGTAGGAAAACTATTTTTGTTTTTATTGTTTTGTTTAAAACCCAGGATTCATTCTTCCATATTTTGAAAATAGTCAGATTTCCTTCTAGATAATTATATCTTCTCCTTTGAGATCAGAGTTAGTGCCTTCATATAGATCCAGCATTAGCAACTTAGATTAAATTCATTTGATTCATTATTCTGAGACTTTCAATCATCAGACACATGAATCAATGATGAAGAAAATAAAACAGGTTCATTACTTGTGGTAGAAGCTTGCTATTGGGATTTTTGAATAATAAATTTTTTTTAATATCTTTATTTTTTTATTTTTATGTGGTGCTGAGGATCGAACCCAGTGCCTCACGCATGCCAGGCAAGCACGCTACCACTGCGCCATAACCCCAGACCATGAATAATAAATTTTTGTGTAGCCCCCCAGACATGCCTAATGTTACCTATTGATAAGCCTGACTCTTCAGACTTTTTGATTCTATAAAGAATGTAATATTTTTCTATTAAATCACCTACTTGTTAGCCCACATAGACTTCCATTTATGAAATACTTTAACTCATCTACATTTATAAACTAAATAATTACAGTTTACTTAGAAATATTTAATGTATATAAAAATTCAGTTTATTGTGTGATTGTGAATAATAAAAATTAAAGAGGTATAGGATGGGGATGTAATAGTGGTAGAGCTACTTACTAAGCATACACAAGGCCTGGGTTCTATCCCTAGCACAAATAATAATAGTGCTAATAAGAAAAAAGAAACAACAATATAAAGAGATACAGTAGAGAAAAAGTCTTGATTCTTGATTACAAAGCAGATGAAGACTAAATAGTAACATGCCATAAAAATGCCATCAAGACTTCAAATCTGTTTTTTTTTTTTCCCCATCCAATTAACAGTGGACTGGGAATCAAAAATATGTTAAAACTTAACAAAATCTTCCAGAATATCTTCAAATAAATAATAGTGATTAAAAAGACCCCAATCTGCAGATTATTTTAAGAAAGTAATATAAGAAAACCTGTAGATACACTTAATAGTTTGGCTAATTCTCATCTGAAATTAATTGCTTTATTTCAAACAACATATGTGTGCATATATGTGAAACAAATGCATGTTTTTTCAATAACCATGCAGCCAGCACTGGTGGAACCCTGCTCATACACCTTCATCCTTAATATTCACTGCACTGACTCTAAATGCTGAATCTGCTTTTCTTTACCTGAAGACTTCTTTGGTGACAGAAATCTTCTTCAACAACTCACACAGCAAGTCAGCAATACTAAAACATAACACTTTGCTTGAGTAATCTCCAGCCAAAGACAGATAAAAAAATGTCCTTACTTTCCCTTCACGTTGATTTGAAAAACTCCAAGGCATGTATTCTATTTCTGTTTGCCAGCAGGTTTAAACACCAGCCATGCACAGCAAGAACTCCTTGGTAACACATTGTTGTAAACCACCTGTACTTACCTTTTCATGTCACTTGTCCTCTATCAGTATTTTGGAGATTCTTGGGATGACCTATAAAATAAACTATTCCTTTTGAGTTTTGTCTCAAAATCTGCTTCTGTTTGAACCAAATTAAGACTAAAGGGCAGTGGATAATTTACAGAGAAAAGACAACAGGCCTGGGAGTGCTCTAAAATAAATGTCCAGGTCGAAGAGCATGAGCCCACAGAGGGGACAAAGAAGATGAGATTAGCTGGCCAGCTGTCCATGCAAAGTATGGGCATTGACTCCTAAGGACAAGCAGACATCAACAAGCATTATCATTCATTTTGAGTGCATTTCAATTTCTATGCCTTTTGACCATGAAAATGGAATTTTAAGGAGTAGAATTTGAGTAAATAATGAGTGAATACAAGTACTAGAAATTATATTTTACAGCTGGCAAGAAAGTAATTGGAAATACCAAGCTTACATAAGGAGAAACTTACTGTCAATGACATTTTATTCTCAGTGAGAATTTTATTTCCTAAAAAAAATTCACATGGAAAATAGAAAATATTTTAATATTCTAGGGTAGGCTATGGAAATGTCTGTATGTTTGGCTCTAGAAATCATGTAAAGTACATATTTTAAAGTAAAAGAAGTCAGTAAATTCAGAAAGTTAGCTCTTTCCTATGAAATGATAAGAGTGCCTTCCAGTGACTTCTATATCTCCTAGCTATAAAATGTACTTTAATGCCAGACTTAGAAATCTAGACATTTTTTTATGTCAGAGACACTTTCCATATTATGTTTAGTTCAAAAATCATTTACAATATATGCAAACTTGATATGCATATATAATTTAGGAAGTTCTAAATGACACGTAACTGTAAATATATTCTACTTGAAAGTATGTGATAAAATATATGTGTTTGTATATACATATACAGAAATGATTCAAAATTTTCCATTATTCACAGTTCTATGTCAGATGGTAAATTATCCAATATATTACATATATATACGTATTATAATCTCATTCAGTATTTTATGTAGTGCCACAAAAAGGATCCCTCACATTCTTAAGAGAATAAAAAGTTTATGCATTATTTGAACATACAATTATTTTCCATGTTATTTCAAGATAAAATACCTAACAGCATTATTGAAAAGGGAGAAGCATACATAGTAAATTTCTCATTGAATTTTTTTTTAAATATTTTTTTAGTTGTGGATGGACATATCTTTATTTATTTATTTTTATGTGGTGCTGAGGATCAAACCCAGTGCCTCACGCATGCAAGGCAAGCG
Organism: Xerus rutilus; assembly: GCA_028644305.1. Classification (NCBI taxonomy): domain Eukaryota; kingdom Metazoa; phylum Chordata; class Mammalia; order Rodentia; family Sciuridae; genus Xerus; species Xerus rutilus. The sequence continues at coordinate 14,056,676 of CM053405.1, read as the reverse complement.
CTCTACCACTGAGCTACAATCCCAGCCCCCTTTTTTTTTTTTTGAGGCTAGGTTTTATTAAGTTGCTTAAGGCCTCATTTAGTTCTCATTTAGTTGCTGAAGCTGTCTTCAAACTTATGATTCTCCTATCTCAGCCTCCCAAGTCGCTGGAATATGGGAATGTGCCACCACTCTCAACTTCCTCATTGATTTTAAAACTAGTTTTCTTCTTCTTCTCTTCAATATTTGGTTCTCAACTCCTTTGTTTAATAATATAAAAAAAGAAAAACATATTGTGTATCACATATCTCAGTGTTTTAATAGATTTTATAATAGTTTAATTCAGTATATAATGAGCTATCCAAGAACACGTATAAGTCTTATGTATATGCACTTGGAAACTTGAATAATTTTGCAAATTGGGCACTATTTATAAGTTTCCAGGAAAGGGAATCCCTAGCAATGAAAGAGAGAGAAAAGGACATTGTGGAATGGTATCAAAGTCGTGTAGAAACCAACTTGACCTTAAGTTGAGTTTTAGGAGCAACATCAAATGCAGGTCAAAAATAGAACCCATGGCTTTATGTGCTGCTGTGTTATTTTGCACAATGGTTTTTAAATTTCTGATGAATAAAAAATGTAAGAAATAGCCGGGCGCGGTGGCTCACGCTTGTAATCCCAGCACTTAGGGAGGCTGAGACAGGAGAATCGCGAGTTCAAAAGCCAGCCTCAGCAATGGCGAGGCACTAAGCAACTCAGTGAGACCCTGTCTCTACATAAAACACAAAATAGGGCTGGGGATGTGGCTCAGTGGTCGAGTGCCCCTGAGTTCAATCCCTGGTACCCCCCCCCAGAAAAAAAAAAAAAAATGTAAGAAATGAAGAAATTGAAATCTTCTTTAATTTATTGAATAATGATTATTTCCATTTACTTTTTAGCCTTAGATAATAATGTTTTCTCTTTCTGTCTCATTGCTTTCTATTTCTGTGTGTTTTTTGTAATAAACCACTAAGATTTGCTTGAAAATTTGAAATAATGCTGTGTCAGATCTAGTTTCTGAAGAGGTCAGCCTTATTTTGGTTTACAAAAATTTTGTCACCTTGAGTGCTACACAGCTGCATGCTAGGCCATGATAGGGTCAATAAAATTTGTCTTCTTAAAAAGTTATAGCCTTCCCTAAATTTGTAATTTTAAAAATTATTTTTAGTTGTAATTGGACATAATAACTTTATTTTATTTATTTACTTATGTGGTGCTGAGGATTGAAGCCAGTTTCTCACACGTGCTAGGCAAATGCTCCACCAATAAGTCACAACCATAAGTGGGAAGGGTGACACCTCAAATTCCTAAGGTTATGAAGACTGAATTACTTATAGGGAATACCTCAGGTAAGTCAAAAGTTCCTGGGTGCTTATAACTTACTGAACATAACTCCAGCACCTGCCATCCATAAAATAAATAATGCTTAGATGACTAGCCCACTTTCCCACTTGTGGTGTTCAACTTAGTGGCTGGAAAAGGTGATGAATTGGGGTAAATGCAGAAGCAGCATGGTTTAGGAAACGCTACCTGGAAGAAACTTTGCAATGTGTCCAAGTTGGTTTTTCCCTTATTTTCCTTATAGGAACCTGAAAGAAGGTATGAACAACATGGATTAGCAAAGGAGTTGCCAGATATATTCAAAAATGTGAAAATTGTAGGAAAATCCAAAATTAGAGCTGAGAGAATGTTTATCTATTGTATTGGTTAAGAAATATGCAAATTTACAATGTCTGTAGCCTCCATGGCAGAGGAACCCAGTTTTCTATTATAAATGGAGCATTTACATTATCTAGTATCTCCTGAAGACAAATATAAGACACCAAAAATATTACATCAGTTCCTGAAATTAAAAATGGGAGAAACCATAATACAAGAAAATGAAAACATTTCTATTCAAGTCTAAGCTTCTCATCTTAAGGCCGACCAGAAGGAAATTAATGCAATAAAGTGAGACTCTGAAAGAAAGTCATGTTATTACTTCTTCCAGAACTTCAGGTTATTTATAATCAAAAGAGACATCTATTTCAAGATTTAAAAAGAATCACTTAACCATATACTCAATAAGATGCAGGATTGTTTCATTCAAGAGAGTCTTAATGATGTAGAAAACTGTGGGATAAAACTTTTCTTATTTTTATTTATTATTATTTTATACTAATATATTCATTCTTGGTAATCTTTTTTTAAAAATATTTATTTTTTAGTTGTAGGTGGACAGAATATCTTTATTTTATTTTTATGTGGGTCTGAGGATCGAACCCAGTGAGTGACTCACGCATGCTAGGCGAGCACGCTTACCACTGAGCCATACATAACTCCAGTCCCTATTCTTGGTAATCTTTATATGATTTTATTTTAAGCTTGGATCTCCTATAATATAGTGTTCATGTTTACTTGTGAAGTGTATTTGATTTTTCACTTAAATTAGAAAAACATATTAAGAGAATATAAAATATAAGACGTTGTAGGACATAATTAATTCCATACTTCTACTCTCTAAGCCTTTTCCAAAAAGCATGACTTTTGAAAAAAGAAAACTCTTCTGAGAATTTGATGGTATTTAGGAAGCACTTCTCATTTAAATTATTGTTTAGTTAGATCTTTATAGTTTAAAGAATTTTAATTCAGTTATATTCTTAAAAATTAACATAGTAAATGGTAAAGTACCAAACCACTAGGCTTGATTAAAATAAAAATTAACCTACATTATATTTTAAATATGTTTCACCAAACATCCCATTTGCCTATCTAGATGTTAATATAAATTTGTAAATGGACAAGAAAAAATGAACATGTGCATTTTCAATCAGTTATCATTGTTTAATCAGTTTTCATTCACCATGAAGGTATATTTTAGCCTAGATGAATATTTACTATATTGTCTAAACTGAAAAGTAGATTAATAAAGCTATATTAATAATTAATCTTAAATAATATATATGTAGAAATTAAACATTTAATAAAATGATGGTGGATTGTATAAGGAAGGGACTATAGTAACTTCCAGAAATGTAATTTTTCTAGATGCAAAGTTTAAAAAGGGAAAAGATGAGGACACTTCCTGTATTAGATCACCACCAATGACAATATAAATGAAGAGAATAATTTTTGAAATACAAATTTACATGCTGGAGGAAATTTTAATAAATGAAATAATATGACTGAGTAGAAATATTGTTAATAAAATCATGCAATTCAAATATGTTTGGTGGAGATTTGTACTAGTTGGTTTAACTAGGAAATACTTCAGGAAGAAATTCACAGTTGACTTAAGTTGCAAAGAATGAATACAAAGAACATCAGTAAAACAAAAAAGAAACAGGATCCATGAATTATGAGTATTGGAATTAGAGTGATTGACATATGACCTCAGTAAGGATTTTTCTTTCAGATTAGTGCCAATGCACATTTTTCTAAAAGAAAGCACCTTCCCTCTCCATGAAACAACTGAGAAGCTACCACACACAAATCTAATCCTCACAAGGAGGCTAGAGATGTCTCCTAATGAAAGAAGGGGTACATTTGATTAATAAAGAGTTTAATAAAATTTAAAAAAGCTCTTTATAACTCTATTCAGAGAAGATTTCACACCCAAGAGAAAGATAGTAAAGGAGGTAGAAAATCATTTTAATTAAATGTGATTCTGCCTTTAAAAAGTCAACATAATTCAATATTGATATGTGAATACTGAAATAGTCATGCACTATACATCAATGTCTCCAACAACAAAAGATTAGATATACAACTTTACAATTACAGCTGGGCGCAGTAGTGCACACCTGTAATCCCAGCACTTTGGGAGGCTGAGACAGGAGAATTGCAAGTTCAAAGCCAGCCTCAGCAATGACAAGGTGTTAAGCAATTCAGTGAGACCCTGTTCTAATCCAAACACAAAACAGGGCTGAGGATGTGGTTCAGTGGTCAAGTACCCCTGAGTTCAATCCCCAGTACCAAAAAAAAAAAAAAAAATACAATTATAAAATGATACTCTAGTTGAAAAATTCCTTCTGCCTAGTAACACTATAGCTGTTGTGAATTCTGGTGTTTGTGGTAACACTGGTATAAACAAAGCAGTGGGTTGCCAATCACATAAAAATATAGAGCACATGCAATTGTGAGTTTTGATAATGATAATAAATACTGGTTTATGTATTCACTGTGCTATTCTTTTATCATTATTTTAGAATGTATTTCTATCTGTCAAAATAACTTTAACTATAAAATAACCTCAGGCTTATCCTTCAAGGGTATTTCAAAAGAAAAATACCAGGAGATAGCAGCTCTATGAGTGTGATTACCCTGAAAACCTCCCAGTAGAACAAGATGTGGAGGTGGAAGACAGTAATAGTGATGATCTTGACCCTGTGTACACTCACCTGATGCACCAGGGCAACTTTCAGTCCTGCAAACTCACGAAGGAAAGTTAGGAAGGAAGGAAGGAAAGAAGGAAGGAAGGAAGGAAGGGAGAGAGGGAGGGAGGGAGGAAAGAAGAAAAGAAGGAAGGAAGTAAGGAAAGAAAAAAGAAAGAGAAAAAAAGAAAGAGAGAGAAAGAGAAAGAAAGAAAGAAAGAAAGAAAGAAAGAAAGAAAGAAAGAAGGAAGGAAAGAAAGAGAAGGAAAGAAGGAAAAAAAGAAAGGAGGGAGGGAGGGGAGAGAGAGAGTGAAGGAGGAAGGGAGGAAGGAAGGGAAGGAAAGAAACAGTGCCCTACACAATGTATCATGTTTTATTTTTTAGAAGTATTTAATTAGATTTTTCCAAGTTTAGATGTATTTAGATACATAACTACCAATCATTGTTTTTTAGTCGCTGATAATATTCAATACAGTAATGTGCTGTATAAGTTTGTAGCCAAGTAGAATAGTTTATACCAGGTAGCTGAGGTGTACAGTAGGCTGTTCCATCTGGTTAGTGTAAGTATACTCTATGATGTTCACACAAAGATAAAATCACCTAATGATGTGTTTTCCCAGAATATATCCACATTATTGATGCATGATAATATTTGAGACATAAATATAATTTTAAATAGAAATTATTATAGAATCACTCATTAATTTAAAAACAACTAAAAATTTGCTAACTAAATTTGTTAGTTAGCAAAAAGCAAAGGAAAAAATTTCACAGAAGAGAAAAAGTAACACTTTTAAATTAATTTTATATGCACATTATTGATGCATGACTATATTTGAGACATTAATATAATTTTAAATAGAAATTATTATAGAACCACTCATTAATTTAAAAAAAAAACAACTAAAAATTAAATTAGTTAGCAAAAAGCATAGGAAAGACTCACAAAAGGGGAAAAGTAACAGTTTTAAAATAATTTTTAGCTTTATGTAGCAAATTGAAGACATACATTGTACATAGTAGCTAGGTATTAGAAAATTCATTGTAACATTGTTGATAAGAACCAATCACCTGAAACAAAAATGTGTCCTTGTCATTTGGATGGATAAGTGAACTGTGGATTGTGGGTACTCATAACATAATAAATGTATTAAGTTCCCAAAATATGAAATGAAAACTATTTAAATAAAGAAAAGGAAAAACTTACCTATCTGAATTTTTATGACATTAAAAATTAAACAATTTAAAGCTTAGGGATAGATACATATTTTGAACAAGAACATTTGAAAATAAGTCAGATTTATAAAAATTTAAGATAGTGATTATTGATTAAAAGTAGGCAAATGCAAACTGAGTGACACACAGGGAGTTTTAAAATTATTAGTAATATCTCTTTATTTATTATAAGTTGTAGACATGATACACCTACTAATACTAACTTTAGATCTGGAATGTCTCAAAGTCCCATGTGTGAAAGGCTTGTTCCCTAGAATGGCAGTATTGGGAAGTGGTGGAAACTTTAAGAGGTGGAGCCTATTGGAGGTCTTCTAATAACTGGGGACAGGGATTAAAAGGCATAATTGGGGTAGCCAGCATGGTGGCACATGCCTGTAATCCCAGCAGTTTGGGAGCTGAGACAGGAGGATCGTGAGTTCAAAGCCAGCCTCAGCAACTGCGAGGCGCTAAGCAACTCAGTGAGAATAAAACATAAAATAAGGCTGGGGATGTGTCTCAGTGGTCTAGTGTCCCTGAGTTCAATCCCTGGCACCAAAAAAAAAAAAAAAGGCATGTTGGGGGACCAGGCTGCTCCTCTTCCTCTCTTTCACATCCCTGTTATGAAATGAGTATTTTACTCTGCTGCACACTTCCACCATGATGTGCTGCCTTGCAAGCAAGGGCCCAATTAGTCATGGACATAAACCTCCAAAACTCAGAGCCAAAATCACTTTGTAAGTGATTACTTCAAATATTTTCTAAGTCATTAAATACCATCACAATTAATAAAGCAGTCATGAGGCAACAAAAATTCAAATAAGTTTTTGATTACATATATAGTGTGTATTAAGAGATATCTAAAACAATAAAATGATCAATTGAAAAATATATTTACTAAGTGCACGGTTGATGGATTCTAATAAGATATGCAGTTATGAAAATGGATGAATAATTCAATGGAAAATTCAGAGCAAACATGCATATTCAATATCTAATAATTAGTGAAAATATTCTTAATTCTAGAAAAATACAAATTAATGTAGAAGTAGAATATACTTTATATCATATCAAAATGGCAAAAACATACATTTTTTAAATGACAATTTTCAGAGGTATGGGAAAAGGAGGATGGGAAATAAAATATTTAATTTTGGAAATCCATCTATCACTATTTCGTATGTATAATTATCATGTATAATTCATTTTTTTAAATTTTATTTTATTTGATTTCCTTCAACTTTTGCAATAATGATTTGTTGACAGCATGCAACTTTTATGTTAACCTGTTAATCCTCTTCACACTAATAAAAGTTCAAAATTTTTAGATTGTGATTGACACAAATTTCATCGTTTGGCACACTATAGAGGAAGACAAAGAATATGTAGATTGATATATTCTCCTGTGGAGAATGAAATGTAAATGTTGGTGCCAAAGTTTCCTAGTGGATAACAAAAAATAAATCATTTCTGATAGGTATTCCCTTTCCCATTTTATTTCTTTATACTCTTTGTAGATGGTAACATATTTATTTTTTGCTTGTGGAAAACACTTCTGAAATAAAACTCTTAAGAATGCAATAAGATGTAAAAATGTGCATTTGAAGTTATAATTATGACACATAATTTCTTCTTTCTACAAATGTGAAATATACATATATTGTTAGACACTGTACCAATTCTGTATATACCAAAGTGAATGAGATAATTCCTTCTGAGAAAAATATTACCAATTATAAAGGTAGATAAATAAGACAGTAAATTTAATATTATGTATGCATAAAGAGATAAGAACTAGAAAGTATAACACTGCATAACCTATGCATATTAAATACAAGCAAGGATACAACAGAAAGCATAAAAAAATGAAAAAGTACATTGTGTTTTTATTAACTTGGAAGGAAAAAAAAAAGATTTGTGACTCTTACCACATTGTGGATCATGGTGTTGATTCTTCTTAAAACATCGCAATAAGTAGTGAAGTGCAGTAGCGCACACCTGTGATCCAGCACTTAGGGAGGCTAAGACAGGAGAATTATGAGTTCAAAGCCAGCCTCAGCAAAGGCGGCAAGGCGCTAAGCAACTCAGTGAGACCCTGTCTCTACATAAAACACAAAATAGGGCTGGGGATGTGGTTCAGTGGCCGAGTGCCCCTGAGTTCAATCCCCAGTACCAAAAACAAAAAACAAACAAAAAACATTACAGTAAGTGATGACTTATTATTTCCTCTTACTGTACTTGGCTTTCTCAGTTTTGAACTCTCTGAGAGTCAACATAAAAAATTATTATTGGAAAGATTTCTTTTCTTTCATTTTCAATTTCCAGAAAAGATAGGCTCAGATAGAGTTAAACAAAGCTATGCACCAAGGAGACTGGGAAGTCGGAGGGAGGAAAGTGCTGCTGGGAAGCAGCTCATCCTGGGTCTTGCTCTCTTGTTTGCTTTCTTTCTCTCCTGCTTCACACTGATTTACTGGAAGTACGATTTGTCCATGTACCCCACCTACTTGCGCAGGCTTACTCAGTCTCCATCCGACAGCCACGGCCAGCACCTTTTCTCCCTCTTACGCATACTTGTGAGACTGTTCTGTCCTTTCTGGCTGTCAAGATCATTCCCTCCATCCCTGGTTGCCTGATTGACCGACAACCAGGTAATGTACCTGCATAGGTTCAAAAACTGGTTGAAAACACTAAATCCAAGATTTCTCCAGTGATACATGGGTGGAACTTCAGTGGGTTTTTGTGAGCATGCTGAAATTGCCTACACAAAGTTGTGTACTTATGTTGATTAATCTGAGGGAGGGAGGAAAATTTTTGTTTTTCATAGTGATATATGATAAAGAAAAAAATAAAAGAAGCAGCAGCGTCAGCAGAATCTTGCATAAAATGTAGATGAAAAATTGACATAAGGACTTGTGTTAGGCAGTCCCAAGGGAGTAAAAGAGCAAAGTAAAAAGTCCAACACATTCCTCAAAGACAGACATTGTTTTCTGATAGATACACAGATGAAGATAGAGACTAAGTAAATAGTTCTTATTTAGTAAATAAAAAAGAGTATGGCTTAAAACATTTCTGGAATGAACACTGGCATGCTCCATATCAATGGCATTTAATTGGAATTCAGAGGCATCTGCTGATGCTGTTGCTTTTTTTTTTTTTCCTGTGAAGCTTCCTTTTTCTTATGAAGGAAATGACTCTTTGACAGTAAATTAATTTCTTACCCACAAAAGGCCCATTAATATTTACTTCTCCTATGCTTATATTTGAAGCATGATTTAATAATGTTGTTTGCATCTTCAGAATTCTCTAGCCTGCTGTCAAAAGCCCACTTCTATCATGTTGATGTGTTTCTAACAACTACAGGTTAATGATTAAAGGAATCACAATGATGCAACTTACAGTATTTTTTGTTACAAAGAGTTTCATTGAGGACTATTAAGCAGCATAGATTTTGTGGATTTGAGTTACCTGTAAATATATAACTCATTATTTTTCAATTGACTAAACTCTTTCGGGAAAATTTACAAAGATAAAGGTTGGCAAAATGATTGATTACTTTTTTCTCCTGGAGAGGACATGTTGATGTACTTAACAATAGAAGTTATGTATATTTTATAGTACATGCATATAATTTAGAAAAATATTTTTTTAATTTTTCAGAATGGTAATAATTTATTTTTAATTAAGACCTGCATAATTTAATAGTTATAGAAGACTTCAAAAATAATTTATGTGTTCAAGATTCATATTACTTTTATCAAAAATACATTTTTTAAGTCTGAATTAGGACATTTTATATTATTACATGAAGATTGTACAAATAGGTTCATATAAATGAGTGTTTAATCAAAGTATCATTAATTGAATAATTATTTTTCTAAGAGTTTTTCTATTTAGCTTGATCAAAATATAGATATGAAATTTTTCACTTTATAAATGACAAATTATAAAACATTAACAAAAATTCAATCTGTATTTAAAGAAAGTTCTTCAGTGTATAATTTGGCATATTATGAATCTTTGCATTTTTTTTGTCTACTTTTGCTATTCTTAAGAGCTATATATACCTCCTAAAATATGATACTTATCATGTATTCCACACTTGATGCTATAATATCACATGTAGTCACATTTAATCTAAATAAAATAAAAAGTTAATTTGGAATATTTAATTTACCAAAGCATATCTCTTTAATTTCTTTCATCAATCTGATTGCTCTAGCTAGAATTTCAAGGACTGTGTTGAATAGAACTTGTGAAAGAAAACATCCTTGTCTTATTTTAGTTATTAAAGGAAATGCTTTCAATTTTTCTCTATGTAGAATAATGTTGGCCTTGGGCTTAGCATAGATAGCTTTTACAATGTTATGCTCCTAATGTCTCTAGTTTTTTCTAGTGTTTTGAAGGAGTACTCTATTTTGTCAAATGATTTTCTGCACATATTGAGATAATTATATAATTCTTGTCTTTAAGTCTATTGATGTGATGAATTATGTTTATTGATTTTTGTATGTGGAACCAACCTCGTATCCCTGGGATAAACCCCACTTGATCGTGGTGCACTATGTTTTTAACATGTTTTTCTATGCCATTTGCCAAAATTTTATTGAGAATTTTTGTGTCTATGTTCATCAAGGATATTGATCTGAAGTTTTCTTTCCTTGAAGTGTCTTTGTCTGGTTTTGGTATCTGGGTGATGTTAGCCTCATAGAATGATTTTGAAAGGGTTCCTTCTTTCCTATTTCATGGAATAATTTGAAGAGTACTGTTATTCATTTTTCTCTGAAGGTCTTGTACAACTTATCTGAGAATCCATCTGGTCCCAAGCTTTTGTTGGTTGGTAGGCTTTTGATGGTGTCTTCTATTTCCTTGCTTGAAATTGGTCTATTTAAATTGTGTATGTCTTCCCAATTCAGTTTGGGCAGGTAATATGCTTCTAGAAATCTGTGGGTATCTTCAGGATTTTCTATTTTACTGGAGCATAAATTTTCAAAATAGTTGCTAATTATCTTCTGTATTTCAATAGTGTCTGTCATGATATTTCCCTTTTCATCATGAATTTTAGTAATTTGAGTTTTCTCTTTCTTTTCATTAGAAGGGCTAAGGTTTATCAATTTTATTTATTTATTTCAAAAAACCAATGCAATAGAAACAAAAATGGCATGGTTTTGGTATTACAATAGACATGGAGACCAATGGTAGAAAACAGAAGATAGAGACAAATCCACATAAATATGGCTAACTCATACTAGACAAATGTGCCAAAAACGTAATTGGAGAAAAGATAGCCTATTCAACAAATGGTACTGGGAAAACTGGAAATTCATTCATAGCAAAATGAAACTAAACCTCTATCTCCCACCTTATACAAAAATCAACTCAAACACTTAGACATTAGAACAGAGACCCTGTGCCTAATAGAAGAAAAAGTAGGCCCAAATCTTTATCATGCTGGCTTAGGCCCCGACTTCCTGAATAAGACTCCTAAAGTTCAAGAAGTAAAATCAAAAATCAACAAATAGGATGGATTCAAACTAAAAAGCTTTTTCTCAGCAAATGAAGCAATCACCTATGTGATGAGAGAGCCTACAGAATGGGAAAAAAAATCTTTATCACATGCACCTCAGACAGAGCTGTAATCTCCAGGATATATAAAGAACACAAAAACTTAACACCAAAAATACACCAAATAACCCAATCAATAAATGGGATAAGGAACTTAACAGACATTTCACAGAAGAAGAAATACAATTAATCAACAAACTTAAAAAAATGTTCATCATCTCTAACAGAGAAATGCAAACTAAAACTACTCTAAGATTTCCTTTCACTCCAATCAGAATGGCAGTTATCAAGAATACAAGCAATAATAAGTGTTGATGAGGATGTGGGGGAAAAGGTACACTCGTACACTTGCTGAAGAGACTGCAAATTGGTGCAACCACTATAGAAAGCAGTATGGAGATACCTCAGAAAATTTGGAATGGAGCCACCATTTGACCCACCTATCCCACTCCTTGGTTTATACCCAAAGAATTTAAAATTAGCATACAAAAGTGACATAGCCACATCAATATTTATAGCAGCTCACCTCACAGTAGCTGAATAATGGCACCAACCTAGTTGCCCTTCAACAGATGAATGGACAAAGAAAATATGGTACATGTATACAATGAAATGTTACTCAACCTTAAAGAAGAATGAAAGTATGGCATTTGTAAGTAAATGAATGGAACTAGAAAATATCATGCTAGGTGAAATAAGCCAATCCCCAAACACAAAAAGCCAAATATATTCTCTGATGAGTGGATGCTGCTCCATAGTGGGGTGGAGGCATAGGGAAGAATGAAGAAACTTTGGTTTGTGTAAAGGGGAGTGAAGACAGGGATGAGGTTTTGAAGATGGGAAGGATGGTAGAATGAGACAGACATTATTATGCAATATAGATGTATGATTACACTACTGGAAGGACGCTGCCCCATGTAGAGCCAGAGGAAGTAGAAGCTGCTCTCCATTTGTGTACAATATGTCAAAAATATAGTAAGTTTTTAAAGCAGAAATGCAGTCTATTTCAGATAAACCACTTTAGAACTTGGACAAATGTTCATACTTAGTTAAAATGGTCAGAATCTCTTAGAAAGTATTACCATAATGATTTTCATGACTACTGTTATTGTTTAGATGTGAGGTGTTCCCAAGAGAACAAGTGTGAGACATTGCTAGAAGATTCAGAAGAGAAATGATTGTGTTATGAGAGCCTTAACAAAATGAGTGAATTAATGTCCCTGATAAGATTAATTGAGTTGTAACTGAAGGTAGGTAGGGTGTGGCTGGAGGAGGTGAGTCACTGGGGGTGTGCCCTTGGGGTATATATTTTGTGAGCTAGGTTTATTTTCTCTCTGCTGCCTGATCATTATCTCACCTACTTTCTCTATTATATCTTCTGCCAAAATGTTTAGCCTCACCTCAAGCCCCAACAAATGGAGCAGGCTGACTATGGACTGAGACCTCCAAAACTTGAGCCCCCAAATAAAATTTTCTCCCCCGAATTTGTTCTTTTCAGGTCTTTAATTCCCAGCAGTGAAAAAGATGACTGAAACAACTACTTATCTATAGAAATCAATGTGAATGAAGCTATATTATAGACTCATTTAGAAGATTCCTGAGTTTCATATAGACTACTTTAGTTTGTCTCATAACTAGTATACATGAAAACCACATTATTTCATGGAACCTAATTCAAATCTACACTTCTTGGTATTTTTATTTATATAGTGAGACCGTTTGTGTTTATTTCATAGAGTTGTTGGGAAGATCACATGAACTAGTGAGAACAAAGCTAGAAACTCTAAAGACTTATACATTTGAGGAATAGAGTACATTTTATTATTCAAATAATATGGGATGATACTAGTAGCTAGCTACCAACCATATCTCCTGATACATAAATAGGTAGAGATCTCCAGTTAAATTTGAGAAACTTGAGAATATGTAACTGAGTTCTATTGGAAGAAGAAATACATAAAAGAAAAATAAACATTATTTTATCTGCAATGTGAACATGGTGTGGTCCAAAAATGATTTCTTGGTGTCATAGGAAAGCATAACTAGTCATTATTCTACCAGCTGGTTTCTCTGCAGGGTCTACAAGCTTAGCAAAAGAAATATTCTGAATTCTGTATTGGAATGATTGGAAGCCCAAAAGACTCAGAATGGCACTGAATGATAAAGGACAAAGAAACGACCAGAGCACTGAAGAAAGTGCTTCAGAGAATAGCTGTAATATTTCTTCATGTCAGTTGATAAACACTTCAGTGAAATGTTTCACTTTCATACCCACAGAAAATCTAAGGAAGGCAACTAGAAAAAAAAATGAACACTGTAAAAACATTTGCAGACACAGTATCAGAGAGAGAGTCTCCAGCTTTATTTTCAGAGTAAAGACAATCAAATCTTAATTTTAAGCAAGTTCTGAGGCTGCAGGATTGCAAATAATATTAGGTGTTGAAGCATAGACACTGCCATTAAAGAGCTCCAACTGTACATATGGAAATAAATACATCCAAAGTTATCCATATTTAAATAAAATACAAGATGGAATTTTAAGAATTGTTCTAAGACATTGCTAACTTCTCCTGTTGTCCAAATATGTATAACATGTGTTTTTATATAAGAGATACTGCTATGAAAGAGGATTTATTTAATAACATATTACTTCAAAATTATTTTTGTGTATCTGCTATATCCAAGTAACTGTGTAGCCTTTAGGTCACAGTGAATAGATGAAGTCTCCCTTGAACACATTGGGAAATGAATGATACAGGTAAAATAAGAACTACACAAATGAATAAAGTAATTATTAAATCTGGGTAAGAATTATACCCTAAAGCCATCAAGAAGATATGAGGTAAGGTTAAAGCAAAATAAAATCATAAATTGGAATGTTCTATAAGAAAGCTTTTTCATAGGAACAGAGAGTCACATTGGATTCAGTCACAGACACCAACTCAGGAGTGAGCTGATCAGCAATGACTCCTCCTAGCTCTGCTTATCAAATCTTAGTATACTGGATTTCAAGCTAAAAGACCTTCCCCATCTGGTATGTGATGTTCTGAAGACAGAAGCCAGGGGGAAAAAGTCTGAAACTATTCCCAGACACATGTTGAAAACTTAGATGTAACATACAAGTGACCCACTGGAAAAAGAAAGACACACACCTGAGGCCAACACCGAGGCATAAAAAAAAAGAGGCATGTAAAATATCCCTGTAGGGGAAGAGAAGATGATGGAAAAACTCCTGAAAAATACCACAGTCTGCTCTCTATATGTTTCTCTCTTACATGAAAATACACTCTTTCCCTCTAAAGAGAATTAATATAATCTCATTGCAATCAGATTTGAAGCTCAAAGTTGACAGATTGGTAATATTTCTTGGTTCCAGATGCAGCTACTCCCAATCTTGGCACCTACCAAATAAAAATGCAAGATAGTTAAGTCTCCTCAAACACAATACACAATGCACAGAGCAACTAAAATTTACACATTCAGAGAAAAGGTTCCACATTGGCTACTGGTTCACAGAAATTCCCAAATATCTCTGGGATAATTCTGTGAGTGTTCCTCCACTGTGCTGAGTGAATGTTCTCGATTTGCTGCTGGCCTATCCCTGTGGGAGCACTTACTCTGTCCTGGATTCTATGTCGCTACCAGCCTGCCCTCTGAGAGTTCCTACTCTTCCATTCACCTTCTTATTCACACTTTAAGTTTGGAGATGATATCATCTCTGGAAACAGCCAAATTGTTTAAGTTATTCTTCTTTGTAGACAAAAAGTAAGGGGACATAATTTTTTTTCCTCAGGTATAGATCCTGTTATTCAATCTAGTGGTAGAATGAAATAGACTATGCTGTACAAAGTTTCATTAATTTTTAAAATATATCTAAATTCTAGTAAATCTCTGATTCCATTATTTTCCATGTATCAGTAAGTGTACTTATGATTCTTTCTGAGAATCTTTCCCCATTTTTCTTTCTTTCTTTCTTTCTTTCTTTCTTTCTTTCTTTCTTTCTTTCTTTCTCTCATCTTGGTTAGAAGTATGTTGAACTTATTGAATATTAGCAAACTATGTCCTTATTTTTATTTCCCTGAGTTGTTTTATTCAACTGAAATATTTACTGGGGAACAAATTAAGGAAAATAACTAACTTAAAAGTTATAGTATCTGTTCTAGTGTTTCTTGAGTCTTTCTCTTATTTTGAGTCTTAATAAGGCCTTGAGAAAAAGAGCATTTTTATAACTATTTACACGCAATTTAAGAGAATCAGTTCATTTTTCCAACTCACAAGTTCCTGAGTTTCTGGGATCTCTTAATTCTTTCTGGCACTTAGTCCTGTCACTTTTTGAGCTCCTGGTTCTGGTAGCATTTCATCACATAAAGTGACTAAACCAACACTCAATATTAGCATTCTGCTAGTGTTGAAGTTTAGTAAATAGAAGGATTTTGATATTACAGCCAAATTCCACTCCTGAGAGAAGTTTCTGTTTAGTCAGGATTCAATACATAAACCATATAAGTATGTGTTAGCTTATTAACATATACTTTTTTCTTTTTTCTTCTTAAGCTGTTGCTGGTACCTGCTGCGTTCTGTCTAGCTGCGTGTGATTCTGCTGGATTTTGCTGTGCTCTGGTTGTCTTACCTGTCTTTTCATTCTGGAATCTAGGATGAAAGATCCGACCTTATCTCATGGTAGATGACAGGAAGAAGAAACGGAACCAAGTCATTGCAGCTCAGAAATAGAGTGCAATTAGCCTATTGCCATTTCATCTTATAAGATAAATCAAATGACCAGTGTAATGATCGCTGTGGAGATATTCTGGCCATAGTGAGTTGCAATCGAATTAGTGTTCATGTCTCCATGAAAGTAATATGCATAACTCCTAACCCCCAGTGTAATGAAATTTGGAAGTGGTATCTTTGAGAGATGATTAGGACATGATAAAGGAGCCCTTGTAAATAGGGTTAGTGCTCTTGTAACAAGAGACCTTGAGAATTACTTCATTCTTTCTACCATCTGAGATGCTATAAGATGTAGGTCCCTCCAACTGACATACTGATCTCAGTCTTCCAGCTTTCAAAGTGGCGAGAAATAAATTTTCATTGTTTATATTCATCCTAGTGTGGAATTTTGTTTTAGCAACCTGAACTGAGGTAGGAGACATGGCAAGGAGGGGACCTGATGATAGCATTACAGGGAAAAGAAAATATTTGGAGATAGTCATACTACTTAATCCACAAGTCCTCAGGATGAGAGGTTAAATAATACATGAGATGAGAAGGATGGAAAAAATAACATATTTAATGGCTTTAAGAAGGGGCTTAATGTGTCTAAACATCCCACAAAATGCCAGTATTGTTCAAATATAGTATTAGGAAGAAATGCAAGAAGACTGAAGGTGAGAGAAGCATATAAGGTACACTCACATCACCACCAGAGACAGAGATGAATTTAAATATGTATGCAGCATAGAATGGGAAGCCATAAATTTATTTAGTAAGGAGAAGGAAATAATTTAACATGTTCCATTTTAATATACATTTACAGTGCTTTTTGCTGAGTTTACCAGAATCAGTATCTAAGAGGACAGTTTGTATGTAAGGTCAATTAAGGAAGTGCTTTAAAAAAAATCTATAAAGGACAAAGAAACAAGAGGAGGCAGAGGTGAAAAGCCCAGTCTGGGCACCATCACATTGTTCCATCTGAAGGATAAGGATCAGCCAAGACTTGAAGCTATCCCTCCTCAAGACAGGAAGCAGAGAAACAGGCACTACCATTCCTCAATCATTAGTGTCATTAATGCCCTATGGTTTCATTCCCTGGCACTTCCTGCTCTCTTCCAATGTGAATTCAGCCTCTAGAAAACAACTGCAAGCTTTCCCTGTGGTACAGACAGTACAGAGGCAGGAACAGCCCAGGCTAAAGGAGGGGCCATACTGCATATGCTGTGGAGACCAAGTGGTATTTGTATACTGTTTATTCACTTATTTTCCTGCTTGCACCTATTTCTTTTCTATTAAAAATAAAGCCTCTGGAAGACCTCAGCTCTACATTATTTCCTCACTGAGTCTCAGCTGCCTGCATCAGTAGGTGGAATGTTCTATGTAATCAATGACTATGAAAAAACAGAAGGCAAAACAGAAATAAAGAACAAGTGCAGTATTGAGTTCTACTGATAACTTCAAAGTTTATGTGGAAAAATAAACAATAATATTTTTACACTTGAAAATATTATTTTTAAAATGTAAATATAAGTCAAAATTTTCATGTTAGGATATATTATGAAAATATAATTAACACAGTATGGGAGTAGGTAAAAACTTAAACATGTTGAACAGACAAACATGAGAGATCAAATACTAATGTATTGAGTTCCCCCAAATTGTTAAATTATACATAGGCAATTACAATTACTATTAACATAATTTATTGGGTTATCTATTAATATTGCTAGGAAAAATTTTAAAATATATTAATTTTTTAATCATAAAAATGTGAAAATAGGCCACTGTAAGCCGCTCAGAGATCCATTGCCAGGGTACCTGCAGGTTGTCTGCCACCACCACCTTAGGGCACAGCTGACTCTGGGGACACCAACCAGGGCCCGGAGGGCCAATGTCGGGGTGCCTGAGAGTTTGGCTGCACCTGAGGTCTTCCTGAAGGGAGTGCTGGTGGCTGCCATCTTGTTGCTTCTTCAGAGTCACTCCTTTGTGTGAGCACATCCCTGGTGGTCTTTCTGCAAGTTGGAATGGCTTTGAGATGTTGGGATTGCAATGTGGCAAAGCCTGGGGTATCTGAAGCCTAGATCCTTCAGATAGTGACTGGGTCTGTGTGGGCCAGTCTGAACCAGGTGATCCTATATAAAATCAGAGACTGGGGGCATTTTGGTCTTGGGAGGGCACAGGTTGGAGAGACTAGAGAGACTGAAAAGACAGGACTATCCCTGGCTCCACAAGTCCTGAAGTGTGCAGGGCTGGCTACATCAGGTTGGAGGGTTGGAAGAGGGTGTGAGGGCATCTTGCTATCAGCTCATGCAGCCACTGCACTGGAACATCATCACACTCCAGATAGCTCCACCTAGTGGTGAAAAAGGGAAGGTGAGAACCTTTTGAATGTCAGTGGAAACAATTGTTCAGTTTTCCATTGAGATTATTTTTTCCTCCTCTCTCACATCTCTACCATATTTGAAACCAAGTATTTTTAATGCATCAGTTTGTTGAGGACTGGTATATATAAATAATATTTTAAAGTTTTGTTGTATTCTTATATTTTTACTTTTTAGAATTTTTTTATTTCTATATATATATATTTTTTTCTTACTTATTTGTTTATCTGAAATCTCTTTCTCTCTCTCTCCTAACAGCCAACCTCTATCAATTTCTCTTTCACTGTCCATATAATTTTTACTTCTATCTTCTCTACTCATCCCTCATGGGTATCACATCCTACACCACATCTGTTCTTTCTTTGTACATCATTTGAAATTATAAACTTTTTTTTAGCAAACTTACTGTTTAATTGTATACAACAAATGAACAAATAATTTATTAATAGGAGTTATGTTTAAGGTTGTATATTGTTTACATTGACTTCTATTAATATTGGTCTCCTCCTTAAGGGCTAGGTACTGGAGACATTTGGGGACACCATGTGTCTACAAGGTAAGAACTGTAGTGCCTCAGATCAATATTACTAGATGGGAAAACACACAAACTACATGAAAAGGGAACAAATAAACCAAGATGCTCCAATAATAGAATCCATTGACAACATAATAGAAAAAATGTCAGAGAAGGAGTTTAGAATGTACATAGTTAAACTGATCTGCAAATTAATGGATAGTATAAGGAGTAGAATTAGAAAATATAGGAACTGAAAGACCACTTCAGTAAAAACATAGAGATTTTTAGGGGAAAAAAGCAGAAATCCTCAAAATGAAAGATTGAATAAACCAAATTAAAAATTCAATGGACAGCATCACCAACCGACTAAACCACCTAGAAGATAGAAGCTTAAGCAATGAAGACAAGTTATATAATCTTGAATATAAATTTGATCATGAAGAGAAAATGGGAAGAAACCATGAACAGAACTTCCAAGAATTATGGGATAACATGAAGAAAAAAAAAAAACCAAACAAACAAATGTATGATTTATCAGAATAGATGAAGGAGCAGAGATACAAACCAACAGAATGCACAATCTTTTCAATGACGCAATATGAGAAAATTTCTCAAATCTAAAAAATGATATAGGAAAGCAACTATAAGAGGCTTATAGGACCCCAAATGTACAAAATTACAGCAGACTCACCCCAAGGCACCTTATAATGAGAATAAATAACATACGAAATAAGGATAAAATCTTAAAGGCCACAAGAGAAAAATATCAAATTAGAGGGAAACCAGTTTGGATCTCAGCTGATTTTTCAACTCAGATGCTCAAAGCTAGGAGGTCCTGGAATAATAAATTTCAAGCTCTGAAAGACAATAGATGCCAACCAAGAATTTTATATCCAGCAAAATTAAGCTTCAGATTTGAAGGTGAAATAAAAACCTTCCATGATAACAAAAATTAAAAGAATTCATAACCAGAAAGCCTGCACTTCAGAACATTGTCAACAAAATATTTCATGAGGATGGAAAAAAAAATGAAAACAAGCAAAGGGAGGAACTACACTAAAAATAGTCAATCAAAGGAAAAACTAAGTCAAATTAAAAACCAGAAATAAACCAAAATGACCAGGAATATAAATCACATCTTAGTAATAATCTTGGATGTTCATGGCATGAACTTATCAATCAAAATACATGGGCTGGTGGATTGGATTAATCACCTTATAGGCAAAGAAATCCACACACTGAAGGTGAAAGGATGGGAAAAATCATATCACTTGTATGGGTCATGTAAACAAGCAGGGATTCCATCCTCATATTAGACAAAGTGGACTTCATGCCAAAGTTAATCAGAGAGGACAAGAAGGGCATTTCATACTGCTTAAGTGATACATAATAATCATAAATATTTATATCCCAAACAATGGAACATCTAGGTATATCAAACAAACCCTTCTCAACTTCAAGAATCAAATAGACCACAACACAATAATACCTAATACTGGCTGACTTTAACACATCTCTATCACAACTGCACAAATCATCCAAACAAAAACTAAATAAAGAAACTATGGAACTAAATAATGCAATCAATAATTTAGACATAACAGACATTTATAAAATATTTCATTCATCAACAAGCAAATACACTTTCTTCTCAGCAGCACACAGATCTTTCTCTAAAATAGATCATGTCTTATTCCACAAAGCAACTCTTATCAAATACAAAAAAGCAATACTATCTTGTACTCTATTAGATAATAATGTAATTAAATTAGAAACCAATGATTAAAAAAATAGAACCTACTCTAACACTGGAGACACATTGAATGATGAATGGATAACAGAAGAAATCAAGGATGAAATCAAATGAAAAACACTTAGAAATAAGTGAGAATAATGATACAATCAAAATATCTGGGTCACTATAAAGCAAAGCTAATGTATTGAGCTCATTCATTAAAAGAATAAAAAGTCAGTGAATAAATGGTTAATACTACATTTCAAAGCCCTAGAAACAAATCAACACCAACAACAGTAAAAAATAGGATATGATTAAAATCAAAGCTGAAATCAATGAAATTCGAACAAAAGAAAAAATTTTAAAAATTGACAAAATGAAAAGTTGGTTCTTTGAAAAAATAAATAAAATTGATAAACCCCTACTCACACTAATGAAGACAAAAAGAAAACTCAAATCACTAAAATATATAATTGAGAATCAATCTAACAAAAGGAATGCAAAACTTCTACAATGGTAACTACAGAACACTAAAGAAAAAAACTGTAGAAGACCTTAGAAGACGGAAAGATCTCCCATGCTCCTAGGCAGAATTAATATTGTAAAAACAGCCATACTACCAAAAGTGTTATACAGATTTAGTACAATTTCTATTAAAATCCCAGCAAACTTATTTATAGAACTTAAAAAAGGAATCATGAAATTTATTTGAAAAATGAGAATTACCAATTCATTGGAGAAAAGATAGCCTTTTCAACAAATGGTGCTGGGAACATTGGAAAGCCACATGTAACAAAATGAAATTAAACCCGTATCTCTCACCCTACAAAAAACTCACCTCTAAGTGGATCAAGGATTTAGGCACTAGCACAGAGATCCTGCATCCAGTTAAAAAAAAAGTAGACCCAAATCTTCACCATGTTGGTTTAGGATCTGACTTCCTTAACAAAACTCCTAAAGCCCAAGAAGTAAAATCAAGAATCAGTAAATGGGATGAATTTAAACCAAAAAGCTTGTTCTCAGCAAAGGAAACAATCAATAACATAAAGAGAGAGCCCACAGAGTGGGAGAAAATCTTTACCACATGCACTTCAGACAGAGCATTAATCTCCAGGACATATGAAGAACCCAACAAATTTGACAACAAAAATACAAATAACCCAATAAATAAATGTGCTAAGGAACTGAACAGACACTTCACAGAAGAAATATAATCTCTCAACAAATATATGAAAAAAAAGTTTGACATCTCTAGCAATTAGAGAAATGCAAATAAAAACTAAGATTTCATCTCACTCCAGTCAGAATGGTAATCAACAAGAATACAAGCAACAATAAATGTTTGTGAGGATGTAGGGGAAAAGGTGCACTCATACACTGCTGTGCTGCTGCAAATTGGTATAACCAGTATGGAAAGCAGTATAGAGACTCCTCAGAAAACTTTGAATAAAGCTACCATTTGCTGTCCTACTCCTTGCTTTATACCCAAAGTACATACAATCAGCATAACTGCAGTGATGTAGCCACATCAAAGTTTATAGCAGTTAAATTCACAATAACTAAACTATGGAACTAACCAAGGTGT
This sequence comes from Xerus rutilus, assembly GCA_028644305.1. Taxonomy (NCBI): domain Eukaryota; kingdom Metazoa; phylum Chordata; class Mammalia; order Rodentia; family Sciuridae; genus Xerus; species Xerus rutilus. The sequence goes on along the minus strand of CM053405.1, from coordinate 14,034,601 downwards.
CCTTCAACAGATTGATGGATAAAGAAAACGTGGTATACACAATGGAATATTACTCAGCCTTAAAAATGAATGAAATTATGGTATTTGCAGGTAAATGGATGGAGCTGGAGAATATCACGCTAAATGAAATAAGCTAATCCCCTCCAAAAACAAAGGCCAAATGTGCTCTCTGATATGTAGATGCTAATTTACAAGAAAGAGGTGTGGGTTGGGGAAGAATAGAGTTACTTTGGGTTAGGCAAAGTGAGTGAAGGGAGGGGAGGGGATATGTGAGTAGGAAAGATCGTAGAATAAATCAGATATTAGTACCCTATTTGTATACATGACTACACAACCAGTGGATTCTATACCATGTACAACCAGAACAATGAGTGTATTTCATTTATGTATGTTGTGTCAAAGTGCATTCTACTCTCATAAATAAATAATTAGAACAAATAAAAATGTGTAGGTATATAGAGGATGTGAGTAAAAATTAAAATTTATAAATGAATGTACAAATATTTCTTAAAACCATGCAAGATAGATAATTTCCAATTACAGAAGAAATATCAACTAAAATGTAAGTTCATTGTTAAAATATAAAATAATTATTAAGAAAATCAACAGTATTTGCAGTGAAACAGCAGATAAAAGGTACATTTCAATAATCTTAGATATTTGACAAAGTTCTAGGAACTCTAGGTTCATTATTTAAGAATTATGCATGTACACAGAAAATTTATTCATAAGAAATCAGAATAAGCCATTTCTATATAGGCTAATCTGTACATAGTGAAAAATATTTTTAAAAGAGAAGCATTAGGGGCTGGGGCTATGGCCCAGCGGTTGAGCGCTTGCCTTGCATACGTGAGGCACTGGGTTCGATCCTCAGCGCCACATAAAATAAATAAAGATATTTAAAAAAAAGAGAGAGAAGCATTAATTTTAAAATAGAACACTAGTAGAAGTAATGAATTAAATGGTAATTTTGCAAAAAGTAACTTTTATTTTTGAAGTAATATAAATTCATGTTATGTTTTCCCTATATTTTGTCCTAATAAACAATATAATATATTACTCATATTGTGACCCAGACTATCCATGCATATGCATGTAAATGAAATAAAAATTTATGAGTTAATACTCTCAGTATTTGTGATACACTCTATATTATGAATTGTTATGCTTCTTTTTGAGTTCCATTTGGAAGTTCCTCTGTTAGAAATCAGTAGTCTGAAATCTTCAGACTTATGGGGCTTATAATACACACTATATACCATATAACAGTGATCTTAACCAATACTCTCACATATGAAAGAAAATGTTTTCTATTAGATGTTATCTTTTAGTGAAAACTGTCTGAGAAAATATATTGTTTTTAATGAGATCTGGATGATTCTGCCATATCTCAAAACTGTTCCTCTTTTCCTTCATTTTATTCTAGCTTTTGCACATGAGAGAAAACATTTGAACTTTGAGTTTCTCAGTTTGACTAATTTCACTTAGCACAATATTCTCCATTTCCATCCATTTACCAGCGCATCTCATAATTTCATTATTTTTAATAGTTGAATATAACTCCCTTGTGTGTATGTGTGTGTGTGTGTGTGTGTGTATATATATATATTTATATATGTGTATATATATATATATATATATTTATATATACCATAATTTCTTATTTCATTCATCTATTGACAGGCATCTGGTTGATTCTATAATTTAGCTATGGTGAATCATACTGCTCTGAACATTAATGGGGCTGTGTCACTGTAGCATACCTATTTTACATCTATTGGGAAAATATCTTGGAGTGGGATATCTGGGTCTTATGGTGGTTTTGTCCCTGTTTTTTTGAGGAATCTCCAAACTGCTTCCAGAGTGCTTGCACATTCTAACTCTTCTTCTAAAGAAATCGTTGAGGTATTTTATATATATTTCTTTACCTAAATAAGTCAATTATTTCTTATGAAAATTGAATAAAATTTTATTTTGAAGTCCTACTGTGGCTGAAAAAAAATAAGAAAAGCAAATTATAGTCTAGGAGATACCACCTTTTAGGGACCATAACAGAGGTATAATGAAATAATTAGCCTGGAGAAGGAAAGATTTTATTTTATTTGAAAATTTCCCCCTTGCTACAAGACACACCTGAATGCCTCCCATTGTACCCCCATGTACAAGCTTTATCTGTTTCCCTACTCTGTCTCTGTGCTTAAATCTTTCTGCTAAATTTATCAATGCATGGTCTCTGCAACTTTTCTAGAATGTAAATGTCAAAAAGTTCAGTAGTTATTATGTTCTAATATCATATTCATATACTGATAAGCAATTCATTGATTTATAAATGAATTTTGAATTTTTAAAAAAATAATAAATTTTGAATTTTAGAGGGAGAATGTATAGCTTGGAACAAATATTGGGAAATACCTAGTAATATATAACTAAAAGATATAGTTCTAATATATAAACAGTGTTAAGATTATCAACATGAAGGTAGACTGAATTTAATACATACAAAAGACAGAGATAATACTACCAGAGAATAGAAATATAATGAGTTATAATTTTTGAAAATTTTATCTTGATTCAAGATGTTGGAATAACACACTATGGCCTAGGTTACTAGAACAACAAACATTTATTTCTAATGGTTATGGATATGATAAATCTGATATTCAAGTGCCAGCATGGTGAGGTCTGATGAGGGCTCTCTTCTAGGTTGCAGAGAGACAACTTCTCCTTGTATTCTCACACAGTGGAAACAAGGAAGCTCTCTCTCTTGTCTCTTCTTATATGGGCATTAATTCCATTCACAGGTGTTCCTTCCTCTTGCCCTAGTTAACTCCCCAAAGACCTAATATTTAGTCAGTTTTTTTGTTACTGTGACTAAAAGATTCAACCAGAACAAATGTAGAGGAGAAAAAGTTTGAGGGCTCACGGTTTCAGAGGTCTTGGTCCATAGAAGGCCAGCTCCATTCCTCAAGGGCTTGAGGTATGGCAGAGGGAAGCAGCTCACATGGTGAACAGAGAGCACAGACAGAGACTCCACTCTTCAGATACAAAATATATACTCCAAAGCCATGTCCCCAATAAACCATTTCCTCCAGCCATACCCCACCTGCCTCCAGTTACCACTCAGTTAATCCCATTAGAGAATCAACTCATTGATTAGGTTAAGGCTATAACCCAATCGGTTCTTCTCCATACCTTCTTGCATTGTCTTACCCATAAGCTTTTGTGGGACACTACATCTGAACCATAACAACCTACCTCCAAATATCATCACAATGAAGATTAGATTTCAAATTTTGAATTTTGGAGAATCGCAAACATTCTATCCATTGCAATTATCTTGGTTAAATTGTTCCAAATTATCTCTGCAAATTCGACTCCTAAAAAATGTTTACTGATAGATGTAAAAACAGAAAAACTAGAGAGAATTCAGTTAAAATATTCTTGATAAATGTTAAGTTCAATACATTAAAACTATGAATTCAAAAGGCAACATAATTTATATATTAATGGCTAATATTAATCCTTGAGAGTGAAAAATGTTTTTTCTTATATATTTTGATCATAGGAAACATTGAAGACTTGCACATACATTTTGGTTATTGAAAATAGATCATAAATCTATACTTCTATGAAGAACAAATAGAAAGATGAATAACTATAAGGGAATATACGTTTAAAATCCATTAACAAATTACCAAGGCAAACAGTATCTGAAAGACCAAAAACCTGAAAAATAGGAAATTGCAGAAAGTGAGCCCACTGACCTCTAAGAGATCCATTTCCTCCAATGACATTTGCCAATTTTGGCACAAAATTAAAATACAAAAATCCACACCAAGGTCCACTGTTAAGAGGCAGAGGAGGAACCAAGATGTGTGCAGTTTGGAGGGATGATGCCAGTTTGGGATAATATAAGAGAGTCAAGTCCCCAATATGAAGGTAGGCAATGGTAAAATGAGTAAGATAGTTTACTTATTTTTTTTTCCTTTAAGTATGTTTTTAAAATTATCTAACTCAACAAAAGAGGAGAGGGTAAAAAAAAAAAAAAAGAAAATAAGAATGACATTTTCTGAATTTCACAATATGAAAGAGACAAAATTTACATTTCTGATTCACAAAATTGTTTAGTACTAGCAAAAAGGCCAGAGACCTCGGTTTGGTTCCATGAACTCTAGGAGCAGAGAAAACAAGAGCAGATGAATATTTATGATGAATATAGCCCAGCCATGTGGTGGCTCAGTTCCTAACTGGATATAAGTTCTTGCCACAATTCTCTCTGCCAATGAGAAGACAGTATAGGCTCTCTGACAAAAGTGGCATTACCCAGAGAACCAACAATTCACAGAAAAGGTCACAATTTAACAGAGTACCAGCATGATGAGGAATTGGTTGAGCAGTATCTTCCGTAAAGGATCATATGTTCTCATGAGGAGGACAGATAAGGAGTAAAGAAATATCAGTGGAGGATAATACATCTGGTCACAGAGAGAGAGAGAAAGAGAGAGAGAGAGAGACAGAGAGAGACAGAGAGAATGAAAATTTGGTAAGTAGAGTAAATAATAGTTTCCTGGTGGAGATTATTTCTAAATTGAGAAGTGAGAGTTTATCAGATCAAGACCCTTACAAGAGAATCCTAGGCAAAAGTCAAGATTAAAAGAAATAATGTACTTTGTTACGGTTTTCAAGGTGAAGCCTAGAAGGGGAAGACCAAGGGGGAACTCTTGGGAGGTATGATAAATAGAGTTCTCCTTTTTTTTTTTTTAAATATTTTTTTTAGTTGTAGATGGACACAATGTCTTTATTTTATTACTTTGTATGTGGTGCTGAGGATCGAACCCAGGGCCTCACGCATGCGAGGCAAGCGCTCTACCGCTGAGCTACAATCCCAGCCCTAGAGTTCTCCTTTTAAAACATGCCAAGGAAATTTTGTTTCATGCTATCATTACGTGTGTATAAGAAGAAGAAACCTAGAAACAAAACTAAAGAAAAAATTAAGGGGGCACACTCCCACAGTAAGTGAATGGGAAATTATATGGTCTGAACTGTTTTATCCCCCCAGATTAATGGAGCAAAATCCTTGCACCCAAGGTGATGAAATTAGGAAGCAGATGCATAGGTCATGGAAGTGGAGCCCTTGAAAATGGCATTTGTATTATAAACATACTCTAGAAATGAATTAGAGCAAAGTATTTTCCATGCTTGTATAACTACCTTAATTCTTTCTTTAGTTTTGTTTCTAGATTTCTTCTTATACACACGTTAATGATAGCATGAAACAAAATTTCCTTGGCATGTTTCCTGATATCATCTTAATGATTTTTTTTTTATCATTACAGTAGACTAATAAAAAAACAAACAAATAAAGAGTCCCTGGCCCTTCTGTCAGGTTAGATTACATGCAGAATCCAGTGTCTATGAACAGGAAATACGGTCCTCAGCAGACAACGAGTTGGTTGGCACTTTGATCTTGAATAATGTTCAGAAGTGGGAGAAGTATCTGCTGTTCATTAGACAACCATGTTATGGTATATATTACAGCAGCTTGAATAGACAAAAATAGGGATCATAGTAATTTCCATTAAGATAATGGCTTGAGAATAGCATTGAGGTAGAAAAGGCCAGGCCTTATGATCCATTTATTGAGGAGATTAGGGGGATGATGAATCCTATATGAACTTATGCTCTTATAAAACTGTTTTTTTATACTTTTTATATGTATTATTGCCTAGTGACACTTAAGAAAGAAAAATTTATAATTATGATTCACATGGATGTTTTTTCAACTTAAACAGTTAAATAGATCCTACATAGCCATAAACAAAATACAGCTCCTGCACAGTAGGGCACTCTCATTCCTCACTTCTTCCCTTTACCTTCTGGTGGCTGTGTCATTCACCTGCTCCTAGACAGAACCCACTCGAAACACACAAAAAAGTTATACATTTTTAGTCTGAAAAGGGCTATAATGAGGAATAATGGAATGGTGGAGACTGAAAGAGGGAGAGGCCCACTCTCTAATTACTAAGTAAGCCCTTGATGTCAGCACTTCGTTAGTTTATTTCTGTAGATGAAGGTTTGTTTGGGGTATAAATACGTAACGTACATCATGAGGGTAGTAAACTAATTAGACAAAGATAGGTAAATAATGACTGGTTCATGGAGGAGGAAGTTAGATATTTATTTGTATCAATTTTGTATTTAGACTACAGCAAATTCACCTCATTATATGGATTTATATTTTGTAAAATTTCAGTGCAAAGCGAATGAACATTTTAGGGGTAATCAAGGAAAATTTATTTGGTGTCTTCTGTGACCTCCATGATCCTCATATCCTAATATTTACATCTTGATCTTCAGTCTTTGATACAAACTGTTTTCTTTTAAAGTATGCATAGGATCTGGGACCAACTTCCATTAAATGAAATATCTGCAAAGTATCATGATGACAATGAATATATGTGCATTATTGTATAACATATGATTTTAACACATGTAATAATGAGACTGTCTTGACTAGGGCCTGTGAGAAAGCAATGTGAGGGGGTGTATACCTAATATGTGCGAGGCCCTGGGTTCAATCCCCAGTTTCGGGAGTGTGTGAATGCATGCCTGTAAGAAAGAAATATTAGGTGCCATGGTTAGACATTTTCCCACAAGGTTCATGCATTGGAAACATGGTCTTCATTGTGATAATAATTGGGAGATGTGACCTTTAAGAAGTGCAGCCTAGTGCAAAAACCTTTTGCTTTTAGGGGAGCTGCACTGAGAAGAGACAGAGATGCCAGAGCTCTGGCAAGAGGGCGTAATTTTAAGTGTGTCTTCATTCCCTGACTTCCTATTTTGTGATCTGCTCCCACACATGCTCCTGCCATGATGTGATTTGCTATGATGTGACAGAGCCCGGAGTATCTTCAGCATATCTGAGCCACTGATGGTCCATGCCTTTTAAAGCTCCAGATCACGATTTTACTAAACCTCTTTATAAATTTAACCCACCTCTGGGAATTTGCTATAGCAACAAAAAATGTACTGATACATTGGGAAACCCCAAATTGCACCAAATTAAAGTAACATTTCTAAGATTAGAGCAGCATCTACCTGATAGCCAGAAATGCACTGAGCCCCCAGTCCTGGGAGCACAAGAAACTGAACACTACCAGTGATAACACAAATGGAGAAACAAGTTTTCTCCAGCTGAACTTCCAGAAGAGACTGCACACTAGGTCAGCATTTCATTTTAAAATTGTTAGTACATCCTAAGAAGACACTAAGCCAATGACAGAGCAAAACTGTGCCCAGCTTCTTGAATGACAGAAAATGTAAAATAATATATGTGTTCTTTAAAGTACTGAATTTGTGATGTATTAGTTCATAGTAATATTTCATACTATAATGGAAATTAGGAATATTCCATAGCTATTTTTTCTGAAATGCTTAAGTACTTGGCATTACTATTTTCTTTTAGTTATTAGAAGATTTGTCTTCATATGGTCACTTTAAATATAAAATTATAGTTATTTGCCAGATTTGGATATTGGTTTCTATTCAGCATTCTGTGGAACATTTTTGCCTTACTTTTCTTCTGAAGTTTGATTGTACATTCTTGAAATAAAAATGAACAAAAATGATTTTCCCAAGTTCATCAGTCTTTCTGAATCTTTTTATCTTTGTTGGGAAAACACCATTAATGGATTTATTTTTTCTTCAAAGTTTACAGGAAAAACATTTAATTTTTTTTTCTCCCAAGAGTTCTCTAGATTTTGAGCTCACAATTCCAAAGCAAATACTCCTAAACTCCATCAATGTAAATTAAAATGTTGAGAGCTTTATTCAATGATATTTTTTTTAGAGAGACAATTGAAAAATAAGAGGAAAGATATACACTAATAAAACAAACCATCTTTAGCATTGCTAAAATGAATGGATATGTCTCTAATGTCTCTAGATCATCACACAAAAGTTGTGTGAAAAACTAACAAATTCTAAAAGCAATAATGCTATTTTGTGCATAAGAAAAAATGATTCTAGAAATAAACTCCAAAGGGACTGAAACTCCCAGGCTCATGATTTTCTGTCAAATTTCTGTCTTGGAGAAAATGTCTTGGAATGAGAATAAAGAAAATGTGGAGAGTCGTCTTCATACTGTCACTGCAGGGGAGTGGGGGAAAAACCTCATCTATAGAAGAATGGCTGTGAACTGTATGTTCTTCCCAACCAAACAGCTGTACTGGAAAGAGAAGAATGTGATGCTCAAATATCAGGAAAAACAACTTAGCCAAGTCGGGTGCGGTAATCCCAGCACTTAGGGAGGCTGAGACAGGAGAATCCCGTTCAAAGCCAGCCTCAGTAACAACCACAAGGTGCTAAGCAACTGAATGAGACCCTGTCTCTACATAAAACACAAAATAGGGCTGGGGATGTGGCTCAGTAGTCGAGTGCCCCTGAGTTCAATCTCCAGTACCAAAAGAAAAAAAAAAAACCAACAACTTAGCCAATACATTACAGAAATGCCATTTCTGAAAACAGAAGTGTGTAAATCATTCTTTGTATCTAATATAGTACGATATAACATTCTAAAAATTATTAGCACAGATAAGTATTAGGAGCTTTTATATATTCTATTTAAAACAAAATGTGTTTTAAGAGTATTATTTGAATAAATAAAACACCAGAAATAGAAGAAACTGATGAATGGAAACACTAATAGGACTTTGCGTGTAAGGCAATGAATTGATGTTCCAGGTTTAATTTTGTGTTGTTAGTTTTATCTTCATGTTAAAAGTCAATCTAATTTTCTTGGTTGAGAGGATAGCCAAATACGACTGAGACACTAACTTGGTAATTTGATCGTCCTAATCATTGTTTTCAATTTAAATGAAATTGAATGGCTGGAATAGAGATTTGAAATGGAATTTATCTGGACATGGGTACTTCTGTTTCTGATCCTATAAAGAGAAAGAGTAAGACTTAATTTCTCTTAATATAGGCTGCCAATAAGGACTCATATCTCCTTCCAGATGTAAAGAAATATTGGAGTTTTGACTTAAAACTTAGGCATTGCACACTATTAATTAGATCTTAATGTGTTAATTATGAAAATTCAACTTCCATAATTAATTTAGTTTTTATTTTAATTTATCTAGCTATAATATAAAATCTTTTATCTTGTGTTTAATCATAATATATCTTTGAGCAGTTCAATTTTTTTTTTTTTTTTTTTTGGTCCTGGAGATTGAACTCAGATTGAACTCACTGAGCCACATCCCCAGCCCTATTTTGTGTTTTATGTAGAGACAGGGTCTCACTGAGTTGCTTAGCGCCTCGCCATTGCTGAGGCTGGCTTTGAACTTGCGATTCTCCTGTCTCAGCCTCCCTAAGTGCTGGGATTACAGGCTTGAGCCACCGCGCACGGCTTTGAGCACTTTAATTTTTAAAAAGTGGTCAGCAATGCATGTAATATGCATTTCTAATCATCATTACTTGTTATAAAAGCCTCTTATTTTCTCAACTATTCTTAAACATAGGCTCATATTTTAGATCTCATTATATTAAAAATAGGCACAAAACTATCAACCAAGAATAATTTTATTGTCTAGTTTAATCTTGATCATAGATATTTTATTGTTCAATTTCTGATTTAAATTTTTGTGTGTTAACTTGAAAATGACGAAGGGTTTCTTCTAATCTGGGTATGGTTGTGAGAGGTCAGGACAGAGGCATTCTTCAGGACCTGCTCCCACAGTTCCTCACTGGTTGACACTCTTATTCTTACATCGGCACATTGTAAGCCAGGTGCTAACACCAAATTCTTAAAAAGCACATTAAAATATATATATATATATCTTCACTGGAATTCAGGTAAAACCTTCTTGCACAATTCTAACTGCATTAAAAAAGACAAGATTTTAATGCAATCCAATTTGTAACAAAGTGGAATGATTATATAAAGAAAGACCACTGTCTCGTTTTGATTGCCATCAAATTTGTCACTAGACATTAAACTTTAATTAAAGAGTGGTCATTGTCAGTCACTTTGATTCCCAGTTTTAAATAGCGATTGTATTATCATTTTCAATTAAATTGACATTACTCATTGTCAGAAGAAGCCTTTATGTTTTTATTAATGTCTTATAATTACACATAATATTGGGGTTCATTTTGACATAATCATCATGCATAGAATGCAATTTGTACCACATCAGTCCTCAGTATTTACTCTTTCCCTACTTTCCTCTTTCCTCTTATTCCCCTTCTTCTATTCTGCTGATTTTCCTTCTATTTATTTATAGTTTTTAAATTAATGTTCTATAGATATACATAAAGTTGAAATGCACTGTGGAATATTTATGTATCTACATAGCATAAATTGGTCAAATTCACTCCTCATTTTTTAATTTTTTCAACATTCCTTCTTTTCTAATCTCTCCTCTTTCCCCCTAGGTCATCTTTCCAATTAAATCTCCCTTCTATTTTCATGAGATCCTCTCCCCCCATTTTCCCATGATTTTGGTCTAGCTTCTGCATATGAAAGAAAACTTCTGAACCTTGACTTTCCAAGACTGGCTTATTTCACTTAGCATGATGTTTTTCAGTTCACTCACTTACCAGCAAATGCCATAATTTCATTTATCTTTAAGGTTGAGAAAAATTCCATTGTGTATGCACCACATGTTTCTTAGCAGTTAATCTGTTGATGGGCAACTGGACTGGTTCCATAACTTGGTTAGTGTCAACTGAACTGTTATAAAAATCGAAGTATGGGCTGGGGGTATAGTTCAGTTGGTAGAGTGCTTGCTTCACATATACAAGGCCCTGGATTCAATCCCTAGCACCACAAAAAAAATAAATAAATAAAGTACTTGGAAAGAAGTAATTTACATGCCTAATATTCCATTTCTGGGAATCAAGAGGTAGAATCAAGTCAACATCATCATAAATAGGAAAGAACCTTGGAAAGTACTGTATGTTGGAAAAACTTCCAAGAACTTGTAGGAGTTGAAAATTTTTAGTTCTTTAGTCATTTTATTAGTAGCAATTACTCAAAATAAGGGGTTGGGAGGCCAAAATAAAGAAAGAACATTCAAATAGCAAAGTATCCCCAACAGTCAGGCTAAATGGCAGGGAGAGTTTTTGCATCTGTTTAAAAAAAAAAAGTAGACAACATATAATAGGAAATAGATCATTTTAAAAAAGTTAAATGGAGTAAATCATTTAAAAGTAGTTCTTTTTAAGGGAATTGTACAAAATAATCCAACTTTCCCATTCTCTAGATGGTAAAACTGAAGTTCAGAATTTAAGGTACATACGTTATTTATCTTGTCACTAATATAAAATAGCAAGATATTAAAAGAGATGTTAATGCTAAATTTCACATTGATTGATGTTATTTTGTTGATAAATAAAATATTTTATAACATTTTATTTGATGGTCTATGAAGTTTACATAAACAATTGCAGGCAGACTATAATAAAAATAAAGAAATCAATTAATTCAACTTACTCTTTACACAATTCCTCTTCCTTTTCTGGCTCTTAAGCTTGAAGAGAACCAACAAGCTACTTTTAACTGGATGTCAAATAGAAGATTTATATTAATTGACCTGGACAAAAATTAGTTCCTATAGATAAAATTCTTATAGCTGAAAATAGACTAATTCAAAATATTCCTTGGATATATTCAAGTGTCAGGGAAACATTGTCACTGCATATTAGAAGACTGATAGAAAAATCAATCTGTTCACAGTACTATCTCTTATTTAGTCCATTTTGTATATTTTTGTATATTATTTATATTTCTCTAGATAATCTTAGATGAATAGAAATAATTTAACAGTAATCTCAGTGTCAACATTGTTTAGTTAGTAAATATCTACAAAGAAGAAATACAAACATTGTCTCTTCTCCTTTTACAGGGGCAGGTTTTCACATGCAGAGTTGTTGATTAGTAATTCTTACAATGATCTATGTTTCTTGGTTACTGATGGTTAATAAGCAACCTCACATTGAAAAGAAGGAAAATAAAATAAGATGCCAAGAGACTAGCTTACTTTTTATTTCTACATTTGAGTTTTGTGGCATTGTATTAAAGGGGGAGGAAGAAGCATTAATTTCCTTTCTTTTGTTTCTTTCTCAGACAAAATGTTACTTTCTTTACAGAACTGTGGGGCAATACCTTAGGAAACTGCTGATCTCATGACCAACTCAAATATCCTTTATTTCAGTCAGCTTCAGATTATCTTCATCAGGTATTTACATTTTAATACATTATGACTCCAATAAATGAGGTCCTATATTCTTTTGCATAATTCTTTCTGGAAGCTGTACCTAAAACATAACCTTTGGTTGTTTTGCTGCTCAGTTTGTTGTTCCAGCTAAACTACATTGATACCTGGGGGTTCCAGGCAGTGATGATTTTGGCAATTTCCTCTGAGTAAGACTTTTGACTTTTCCTCTCAATAGAGCTCTACTTTTACTTGAATGAAATAAATATCCAGACCTAATTACACTTCATAGTAGAAGTATCAAAACTTAAAATTTCTACAATTATGCATGCATCCTATGTAGAATTCTCTGTTAAATGCAAGCTAGAATTTGTAAGTGACTTTAGCCTAATTTAAATTGATACACTTCTTTCCAGGTTTTAAAATAAAAGTTTTAAATCCATACATGATGCAACAAAATTTTTATTCCAGTTAATGATATTTGTTCTATAACAGATAATGTGTGTATGTTTAATATGTATGTATCAAACAATGAGATGGTGCTTTCAATCATCTGTATTTTTTAGACTATGGTCATGAACTCTATATCTGAAGTATCTCCACAAATATGGATAAGAACTATGCAATTTGCAGTTTGTTATAATTTTGCTTCATTCATACATTTGAAAAATTAGGTATGGACAAAACTTCTGTAAGTAACATTGATTCTCAACGATGATATATTCTTTTCTGCTTTAATTTTGTATTTTTGTTTACAATTTATTATTACTAGGCAGGATAAACTTTCCTTTATAATCAAGCATTCTCACTAATCAGATCTTATTATCCCATCTATGTACCTCTAAATATTCCCATTTCTACACAGATCCATTATTTGATAAAACATTATTTAATAATTAGTGCTTTAAAATACAGAATTAGCATTTAATGAAGATATATTCTAGCATTTGACTAGCACGGGAGAGACCCTGGGTCAATTCCTAGCTCTGCCAAACAAAACAAATCAAAACAAAACAATAATAAAAAAAAGGAATTGCAGTAAAACAGATGCCAAGAAAGGATGTCTATAATTATAAAATGAATAAGTAAATAAATGGAAGATAAAAAATAATTCTCAAAAATAGATTTGTAAATGCTCAGAAATGAAAATATTTGTATTTTAAAATCCCTTCATAAAAAAGTATTTCTAAATTAACTATTTAACTCTTTTTGTTGTTCTTTTATGTGTCTTAGCAGAATGAAAAAAATAGTAACACCATTCTTTGTGGAAAGTTGTTTAATTTCCTCAAAATATGTCAAACAACAATAATATCCTTAAAATTGGAAAATAAACATGAAATATAGATTCTTTTTGAATATTGCCTTCTCATCATGCAGTCCTACTTTTCTTTTTTCTTCAATTTGAACTTGGTGTGGCAAATGAAAGCCTGGAAACTAATGGGATTTGCACTGTGGTTGATATCCCAGAGCACTGCTTTTGGAACTGATACTTTGTAGAAAATGAAGCAAAAACTCGTTATGAAAGAAAGTAAACTGTTAAATGAAAAAGTAGCAGCTGGGCAATGCAGGATTTTATATGAAAATCATAGCACAGCATTGCTAAACTTTATGGAACCAGATTTGCAATGGATTTGTTCTCTGTTGTGGAAGACTCAAAGCAGCAACTCAACTGTTCCTACTCACAGGGCACTTTCACTTCTGCAAAACTTTCCCTTCTGGGTGAAAACATCATTTCAGTTATGATAAACCAGTAGAAAAAAGTTATTTCATTTGGGAATATATATATATTCCACCCCCCCCAAAAAAAAATATATATATAATCACCTTATAATGTACATTCTAAAAACCTGATAATTATTGTTTATTAAAATTTAGGTAGTATATTATAATTTTAATATTTGATATTTTCAAATAATTGTTAAGATGGTATTTATATGGGAACATATATTTAATATTGGTTAAATATGCAATATTTATTAATATATTTGCATATGTATAAAATTTAATTAAGTATCTTTGATAGAGTTCTGACTTGAAATAATTCATGCCAGTTTTGATCTAAGTACAGCTTGAGTAATATGAACTACTTTTCTTTTATTTGAAAAGATAATTCATAAAACTACATGCTCTATTTTTTGAATCAAGCTTTTTATTTATTTTTTGACAATCCTTATATTAACAATATCTTGATTCTAAAACAACTTTTTCATGTTTTAATATATCTTAACTCAATTCGTTTGGAATCAACTGCTTATAATAATTATAGTTGTGTGTTGCTTTTCTTCTTCGTTTCTTCTTATAAAATGATGGCACAGTACAATCAATATTGGTAATTTCTTATAATACATGGTAAATAATTTTTACACTTGAAAACATTCTTACATGTACCGTTTTTAATTGCTTCATTAGTAGATTGTTACTAAATATCCAAAACATACTCTGTATCACAAATAATAAAACATTTGACAGCAACCAACCCAGCCCAGTGTGAGAAATATTTGGGATAATTTTACAATGTTATACAATATTATAAAGTTTTCTAACACATGAACGAATGGTCAAACACATTTTTAATTTTTCGATGAGAAGACAAATAATTTAGCCCTCAGAAATTACTATTTATTATCAGTTTAAATATTGATATTTCAAGAAAAAAAATTGTGTTTTTGAAATCTGATAAAAAAGCAGCCCCCCCACACATATGCATACACACACACAATGGTGACTGTAACTGATGGTGTTTGTGGCAATTGGCTGTAGTACTGAGTACACAATGTATACATATATCAAATCAGAACATTATACACTTGAATATATAGTTCGTTTTATTGAATTGTAATTGGCAAACAGAATTACACACACATTTATGGAACATATAATGATATTTTGATACACATATAAATTATGGAACTACTTAATCAAACTAATTAGCATACATATTACCTGACATATTTTTGTGAGAACACTTAAAAGTTACTCTCAGCAATCTTTAATATGTTGTAAATAAGCATAATCAATAAAGTGTTATTATAGTCATCATATTATAAAGTAGGTCTGGGACTTATTCTTTCTAACTAAAATTTTTGTTAATCTATTATTTTAAAAAATAATTTTTTACAGGTAGTTTGGAGTAACTGAGGTTAAGGTGGAGGCAAAGGCCGGTGGAGAAGCGGGAATCATGGCAGAAGATTGGCCCTGTGTTCTGGCCAATGCTTCTGCAAAGCAGGGAGCGTAAAGCTGAGTGGCTTCTTCGACTGATAAGTTTTGCTGAATCTTTGTCCCTAGAAGACTTTTTCAATCTTATACCACATGCTTTAATGGGATGAGGCAGGCAATGATTCCCGTCTCCTCAGGCCTTCCATCTGTGGAAACCATTTTCTTCAATTTTTGCTCAAAAACTAGGCGATTCCTGTCAGTGCTCATCTCTATCATGTAATAACCAATACTAGTCCCCGCATGCTATTATTTTCATTTTTTTTGAAATCACTTTATGGATATCTAGAGTTTAGTTGCACCATTTCTTTCAACTTCCAACATGAATGTTCAACTTTTTTTTTTTTTTGGTACTGGAGATTGAACTCAGGTGTACTCGACCACTGAGCCACATCCCCAGCCCTATGTTGTGTTTTATGTAGAGATAGAGTCTCACTGAGTTGCTTAGTGCCTCGCCCTTGCTGAGGCTGGTTTTGAACTCGCGATTCTCCTGTCTCAGCCTCCCTAAGAGCTGGGATTACAGACTTGAGCCACCGCGCCCGGCTAATTTTCAACTTTTTAAACTCTTATTTCAGTTTTATTTTCTCCCATGTCCCATGTAGTATACAATATATTTTAGGTTTTTGGTTAGGTGTGTACCCAATGATATGCTGTAAATATTAAATAAGCAGCAATTCAAAAAATGAAAAATGAAAAATCCTTGACTTGGAGCCCTTGATGTGTGTTGTTTGTGTGTGTGTGTGTGTGTGTGTGTGTGTGTGTGTGTGTACTACCACCATGGGTGACATAAGGTTACCAACTTTCTATCAATGAATGCAGAGATGGAATTTCATGAACCTATAATAGAAACTGCAATGTACACACCAATTTCTTCATCAATTCAGGTAGCATTAATAGAAGATAGATTCCCTCATTCAAATTGTATCAGTAGATGGAAAACAGTCCCACAATTTTCATGTCTTTTAAATTTGGGCTGATGCCATACATTACTACATGCCTAAGTTTCAAGAGTGCTGGCATACTTCCATCCAACATCTGCATTCCTCCCCTGCTGTTACCTTAAGAACAATGTCAATCCAGCCAGCCTGGGACTATGAGTGACTCAGACAAGAGATGAGGAGCAGAGTCACCAGAGAATAAACAAACAGCCCACTCCCAGCAAGCTCACACAGAAGCAATAGCAGGTCTGTTACGATCAAGCAAATTCAACTTGAATTAGGAGAATCATACAGACACTCTGTACACTATTGAAAAATAATTGGTTGTTTAAATTCAGTGAGTTCCAAGGTAGCGCTTTCTGCAGTAAGTGCTCTGTTACAGATTGCCACTCACTAACTGGTTTCCAAGTGAAAATCAAACTACTCTTTATCTCGGTCTCTCTCTACTCCATCACCAAACACATTCCTCAAGAACTTTGTTATTTAAGGAAGATCAGTAGGTTTTAGAAATAATGGAAGTAAGCCAGGTGCAGTCCTAGGCCAACTGCAAGTTCAAGGCCAACCTTAGCAATTTAGTGAAAGAAATTATTTCAATAAAATAAAATAAAAATAGGCTGGAAATGTAGCTCAGTGGTAGGGCACCCATGATTTCAATTCCAAGTGCCAAGGGAAAAAAAAATCATCATTGAACTATCAACCATTTTTATTACATAAGGTTTTGAAGGATATCCCTATAAGGTTTGCTTGATTTTTTAAACATTTTGTTTTCATTGGCTGTTTTTTTTTCCTTTTTTTAATTGCTTATTTTTAGTTATACATAACAGTAGAATCCATTTTGAGATGATTATACAAGCATGTAATATATGTTGTACTAACTGAGATCCCGTTGTTTTTTCTTTTAATTTTTTAAAAAATTATAGATGGACACAATTCCTTTATTTTATTTTTATACTTTTATTTTAGCTTTATGTGGTGCTGAGGATCAAATCTAGGGCTTCACATGTGCTAGGCAAGCACTCCACCACTGAGGTACAACTCCCTACTATTAACTGAAATATTTATCAACATTTCTCTGACTCTTTTCTTTTGTCTTGTCATCTTTTTTCTTAAAACCTTCCATTACATTTTCCTGCAACATTCAAATGATTTTTTTCTTAAATATGCAGACCAATTCATTAGACAGAACCCATCTTCTTATGACCCCCATCAATGAGGTGTGGTTTTCAGATGTTCAGTGAATTAATAAAATCCCTGGACTTACTTACAAGTCCCATTTTAGACTGCAGCTTCAGCTACACATAAACTTTTGTCTTTACATAATTTGACCAAGTTTCCTTGCTCTTTAAAGTAAAAATAGTAATCCACTTTCATTATAAACCATTAAAATGTGCTGGCAGGGTTGGGGACTAAATATGTATAATAAATATGGACATGTGGAAGTACAATTTGATAGGAATAACAAATGAGGAAATGAAAGCATCAATCTATTTATTTATTTACTTATTTATTTATCTATTTATTTATTTATTTTTGGGTACCAGGGATTGAACTCAGAAGTACTTGACCACTGAGCCACTTCACCATCCCTATTTTGTGTTTTATGTAGAGACAAGGTCTCACTGAGTTGCCTGTCGCCTCATGGTTGCTGAGGCTGGCTTTGAACTCGCAATCCTCCTGCCTCAGCCTCCCAAAGTGCTGGTATTAGGAGTGTGCACCACTGTGCCCAGCTGAAAGCATCAATTTATACAATGTTTTCTATTTGGGCATAAAATAGCCACACTTGATCATCAGTTTATATTTACTTACCTATTATTGTAGGTGTTTGACACCCCCTACCTGCCTGCATCAGGATACTATTGCTTTACTGCTTCTAAGTAAGAATCTTCAGTAATTTTAAGAATGAGTGGCTTTCAAAAACCTAGTCATCTCTCCTTCTGAACACAAGTAAATGAAAAACAGGCTTTAAGGTAGTTGTTTCCCAGATTTCAATCAAAATACACTTTACTTGGATATTTTGGGTGCAAATATGTCATTCTTAATATTTTTGGCAGATTATTTCTAATAAAATTTTCCAGTTTACTTTGTGGGTAGCACACAACAAAATTGATTAGACTTGGTTCCTTAGGAAAGGATTTTTCAATCTAAATCCAAATTCAAAATGAATTTATTTCATTAAGTTTCCTTAGAAGAATCTTATATTAATCTCTGAAGACTGTGAAATAGCTTGTGAGTTTATTGCAGATGGTGGTGATCAGGTCTTAAAGTGGCTTCCCAACTTCTTTGCTTGTGATTTGCACACACACTCTGGTGTGATGCCCGCCACCCCTTATAGTGGGCTAAATCTGTGACTTATTTCTAATCAAAATAATAAATATTTAGCAAGGCATCTCACTACCTTTATCACTTCACTACTTGATGGTAAAGGTGATGAGAAGTTAGGTCCCAAGGTCACTTTGTGTAAGATACAGACTAGCTGGGAGACTAGTTATACATAATTCATCTTTCTGGCAGATTCACACCATCTTCTCTCTTTCTTTATTTCTCTCTTTCTTCTTGGTCTTTGAAGGAGGAAGTTGGTATGAATAATACAACCACAAGGAACTGAAGGCTGCTAGCAACTCTGTGAGCAGTTAAGAGGATGGTTCCCTGCTCATTCCTTGTTAAGCCCTTACCAAAGCCTTCTTGAAACCCCAAACAGGAGATGTGGCCAAGTCATTCCCAGATTGTAACCCAGAAAACTGAAATAATTGGGAATGTTTGAACCTGCTAATTTTAAGGTAATTAGGTCTTTGGCATAGAAAATTAAAAGGATTATACATTTACTAGAAGATAAAGAAGAAACTATTTTAGTTAACTTCTGAGGAATCCTGGAAAACAATTATCAGACAATTATTGCATACCCTCATTCTTATAATTTTGTGTGATTTTAAAAATTACTTTGATTTAATCATTTCTTCGAAGTGTTTTTTTTTTCATGTTTCTGATATCTCAGATATTTTGTTGGGATTACTAGAATTTTATAGAAGTTTTGTTATTTTAAAATTCATTTTTTAATAAAATATTTTTATTAAGATTTTGTGTAAGACACAGACTAGTTGGGAGACTAGTTATACACAATTTATCTTTCTGGCAGACTCACACCATCTTCTCTCTTTTCTTGTGTCTCTCTCCTTCTTGGTCTGGGTGATTTAGTCCGGCATGGTGGCACATGCCTGTAATCCTAGCATTTTGGGATTCTGAGACAGGAGGATCATGAGTTCAAAGACAGCTTCAGCAATGGCGAAGTGCTAGGCAACTCAATGAGACCCTATCTCTAAATAAAATACAAAATAGGGCTGGGGATGTGGCTCAGTGATCGAGTGCCCCTGAGTTCAATCTCCACTACCAAAAAAAAAATTATGATTATTTAACAAGTACATCAATTTTAAAAAAATTTTATGTTATAAAATGTAACTTTCAATTGTATTTCATTTCATTAGTTGTTATATAGTCACATATACTGGGATATGCAAAATTGTTCTTTTTCTTTTCTGCTTATATATATTGTATAAAATTATTCATATAACCACCAAATAATACATGAGTGTATGTGTGTGCCTGTGTGTGTTTTATCCAAGCGGGATTTAACTTAAATCTAGTTTTAAAAACCCTTGCTTCTACAGGTTAGTTAACACTCTCACATTTATATTGTCTAGTAGTGAGTATGATAGGATTATTTTTTTTTAAATATTTATTTTTTAGTTGTAGGTAGACAGAATATCTTTATTTTATTTTTATGTGGTGCTGAGGATTGAACCCAGTTCCTCATGCGTGCTAGGCAAGCGCTCTACCACCGCGCCATAACCCCAGCCCATGATGATAGGATTATTATCTACTGATCTTAGTTACATTTGCATTGAACAATGTCAGTTTACTAAGATTATGGTTATTGTGTATTTAAATGATAATTTTGAGTGCCTACTATATTTAAGGCATTCTAAAACACGGTTTTAAAACCCTTGCTACTACACATTAGTGGTACTCTAACACTCATACATTTATATTATCTTGTACTGAGAAAAATAGGATTAATGTTATCTATTAATATTAGTTAAATTTGAGATATAAAAGCTACAGTGAAGAATTTGTACTTCAATGGAAAACACACAGAGTTTATGGCACATATATAGGTGTCTGATTCTGATTCTATGAAGGGCTTTCATTGTTTTCAAGCTATTTTACAATTCTATAAATTGTAGATTACTGATAGAAATGCCTATAATTCCTGCCTATATACAGGCAAATAAATTCTGTCCAGTAGAGAAATTACCATTTTCTCCCCATAAACCTGTTCTGATTCCATACTGACTTTTTTTTTTAAAGGCCAGTTTTGCAGCCATTTCAACCAACCATTTGCAAATATTTCAGTAAGCTATTTGCTTTTTTGATGTGTGTTCATTTCATGCCAGCATCAAGTTTATAGTTTTACCTTTTGAAACTATCTTACAGTAGGTTACAAAGTAGCTAGACTTATGGCCAGGGCAATGCAAGAATGTTATGGAATGATTTTCAGAGTAAGGTACTTGACCTGAAATGCAAAGGTTTAAAAGTAGATACTATTCAGTGCCCTGGTGGAACCACACTGGTACTTGTTGAAGGCAGTGAGACAGGTTTTATTTAGGATACTGCAGTGTGGAGAAAAAACACAATAAACAGGAACTAAACTACCCCTGTGACTCGGGTCTTTAATGAGAGAACAGAGGAAAAACAAAAGATTCTGTCGTGGTGAGACAATGTTAGGGGAAGACAGAGGACAGGCAGAGCTTGAGAAGCTAAAGGGATAGGAAAAACTGGAATATTACAAAAACACAGTAAGCAGAAAATTACCAAAAATGATTTGGTACTGTTGGCGAATACAAAGTGCACTTTTTGTGATTTAGTAGCATTGTGCTTTCTTGACCAGACTCAATACAGAGGCTGGGGTCATCCTGAGGGACATGAGCTAGTATGGGTGGAGGCCAGGCTAAAGTTTAATCAAGATGCTTGGCACAGCGTTCAGGTAATTCCTTTGTGCCACGATGGGGTTCAGAGTTCATATGGAACACATTTATGGTATATGCTTTCCTATTCAGAAGGAGCTAGATTTGCAAAGGTTCATGGATGGAGGACCATACCTTATATATTTAAGGAAATAAATAAGGCTGGTTTAATATTTCTAGAAATTAAAATAATGAAATTATTACAGATAATATAATGATACATAGAGGTCACATCATGGAGGGATTTCTATGTGTTGAATGTTTTTTCAACACATTCCTGATGTCTTAGAATTAAGTTTTAATACTTATTCTTTTTTAAAAAGTAGGTGTTGTACAGAAATTTGGAAGAATAAACCTTTTTTTCTCCTGCAGATTTACACTCTCTCTCACTCTCTCTCTCTCTCTCTCTCTCTCTCTATATATATATATATATATATATATATATATGTATATATATATATATTCAGTTATATACAACAGTAGAATCCATTTTGATATAATAATAAAAGCATGGGATATATTTTGTTTTAACTTATTATGTGAAATACTAAGACTTACCAAACAAGTGGGAATGAGATCATAATTCTTTTCCAAAAAAATTAAGTGAAAGAATTTTGTAAAAGAGAAAGTTTGAGATTGTGTAAGCTAGATGGATGAAGACCAAGTTAAAACATAATTGCGATAATTGAGGGAAAAATATGGTTGGATATTGACAAAAGTCAAAATTATAGAGAATAAAGAACTTTAAATATTTAAAGGGCAAGCCCAACAGGCTGTGATTATAGCTTGAATAGGTTGAAAATAAAAAATTACACTTGGAGAGATAGTTATGGTTTTCTGAGCTAGGGAAAAGTGAAAAAGGATAAACATTGGAAGGAATTATCATGAATTCTTTCTTGAATATTTTGGGATATCTAATGTGGATGACAACTGGAGATGACAATTAGAAACCTTGTATATCAGAGTTGACTGTGGTGTTGGAATTATGAATTTGGGAATTAGGCATGTGGATGATAGCAGAAGTTAGTGGAAGTCTGAGATTAACTTAGCCTTCTTAAGAGAGTAATAGAAGGCAAAAGAATGAACTCAGCTACTTCAAGGAACTTCACAATTTAAAGAAGATGGGAATGGTAGCCTTTATTGAGTGTCACATTTATCATTTAGGAGACAAAAATTCCGTTGAATTTTGTGAATTTGGAAGTAATGATTGGAAGAGAATTCATTTTTTAGAAGTAATTTCAAAGTATATATTGATCTAAAAAAATTAACAGAATCCCTTAGTGTAGTTGAGACCATCTGAGATTTTCTGATCAACTTTGACTGTTTTGACACTCTTTCCAAAATCTCTCACCTGGAGGAAATAGAGATGTAAATCTGAGTTAGAAAATTGTCAATCAAGTTAAAAAAATTTAAAAAGTAAGTCAAGGTACAAGAAAGAGTATTTTCATTCAATATTTTTATTCATTTCACAATCTGTGGAAACTAAGAAATAAAAAAAATTAAAAACTATATAGTGTTGAATTCAGAAGTATAGAATGTCAATAGCACAAGGAACTCAAGAGTTGGAAGACCATTTCTGGTCTTAACTGCAGAAGGAAGCAGAGAGCAATAATTTCCTTATAAATTCTTGAGGGCCAATATGTTTAATTCCTTTTTATGTGAAGAATAAGTTAAAATTTGGTTTGACTGTGTTTTATGTGATTTAAGGAAGCATCCTTTAACCAAATGTTGCCAAATTATTTTTATTTTTTGATACATATTTCAGATTGTGTTGACTCCTTGAATTATTAGTGCTAAAAGGAAAAAGACATTTTCATTTCATAAATAGTTTGTAGTAAAGAAGTTCAAATGTACAAATTTGTGCTGTAGTAACAAGGTTTTCACAGAAGTTGAATCAAAGTAGAGAAAAAAAGAGGAAAATTGAGAAATAATGAATCAATCTAGGTTTCATTAACTAAAGATAACCTTATCAATGACTTATTTTAATAAGTAACATGTATTGTATTTTTAGCTTAAAATTTATTGTTTTATAGTTTTTGTTGCCCTTATTTAATTGTATGTTTTAGTAATAAAAAATTCTGATCACTGCTACTTTTTTTTCTTTTGCTTTCACATGTCAATTTTTAATTAAGATGATTTCATCAAAGAAGGGGGGTCAAGTTTGAATTATGAAGTTAACAGGTGACATCAACATTTTAGAAAATTTAAAGATACTGAATAATAGTTCAGATTACAATTATGAGTGATATGGTGAAGATGAATATTTATCTGTGAATTTAGAAAATAAACCTTGAAATAATTCAAGCTACCTTTGTTTAGTGTTTTTTCCTCATTCTTGGCTGTGTTCAAATCCCTTTTGAATGCACGAACTCTAATGAAAGCTATGATTAACTAGTTACATTTTCATAACTGAGGTCTAATTATAAGTTTAGACATTCCGCCTGCCTAACAAAGAGAAAGCCATTGCTGCTGACAGCTGCACAAGCTATTAAAGCTGGGAAGTGACTAAGTAAGGGAACTTGGAACAGCTGTGACATTGTCAGGGTAAAACCCTGCCTTTTCTCTTATGTGAGGTGAGAGAAGATGTATCATTAAGCATACAAGAAAATACATCTTTAAGTGAGTATTCACCAGTCCTCCTAGGTTGTAAAATTATAACTGCCAATTGTTTAAACAAAGCCTACAAACTACTGGAGTTTTAAATAGAAAGAGAATTATTGCAATCACAAGTGGTTTACGAAACTTTTCTGGGAAAAAATGGTCTTCATACTGTTCTTAATTGCTTTACAGAATATGACTACATTCTTCTAAGTTACAAATTGATAAGGAATAGAGTTTAGAGGTATCCTTGTAGCAGATTGGTAAGGTAAAGATATAACAATAAATATTAGCAATTAAGTTTCCAAAATTTGATTGAAAGATTGCAATAAACTATCAATGCCCCCATAAAGTACATATATTGAAATCCTAATCTCAGTGTGAGGATATTTGAAGATGAGGAACTTTGGCAGGTGATTAGTTCTGAGGTTCAAGCTCTCATAATGGGTTTAGTACCCATATTAGAACAGTGCAGAGAGATGGCTAGCTCTTTCCTCTATGTGGGAATACATTAAAAAGTAGGCAGTCTGTAGCACATAAGGTTGTCCTCAACACAGCTCAACCATGTGGTATCCAGACTAAGATTCTTGCATCTGGAACTAGAAGAAATAGATTACTCTTGTTTACCAGACCATAGAGTCTATGATGATTCATTATTGTAGTCAAGCTGACCAAGTCAGATATTTATATTGTGAAATGGGTTATTAGTGTAACAATGCATGGAATTGTGGAAATAGCTAAGGAGCTAAGTGTTAGGAAGAGCTGGAAGAATTTTGAAGTTCATACTAGAAGAAGCCAAGATTATCACTGAAAGGATGGCCAAAGTTAATTCCAGTGAGGGCTCAGGAAGGAAAAATGAGAACTGTAAATGAAATTTCCATCTTAAAAAAATACAAAAGTAACATGTATACAATATTATAGACATATGGATGATACTGGCCATTCTGCTGAGATCTAGAGGGAGATGAGGAAAATGAGATTGGGTAATAGAGAAAGCACAATCTTTGTCACAAAGTGGTCATGATCTATGACTGAACTGTTTTCCAGTTTTAGTGTTTTATGAAAATTAGGTGTTAGGCTGAGATGACTTTTAAAAAGTTGAAGGAATGGCTTGATTCTTCCTGACTTCTTATAATAAAATGCAAGAAGAAATACATTACTTAAAGATGGAATTGACAAATTAAAAAAAAGGAACTAGACTATAAAAACTTGGAAAAATTTTAGACTACACTTATTGCAAGCATGTGTTAGATTACTCATATTGCAAGAATGTGTAGTCAAGGGACCATTGCTAAGGAGATTGGTATTGTGGTAATACCACAGACTGCATTAGAGAGCAGGAAAACTGCCAAGTTGGACTGAAAAGCAAAGAGACAGGAGGAAAGGAAGATCTTCAAGACTCTTGAATTTTATATGATGGGACCATAAAGTGACTCTGCTACAAACAAGAGTGTTATGTTCCTCAAGACAAAGGAAGAATAATCCTTAAGGTGATTTAAAGATAATCCTATGGGATTTATGGGTTCATGTTCCATAGACCAGATAACCCCTGCCCATTGCCTTGGATTAGAGCTGCTCAGTCTTAGATGCTTGCAACCTGCCTGGCAGAGCTCTTGGACAGGAATTTCCATTCAAGAGAAATTCAATGACTACTGTTGCAATGGAGTTGGAAAGCTATACCTAAGAAGATTTGAAAGGCATAACAGGGAACCAAAGAAAAACATACTTGAGTTTTAAGACCTCACAGATTTTCCCTTGCTGGGTTTTGAAGGTGGTTGGAATCATCACTCCTTACTTCTTCCTAACTTCTCCATTTTGGAATGGGAATGTCTATCCTATATCTGCACCACTATTTTATTTTGGAAGTACATAATTTTTATTTTTTAGGTTTGTAACTACCTAGAGGGAGATTTTGCCTCAGGATGAATCGTACTTCAAATCTCACTCATACCTAATTTATAGGATATTTAGTTGAGACTTCAGATTTGTCAAATTCAAAGTTTATGTTGGAACAAGTTAAAAATTTGGGGTCTATTTGATAA
This sequence comes from Xerus rutilus, assembly GCA_028644305.1. Classification (NCBI taxonomy): domain Eukaryota; kingdom Metazoa; phylum Chordata; class Mammalia; order Rodentia; family Sciuridae; genus Xerus; species Xerus rutilus. The sequence continues at coordinate 14,008,571 of CM053405.1, read as the reverse complement.
AATAAATGTATTTTGTTTTGGAGAAAGTCATGAACACTGGGGTTCCAGAAATAGAATGTTATTAACTGAACTTTTGTGTCCGGTAAGATTTGTATGTTGAACTCATAATCCTAATGTGATTGGTATTCCAGGGTGAAGACTTTGGGAGATAATTAAGCAAAGAAAGTAGAGCACTCATTGATGGGATTGGCTCCCATATATCGAAGCCAGACAGCTAGTTAGCTATCTTCTGTCAGGTGAGGACATTGCAAGAGAGTGGTACCTTATAAACAAGGAAGAGAACACTTACTAAAAACCCATCCATGCTGGAAACTAGAGCTCAGATTTACAGACTTCCCAGCTGAGAGGAATAATTGTTTGTTGTTTCTCTCATCTCATCTATAGATTTTTTTATATCAGACCTACCCAACTAAGAATCATATAGTGAAATTTAGTGAAAATAATAATAAAAAAGATAATCTTTATCTTACCAATTCTAAAAATGTCTTTTCTCATTTCTATTTTATTTTGTCATCTCTGAACTTACTGCAGATTGCCTGATTAACAGTGAATTTCTGTTGATATGATTTGGCTGCTATTTTTAGTAGTAGCTGATAATAACAGGCTGTGCATATGTTATCAAAGTAGTGGAATTAGGTGCTTTTTTAAAAAAAACATTGGGGCTAAAATTCATAGACACAGCAGTCCCTCTCAAAATAAACTGAAATAGTACAGTAAAAGAGAGTGAATTTCCCTTCAACTTACATGTGTACAAGAGATATATAGCTTGGGGTAAAAAAGAAGGATTGAACTGGCTAAATTTTATAGGGAGTAGAATGATAAGGGGGGCCCACTTGGTATAGTCAGAGGTCTGAGGAACAGAAGAATGAGCTCTTGGGAAAGTGTGTCTGGTTGTTATCACTGGTGATAGAACTGGAAAGCTGCATGCTTTGCTATGATAATACACAAACTTTTTCATGACTACTGTAGAAGGAATAAAACCCTAGTATCTTCTACTGAGGTTAAGAACACACCAACACCCAAACTTGCAAAATATATGCCAATGGCTTGGTTTTTGACATTTGGAAAATTACAGAACAATCCTTGAATAAAAAATTTTTCTTCCTTTTTTATGCACTTGCCATTTTCTTAACAATATGAAAGACACTATTACATAGGAAACAAGGGCAGCAATGCCAGGGAGCAAAACACAACTTGGAAAATTAGAACTCGGAGTTTAGCAAGTTTTGGAGATCCTTTATGAATCACTTATTGTTGATATATTACGTGTTTAGTGTAGAAGAGTGAAATTCAAAGTTATTTCTCTAGTCTAAAATGAAAATTATAGTGACACAAAAGCAACATATCATCATTCAATCAAGTTATTGCTTTCTTGACAGTATGTGAAATAATTCTTGACCATCCAAATATAAACTTAATGAAATATATAATAATTAAAATATATGCTTGAGGGAAATTGGGCAAGGAAAAATATTTTGGAAAATTCTTTGGAAATTATTTGCAAAGTTTCTGATGAAGTGACATTTATTTGAAGAATTGAAAAATAAGAATAATTTGCTTTGCAGTGATAGATTTAATATTGTGCAAACTGAGCCATTTCCAAGAGATAATAAGACACTCATATTATGCTGTCTCTTTCTCTAGAAAATAAATCAAAATAGTCACATTAAACAAAATATAGGTAAAGATTGTGCAAGGCAGAGGAAAATTTGAAATAATGAAATAATGAAAAAAAGTTGGAATTTTTGAATAAGACCTTTTGTAATAGAAAGTTAGAAAATGCTATTGAAATGAGGTCTAAATGATAAATGGGAAAAGACCAAGCAGGGTTCCTATTAACCTAAGGGAAAAAACCCATATTTTCTTCTAAGTGCAATACAAAGGCATTTAAGATTAAAATAAGATTTTCTGATTCTCTAGCATTTTTTATTTTTCTTTTTCTTTCTTTCTTTATTCCTTTCTTTACCACTGACCTAAGTCCTCAGCCGTTTTTATTTTCTTCTTATTATTATTTTTTAATTTTGAGACAGTATCTTATTAAGTTGCTGAGGGCCTCACTAAGTTCCTGAGGCTTGTTTTGAACTCGTGATCCTCTTGTGTCAGCCACCTGAGTTGGTGGAATGGCAGGTGTGCACCATCACACCCTGCCGATTTTCTAATTGGTTTTTTTTTTGGTACTGAGGATTAAACTCAGGAGTACTCGACCACTGAGCCACATCCCCAGCCCTATTTTGTGTATGATGTAGAGACAGGGTCTCACTGAGTTGCTTAGTGCCTCGCTGTTGCTGAGGCTGGCTTTGAACTCACAATTCTCCTGTGCCAGCCTCCCAAAGTGGGATTACAGGCGTGCACCACCGTGACTGGCTTGTTTGATTTTCTAATTCTTAATGTGTAAGTCTTATTCTGGTCTGACAACTCCATGGAGAATGGATTGGGAACACCAAAAGGGACAGGAAGGGATGAGTTAAGAGGCTATTGCCATAACCCAGATGATAGTGCAACCTGCGTGGGTAGAGTGAAGGACAGAAAAAGTGAATAGATTAAAGATAAAAAAAATAAAGCACAAGGGGCTGGGATTGTGGCTCAGTGGCAGAGCGCTTGCCTCGCATGCATGAGGCACTGGGTTCGATCCTCAGCACCACATAAAAATAAATAAATAATTTAAAAAAATAAAATAAAATAAAGCACAAGAGATAAGTGAGGTGGAGGTAGCAGTGTAAAGTGACTTCATTGCTTATTGCTTGCATAATTGGATGAAGTGTGGCTCCCTTTTCTGACACATGATATGTTTGAGGAAGAAATAAGGGTATATAAGTAAGGGTTTCTCCTTAGTGTCTGCTTAGAAAATAAGAAAGACATGGATATGGACATATCAAGTAGGAATTAAGGTAACTGGGACTGATGCCTAGAGGAAAAGTGTAAATTAAAGGGGTACAACAAAGAAAAATAAAGCAGTATGAAATGTTGACTAAAACAATATGATGTTGATTTCATAATGAGAGCTTTTGCAAAAAAAAAAAAATGAGAAAAACAAAGATCTGAGGTACACCACTGAGATATAAAAATGAGAAAAAAGGTTTAGAAAAGTAAAATGAGCCAAGTATGTAATCAGAAAACTGAAGAACTTCAGGTCAAGGAACCCAAAAGAAATTATTGCAAGAAGAAGAATTAAATGTATCCATCATTGTTGAAATAATAAGAAAAGTGAGGGCAATTGACAATTGATTTGGCAAAAAAAAAAAAAAAACAAACCCTGAAACCATCAGTGGTGGACAAAAATACATGGCGGATTCAGAAGTTAAGACAGTGTGCGTGGTACTACTCTCAAGAAATATGCTGGTATAAACATTGATCATGCTGATACCACCTGTTACCAGTTACTTTGAGGAGTCCTGCTTCCCTGAATGTTGAACTATAACACGAGAGAAGCATGTTGAGGCAAGCAAAGGGTAGAAAGCAAGAAACTTTATTTATTTTTGGTACTGGAGATTGAACTCAGGTGTACTCGACCACTGAGCCACATCCCCAGCCCTATTTTGTGTTTTATGTAGAGACAGGATCTCACTGAGTTGCTTAGCGCCTCGCTATTGCTGAGGCTGGCTTTGAACTTGCAATTCTCCTGTCTCAGCCTCCCTAAGTGCTGGGATTACAGACTTGCACCACCGCGCCCGGCTAAGAAATAGTAGTAAAGATAAAGTAAAAGATAGTAAAATAGACTTTTTCTGGGAAGAAGAAGACTCAAAGGCAGAATCCATGGGATGAGGAAATCCCATCCTTTTACACATCTAAAGTTTCCTTTGTTCTTTTGCATTCTTCTCCCTTATCTTGTTCATTTCCCTTCATCCTGTATATGTGATCAGGAGATGCTAGTGAGGAGGCAAAAAGGTGGGAAACAGGTGGGCTGGAGCAGCAGAGGTAGAGTGATCCCAGCGGGAAGGGGGCCCAGGGCAAATTAATTAAGAGCTAGCAGTCTGCTCAGGAGTTGCTTCATTAACAACTCTTTAGGAGGGGCAGTATAGGCAGATCTCTGAGGACATTAACATTTCAATCTCCCAGGGGCTGTCATAAGGCAAACACTTTCTTCAATCTGACCTGATTTATGTGTTTACACTGACTGCCTGTCTTCAATTCTGGCTTCAGTGCTAAAGGAAACAAGCTAATCCCCCCCAAAACACAGGCGAATTGTTTTCTCTGATATGCGGATGCTAATTCACAAGAAGAGGGTGGAGCCTAGGGAAGAATAGTTAGTTTAGGTAGAGGAGAGTGAAGGGATAGGAAGGATAGAAGAATGAACCAGACATTATTACCCTATGCTCATATATAACTATATGACTGGGCGATTCTACATTATATACAATTAGAGGAATGAGAAAGTAGGCTCCATCTATGTATGATATCAAAATACTTTCTACTGACATGTATAACTAATTAGAACAAATGAAATTTTTAAAAAAGAAGTATGCTAGTAAAAGGAACAGGAGAACTAGAGAAATGAGATACAAGATGGAAATCAGCTCAGTGTCAGAGGAGGAACTGTTGTCGTTGTTGTTTTAATGGGAATGTTCCAGCATGAATCTGTATTTGCCAGCAGGAGGTAGTGCACTATACAGTAAAAATGGAGAGCTTCATTAAATAGAGGATAAAACGAACTGAAGCCATTGAGAGAGAAAGCAAACCGTGAATACAGGAACAGAAAATGCTTTTCGAGTGTGGAGGCACTATGGTGTGACGTGAGAAAGGATCTCAGAGACCTCCAACTGCAACCATATACAACAGAACAAGGGCCCCAGCTGCTGTGTTCTGACACCCATCACTGCCTTTTCACCAAAGCTACTTGCATTTTATGGGGTCTTTTCAGCCACTGTGGGTAGGACAATGGGAAGGCAGGCCCACTCCCAGCAAAGACAAATTTTTCAGGCAAGTGACCTGACTCTAGGATCTTGGAGACTTCATGCAACTTACCTTTCCTTTTCTTCACTTAGGAACAGACTTCCATGGTTGTTGAACAACTAAGTATGTGCAGCCCCTTCTTCATTTCCTCTCGTTCATATTATTACAGGTTTCTTCAGTCAAGTTCTTCGATAAAATCTAGGAAAATTTCCATCTTCTGCTTCTCAGAGGCTGTGAGCTGACACAAACATATTGAGAATACTCTGACAAGATGAGCAGAAAGCAGTGGATTTGAAAATGAGTCCCAGGACCAATGCATCCTTTTCCTGATTTAGCACCAAATAGAGGCCCCTGATTAGTGAATCCACTGGTTCTGAACAAAGGCACCGTATTTGCTCAGAATGTTTCTTTTGAGGTTTGCTTCATCTCTGCCATTTGAAGGCTGTTTAGGTATTCTATGAGAGCCCTTATCTCTGAATGGTAAAATCAGAATTAGAAAAAGGGAAACATCAAAACATTTGCCAAGCATATCTTTGTGAAATTTTATAGTATATATTTTAATTTTCTATCAGATAACTAATGAATTCTGTATACTAGAAGTTGCTGAAGACAGGGAGGATAAATAATTTTGAGGTTTCTGAGACATTAGTGGATGAGATGAATTAATATCATTAACAACAATTAAAGATTGTGGGTTTCCCCTAAATTGAGAGAGTAGTTGTCAAAAGTAGCTATATATATGTGTACGTGGGTGGGGATGGTGGTGGTCTTGGCAGTAGGAAAGTAGTTATCAGTCAATGTTCTTCAATGTAAATATCAGATTATGATCTACGTTTAATATGTCAGTTCCCTGCTATTGCAGGGGAGGTATAAAAGGCTTTGTATCCACCTACTAGTCTTCTTAGTGCATTTGACCCAATTATGTCGAATATCTTCCCTTTAAAGGGAAAATCATTAATTATTTTCACAATTCTGTCATGTAAACAAAGTACAGTCATGTGTTGCTCAATGAGGATACATTCTAAAAAGTGTACATTAGGCAATGTTGTCACTGTACAAACTTCAGAGAGTATATATGACCAAACCCAGATCATAGAGCATATTATTACATAGTTAGGCTCCATGGTACATACTGTCATGTATGCATTCCATTGTTGACTGAGTCATCACTAGGCAGTGCTTGACTGTATATTAAACTAAGTGCTGGATAGCAAAAACTTTGAAAGAATGCTAAAAATAATGCTCTCTTAATAGACACAGAATTGTTTCTTTAGCTATAGTAATAGTCACTTGTCACAAATTGATTGAGCCAATATAGATTAGATCTGATTCAGTGGTTAAGACTGAAATAACCAGGAAATTGCAAAGTCAATTCAATTAATCCAACAATCCTAATGACTGAATTGGATTGCATTAACTTAATGTAGGTTGGGAGTGATCTATCTCAAAGCAGTTGGCTATTACTTTTGTTTAGAGATAGAAATTAATCATTTGCAGAAGCTCGTCATACAAACAACACAATTGTGCAAGTTGGAATTGAATCTGGCATTGCAAAAAGTTAACTGTTCATTTTCCTTTCATTTAGAAATTTGAATAGAGATGAAAGAAAAGGTCGGCTTTTGAGAAATGTCATTTTTTTTTTATGAGTAATAGGAAAGCATTTAGAGAATCTGGTAATGAGGGAAGGTTCTCAGAATGCCTATTGTCTGGAAAAGACAATAATGCCTAAAATATTTTTCCTGCTGTTTTCAATCAGCTGCTCTCAGTGTCATAATGAAAATAAATCAGCAATGATTGTTATGTATACAAATAAACCCCCTCAGATTATGATCATGAATATGAATATTAACTTGTCAAACAGCAGCTCATGCTACTATATGTGATGGTAGGGGATTGTGGCATTTCATGACTAAGTGAAACTCAATTTAATTGGAAATAAATGCAAGTTTTATTATATTTTATGAATATTTTGAACTGATAATAATGAAGCCTTTTGACCTAACCAGAATTAAATTATAACAGCTGTGATATCTCAATCCCAACTCATGTCGAATGAGCCCATCACTTAGAACATCTGCTCAGCAATAAAAGAAGGCTAATTGCTACAGTCTCAATGACATTCCAATAGAATTGCCAGATTCCAACAGAGAGAAGGAAAAAGCAAGTTGAAAGAATTTAGTAGGCACTGAAGCAAAATCTTCTATTTTTTTCCAAAAGAAGAAAAATAATTTATACTTTACTATTTTATGATTTTATAATGTTTAAACCTATCTGGACTATTTATTGTCTAAATAAATAAATACATAAGTGAAAGGATAATAAATATATCAACATGAAATATGGAATTTCTTAAATTATGATCAGAAGGCTATGTCCCAAACCTCTTTGCAAATCTTAAGCACTGTTTCTAAAGAAAATAAAGTCTATAGTCAGAAAATACTTTCTTTTTTAAAAATAATCTTTTTAAAATTTTTTTTTAGTTGTCAATGGACTTTATTTATTTATATATGGTGCTGAGAATCAAACCCAGTGCCTCACACATGCTAGGCAAGTGCTCTACCACTGAGCTACAACCCCAGCCCAGAAAATACTTCCAATGCATTAACTTATTCTGACATCACTATTCTCACATATGAAAGGTTGAAACATTGTTTTGGAATTCTGGTTTTATTTTTTGAGTGTGTTTACGTTAAGTAATGAGAAAAGTAGTAAAATATCTATAGTTAAAATTAATGCATTACGTGTTGAAATTCTCTAATTAGATTAAGAGGCAAAAGAAAGAGAAAACTGACTTACCAAAGTGTGGTAACTCTTAGCTTAAGAAACTCCATTTTGTCTGGGCTGTTAGCCACCCTAACTTTAGCCCACATACTGGGAGGTCACTAACATCAACATACTTTATTTTTGCCAAGAGTTGCAGTCATCTTGACCTAAGTTTCAATTAGAAAAATAACTCTAGTTAGAAAATAACTCCGGATGGAACATAGGGTGGGCTTAGCTAACTACAATTTCTTCTTCTGCACTGTTGGATTGCTTGCATTGGCTAAAAGAAAAACGTCATAATACCTGACTTGTGGGTTTCTTTTGCTATATAATCTGTAACCTAAACCAAGTTGGGGGCTGCGAGTTTGAATTGGCTTTGCAGTCCCGCGGCTGAAAAATAAACCTTTAACAAATAAATCTATGAGTTTGTTGATTCTAGCTGATCAGATATAACAAAAGGATTTGAGAAAAAATGGAAATTTGTCATGTGCAACTCTCAGGGAAAGTGAAAAGCCATCATGAGCCACATTTATGGCATTTATGATATATTATTTAAAATGATACAAGTATCTGTAAAATTTCTTATGTGATGTCACTGACGTTTCGGTGTTTTGGGATTCAAGGACAATACTTATATGTTGGTAAATATATTAGAATATGGATTTAAATGTTGAAATCAAGAAGTTTGAAATAGGTAAGTATCTAGAAGAAAAAAACATTATCAGCATCACTAAATGGGAATGATCATAAGTAAAAGTGAGAAGGCAGCATGTGTTTAAGAAAGAGGTTAGTAGTTATTGGGTATCGTCTTCATGATAAATTAATCTTGAGACTTTAGTGATGAATAGGAATATTCAATTCACCTCCTATTCATTATATAAACACTCCCAGACACTGCAGGATCCTGCATTATTTGCTGTGTTCACTGCCACCTTCTTCCATGATACATCTCCTTTAACTAGTCCTTTCCTGGCTGTCTCCTGATTGATTTTTCATCCTGCAGTCTCATTCCTCAATTTTGTTTTAGTCTTGTTAACTTAACTATTCCATTTGAAAATATAGTTGTCTCATTTCAATGATTTTTGAAATTCAAAATAAATCACATATCCTATCTAAATGCAAACACATTGATGTTAGGACAAATTTCGCTATGTTGTCAAACTCTTATAATAAATACCACATCCAAACCATGGCCTTTCACCAGTTTTCTTATCTCACTTGTCACTAGGGAACTGCTAACTTTCAAGAAAAAGTGAAAACTCTTCAGCTTATCATGGAAGGGTGCTGTGATCTAGACCAGGCAGGTCACTCCAGATTAATTGCTTTTAGCATGTCACATTGTAATGTGTGACCTCTGGTTCTGTACTTCATATCATTTCTTTCTATATAAGATGCTGCTTCTGTTCTCCATTATTCCTCCAAAGTCCCTTTGTCTGGGCATCTTCTATTCACAATCTCATATCATGCATCACTTTCCACAAAATGAATACTTTTTCTCCAAACATAATTGTAGTCATTCACATCTTTCATGCCACATATATATGACTAAAACTTGACATTTACCACTCTCTATTGTAATTGCATGCACTAATTACTGCAGCTTTTCCAGGTGGCTATAACCTTTCAGCAAAAATTGTGTGGTATTGCATTTTGTAACCCTGTCACCTATCCAAAAACTGTCAGCTCAATACGTGTTGATCACAGGAATAAATTTAATGGAGAGGAACCCTGATGAGGTGAAAGGAGCACAGGTGCTTTCATGTGAGATCGTTCTGGATTAAAGTTTCAGCTCTATCAGTAGCCCTGTGGCATTAGACAAAGAAGATAATCTGTATGACAAATATTTACTTATTTGGGCTAGCTCTAAATGTAACTGTGGGATAATCAGGATAGTGTACTTCATTATAATAAATAAGACCTAAAATATGGGAGAAGTAAGAAGATGTCATTTTACTTCCATTCCCATTACAAATATTATATCATTATATTGAAATTTTAAAAAATCTTAAAGATGAATTTGACATTTGAAAAATCCATGAATTGAATTATGTAACCAGCATCTACCTCCAGTAGCCTTAATTTGTGGTTATTAAATCACTGCACTGAACTCTGGTAAGAAGGCCAATATGATACCTTTTTTAATAGAACAAATATATATTACCAAAATAAAATTTTTCTTAAGTTTCTAACCTTAAGACATTTAATTTAAAATACCTTTAAATTTATGGATAACAAAAATACTTTTAGGCTTTTTTGCTTATAGAAACACTTGTTTTAAAAAATCTAGAATAATGCACAGAAACAATAGTATAAATATGTGAAATTGATTTAACGAGGGACAAATCTGACTTTAAAATTGAGTTTTGTGAAAATTAAGAAGTAAAATCTTTATCACAATTTTTTGCAATAGTTTTAAATTTTAAAGCACTATATAACTTTGGTATAGCATATGATGTAGCTGTTTATAAATAATTTTCCTCACTGTTGGATGCCAATAGACGCAGGGCCACTCAGCCAAAAAATTACAAAATTACTACCTTATGTGATCATTTTTGTCATTTAGGTTTTCAGAGAAACTGCAGTAAGTACAACTGCTATTTTGATAAAAATGTGTCTTGGGCAGAAGAAGCCACCATTTTAAATTTGAAACTTATAGCTTTTGAGCACTTTCTTCTTTCTTTCTTTCTTTTTCTTTCTTTCTTTCTTTCTTTTTTTCTTTTTCATTTTAAGAGTAGATCATGACTTCTATGGATGATTAAAAGTGATAGCACTGTAACTTAAAAATATTCTTCAGAATTTTAGGAAGAGTAGCTGTATTTTTCTGCAGTTTTCCAGAAAGAAAATTCACTCACACGTATATACGTGCTAAATTCAGAGTTAACATGTGATTTAATTCTATTCCTAGATATGCACACAAAAGAAATTAAAACAAATCTCTACATGAAACTTGTACATAAATGTTTATAGCAGCATCATTCCTAGTTGTTAAGAAATGAAAATAATCTAAATATCTTGGCAGTGGCTGAAAATATAAATAAAATGTGTTATATTCACACAATCGAAAATTATTCATGAAAAGAAACGTAGTATCAATTCATGCTACAACCTAATACGTGAAAGGCTAGTCCCTAAGACCACATACTGTATTATTATACTTATATGAAATTTCCATAATTTCAAATCTATACAGAAAAAATATAATGTCACATTTGTTAGAGACTGATAGAGAGTGGAAAAAAAGAAATTATTAATGGACATGGGAGTTTGGGAGAGAGAAAAAAAATGTTCCAAATAAACGTGTGATTATGATTGTACAACTCTGTAAGTATACTTAAAAAAAACATTAAACTATGTACTTAAAACAGATATATTTTATGGTTTATAAATTATGTACCAATAAAACTAAATACATTTAATATATACATTGAAAGAATAAAAGGGCTTGATATATTGAACAGCAAAACTCTTCTATTTGTTAACAAAAATACATTGAAGGGATGGGATTGTGGCTCAGTGGTAGAGCGCTTGCCTCGCATGCGTGAGGCCCTGGGTTCGATCCTCAGCACCACATACAGAGCAATAAAATAAAGACATTGTGTCCATCTACAAAAAAAAAAATACATTGAAGTACAAATATTAGCTTGATAATAGTAAATCATCTATCTATACATCTTTATTTTAAATTATACAATGTTTACTATTTTAATGGCTTTATTCTTATGAATATTGAAATGCAACAATGATAAATTAAAAACTAGTGATTACTTTGAAAGATATAGAAGTTGAAATACTTTAAATATCACTGGTAGAGATTCATAAAGAACCCAAAAGACTCCCCTCTCACCCACAAATTTTGCATTATCCGTTGTAACCTCGAGTTGAGAGGTGAGCCCCTTTTCACACACCAAGCAGGTCACAAAGTAAGTTTTCATACCATTATTTTAGCCTGTTTCTAAACACAAAGTTCTCTCTTTTTATTTTACTTATTTTATTTTTTCTTTGCTTATGAGATCTGGCTATTAATAATAATAATAATAATAACAACAACAACAAAGTACTTCCATTGCAAGACTTCATAGCTTCTTGGTCACTACTATTCATTTCCTCCGATTTTGAAAACTGACTTTCTACCTGAATAACAGCATCATCTTGCATGCATGAATGAGTCCTTATTTGGATAAGAAATTTGTTTTAATTTTTTTTGTCAAATTAGCCAATAATTTCAAAATCTCTATTACTTATGAAAATAGAATTTTTTTGTCATGATTGAGGATGAGTTAAGGCTTTTTTGAACTCTTTATCTGGAAAGAGTTCTTATTCTTGAGCTAAGTGCCAAAGAACTCCCCCTACCTGCAATGTGCTATTCTTCCTGGTTGAAAGCTGAAGGATACAAGTGCATTGAATGCTTCTAAAAGATGGGGAAACCAGCATATTTGTTCACACATCATTGGCTCAAACAAGTTGGATGGTTAAGCTCCAGATCAGGAAATTATAACCCACCTCCAGGGTGACATGGCAGGAATGAGAAGGAGGTAAAATCTCCGGGTTCTTGGTATAATCTGCTACTATTCATTTACTTATTGAACCACGTTTGCTTCCTATAATTAAATTTCATTCACCTTTTCTGAGATACCGTGAAACCTTCATCCAATTATTCTAAAATTTGGGAACTGTAATCTGTATCACTTTTGGATGCACCTGCATTTGATTGTTATGTGGCCTGAGAAGATATCTGTTCCCTCCAATGAGGGGGAAGAGAAAAGAATAGAATGGTAGAACAATAACAAGACTGCTAAAATACATTCTTAAATGCTCATACTGGGAACAGGAAAAATAGTACAACCATACAAATAGCTGGTTAATAAGAATTCTAATAGCCCAGCAAATGTTGTCAGGTCCTCATACTCCCTAGTGCTTCTAAAAATCTCTGTTTTGACTTGTTGTCTCTAAAAGGAGCTCCCTGGGGTGTTGTTCCCTGTGATTCTTGGCTGTGTTGTGGAGAGCTATTCCTTTTCCACCAGTCTCCATGGCTACTTTTGTAAACAAAGGAAGAATATCCACTTTGTGGGTACTTTGCAGTACCTAATAACTTGGGAACCCAAGAATCATTTTTTCATTTTAATAGTCACAACATTCTTTAATTCAGAGTAGTGTATCTATTGGTAACAAAACACCCAATTTTTTTTTACTTCTTTTGTAATTGACTACAGTCAACTCCAATTGCCTATAGCCACATACTTCCATATAATTAGTGATGCATTGAGCTTCTTAGACTTCTATAGAATAATACCTTTGCTTTTTCTTCCTGGAACCACTGTGTTTATTTGAATGGAATTTTTAAACACAAAATTATTCCTTTTGTGTGTGTGGATGGGTGGGTGTATGTGGTATTGGGGACTGAACCCGGGGTCACACACATACTATGCAAGCATTCTACCACTGAGTATATCCTCAGGCCCTAAACGTAAAATTATTCTAATCAGACATTTTAGCAAAATAGATTATAATCTCATTCTTGATTTTAAGCACCCGTCCTAACTCACCTGACAAGAAGGAAATAGGTCTATCACTAACAGAACCAGAGTGGCCTATGTAGACAATCTAATTGTGTTGTACCAGATGGCATAGGGACAGGGGGTACAGTCACTGTACACCAGCTATTTTGCTGTCTCTTTTATATGTCAGAAAAACCTTGTTTAATCCACCAGATGTAGGTATACCCAACACCTACAAATCAAGGGGCAGGATGAAACCCAGAACTTTCTCCTGGTGATAGACACTGCCATGGTCTTTCTGTCCTCATCACAGTGGAACTTATTCTAGGAAGGTGGTGACTCCCGCTATCACTTGCTCAAAACCAGACACATAGAATTGACCATTATTTGGACAAAACATTTTTAAGGAAGTAAATAGGATCATAATATGAGCCTTAATCTAATATGACTGATACCTTTATAAGAAAAGCAAATGTGAACACAGACACACAGACAGAGAGAAGGCCATACAAAGATACAGGGGCAAAGACAACCATCTACAAATCAAAGACAGAGAGCTGGAACACAACTCCATTGTTGCCTTGATCTCAGCCTTCTCGCCTCCAGAATGGGGAGAAAGAAACTTTTGCATTTAACTCACCCAGTCTGTGATACCTTTTCCCAGTAGCCTTAAAACCTGAACACACCATTTGAAGCTTCCCAATTTCCCCTGCACAGTCATGATTCTTCACTGGTTCTTGTTCTGTGCAGAGATAGAATATTTTGTTATGAAAGGGCTTCAGCTTGTAACATTACATGTAAAATATAGCCTCCCATGAAAGGCTTATGTGCTTGCAGCTGTTCCTCCATCATTTTCATCATATTGTACCTACGTTACAATATTTGGCGAATGCTATGGACTGAATAGTTTTGTCTCTTCAAAATTTATATGAAATTTCAAATGCCTAAGGGAATGGTATCAAATGGTAGAACTTTTGGAAAATGATTATTTCATGAGGTCAAGAGTGGTACCTTGTCCCTTCTGCTATGGAGGACGCAGGGTGCTAATGATTATCTCTGAGCAAGTATACAGCATCTCACCAGAAACCAATCTGTTGGCTCCTCAATCTTGACTTCCCAGTCTCTAAAACCACAAGAAAAAAATATCTGTTGTTTCTAAGCATCCCCAACTTACTTTTTTAAAAATCTTAGCAAACTGAATAGGTGAATACATGAGACCTCTAGAAACTTGATTCCTAATTAATGTATGTAAAACACTGAGTGCATATATATTAAGTTTCTTTCCTAATTAAGGAAATTACTTCAATATCAAATAAGAGGAAACCTTCAGTTTCTTCCTCTTTTTTGCCCTTCCATTGCATCTGTTCTTAATATGGCCAGTGTGGCTTAATTATGTCATAGTGATTGAATGTTTGTAAAATATTCAACTGAATTTCACTGAAATTAACTTAAATAAAAGGGACTGTTTAAAAGTAACTTCATAGAGTGTAATAAGTGGAGTATTGTATTACCCAGACTAAAGTAGAGAGCTAGACACCTGAACTAAAATTACCACATGTCCCCCACTAACCCATATTTACCTAGTTTATCTCTTAGCTAACATTAGGATTTCACATACAAATTGCAGATCCATTGAGGTGAGATTTTTGTCTGTTTCCTTATTTTTATTTTTTTGGTACTGGGGATTGAACTCAGAGGCACTCGACCACAGAGCCACATCCCCAGCACTATTTTGTGTTTTATGTAGAGACAGGGTCTCACTGAGTTGCTTAGTGCCTCGCCATTGCTTGTTTCCTTATTTTTATATCTATTGTGCTTAGAACTCCATGAAGACTATACCATAGTCCCTACTCAGTATAAATCAATTCATGGAATGAACAAAGAATGATTAGCCAGAAACATGGCTTATGGCAACTATAATTTTAAAGTTTCTACTGGAGAGCCCAAGTCAGCACTATTGGCCAAGTACAGGCTGAGTTGTCCTTCTTACAGACCCACGCCAGACAACAACATTTTATCTACCTTATTGACCCATTTTCCCTTGTCTGCATGTAATAAGCTGAATAAAGAGGAGAAATATTAGGGTGTAAAGAGAAGCTCCTTTCTTCATTCTCCCCAGCACGAGAGACTAGTGTATAGTCCTGAGAAAATATGATTAAAACAAAATCTCATGTTGAATCTGAGGTTTTAAAACTTATTAATTCTATATGTCTTTTATTTTTGTATACTTTGTCCTATTTTACTGTCATTTATATATGTCCCATAACTTGATATTATAAATATACAGTAAAATTTTAAAAAAAACTTTGCCACAAGTAAGAAAAAATAGTCATTTGATTATTAAGTGAACAATAATTCAGCATGCATATCATATGCAATCTACAATGAGATTGCAAAGACAGAACAAAATATTACCCATTGGCAGAGCAAAGCAGATACCACACTTGACATACATATTATGTATACATATTATATTATGAGAACTTGATAGTACTATTAGTACTATCAAGTACTATTAGTCATACACAATTAGTCATACACAATCCATCCTAAATTCACTTGGTGTTTAAAGTGATCATTTGTTATATCCTTGATTTTAGACAAATGAAAATACAAACTCATTTTTGGAATTAGCTGTGTAAATTATCTCCAATCATCCCTAGGGGAGTGGGTTTGCACCTTGAAAATTATTTCCCCAAAAGATAGAAGATAGATCCCATTCACTGAGGAAGATACTCTTAGGTAAAACTAATAAGCAGTTTAGTTTTGTTTGTTTTTCTTTTTGGTATAACCTTTAGAGGCTTATTTAGACTTTTAAAATATTTGAAGATTTCAAATTTTTTTACACATTTTCTGAAATCAATGTGTCAAGATAAGTAAGGGGAGGAGTTCTTTCTTTGTTTACAACAGAGCTAAGTCTTTTAATTTTCATTTCTATCTACACTTACAACAGTAGATCCTTGCTGAAAACAGATGAGAGCTTAAGCTAAGAAAGACCAATTCAAAAGGTCACAGATTTGAACTCATGACAGGCCTGGTCACACCAAGTTACATGGGGTCTGTATTCCAACATTACTGTATGACTTTTTATTTCATAAGAATAAAGCAGAAAATGATACGATTTTCTAGGGTTTTCGTGAGAGCCAAAGTATAAACACAGGACAGAGTCAATGTGATAGAGAACAATAAACAAATACGTGAAGTTGCTTTTAAAGCTATATCTCTTCATTTTCTCAAAATATTAAAAACAGAACTACCATATAATGAAGCAAATCCTACTACTTGTATATATATCCAAAGAAAATGAATTCAATAAGTTGAAGAGTTATCTGTACTTCCATGGGATGACAGTATCATTCAATGGATGAATGAATAAAGAAATTGTCATATATCATGCATATATGTCTGGACATAAATATTCCTATATATTCGGTAGAATACTAATCATCCTAGAAAAAATACAAAATTCTGTTATTTGCAACTATATGAGGAACTGGTAGGACATGATGTTAAGGAACTAAGCCAGGCACAGAAAGAAATATTACATGATCTCGTTCATATATGGAATTTAAAAAAAAAGATTGATCTCACAGAATTAGCGAGTAGAATGGTGGTTACCAGGGGTACATTTAGTGCATGTGTTGCTTTTTTTTTAACGTTTTCTTTTAATATTTATTTTTTAGTTGTAGGTGGACAAAATATCTTTATTTTTATGTGGTGCTGAGAATCGAACCCAGTGCCTCTTGCGTGCTAGGCGAGCACGCTACCACTGCGCCATAACCCCAGCCCCCATGTGTTGCATTTTTGATGTTCATCACAACACAGCTCTCATATTTAATCTCAGAAATATAATTCTTGCAAGTTATTCTTACTTGTGGTTTCCTGATTATGATAATCTCTGCATCCTAAGTTGTGCACTCTGATTGCACAGATAATAATGATACTTCTACACTATACAGGTATTTCAAAAGGGATACCATTTGAACACAATCTATTCTCAATACTAAGATATTTTTTCCTCTTTCTAAAACAATTGTTGTTTGCATGGTTAGGTCATAAGATTGTACGGGATAACAGTGAGCACTTAGGTCCAATCTCTTTTGGATGCAATTCTTTTGTAACTTTTGCCTATTCCCAATGAAAAATAATCATCACAACTCCCAGTTTCCTTCACAAAGAGATTGATTTCCTCCATAAAGCTGATTTACTTTGAGAAAATATCTGATTCATCACAACTGATCTAAAAGCTCCTCAAAGTGCTATCTGCTGTACTTCTTTAGTAAAACTCAGCTTTGTATTTGTTTTTTTTTTTTTTAATTTTAGCATTGCTTGCTAACTGATTTCAGATTCTATGAATAAGGTCATTTGTTGATGTTGCTCCCTATGAACTTCAGTTCAATGTCTTCATATAGTAGGAAATAAATAACTATTTGGACTCCATGAATGAAGAGTCTTATAAAACTGACAGTGTCAATTATAAAAATATTTTGAAGATAATGAGAAAATTCATGGAGTTTTTTTTTTCTTTCTTGAATTTTATACCAAGTTAGTATCTTTAGATAGTTAGCATGATTAATTATATAATTAACAAAGTTTGCTCTTTATTAGACTCCTGGATGATTATGGTTAAACATGTCATACAAATGTAAAATATAATTTCCATGTTACTAATGGACTCACTTTAAATTTCTCTTTTGATTATTTTTTTAATATTTCTTCACAGAAATTCTCATCTGACTGTTAATTATCTCTTGACATTGATATTAATAAAGAATATCATAACAAAGCACTGGAAATTCATTCTGGGGAAAAATGTGATGGAGGTTATCTATAAGCAAAACAAATACTGAATTATTAATTTATTTCTTAAAAATAACTTTTGTATATTTTAAGGTAGATCACATCTTATACATATTTATAAATAAATTATAACTTTAAATATATGTATTATGTATAAATATATATTTATAATTTATGTGTTTTATGCATTGAATGATACATAATTTATGCATTAATTAATCTATGTGTTTAATGCATTAATAATATATTACTTAATACATATTATTTTACATAGGTATTATATATAATACATATAAATGATCAGCATAAAAGAAAAAATAAACATATTCATTATTTCACCTAGTTACTAAATAGCAGCTGTAATTCACCCATTCAGTTAAAAAGCTTATGATCAACAGCACTTGCAATTCCAAATCTCACTAAGTGTTATAGATATAACAGTGTCTGGATACCTTCGCTTAAGTTATCCAGATTTCAGCATTGGTTAATACTGGAAACTTGACAGAAGCTGGTGAAAGCACATTCAACAGCCATGGGATAGTTGGTTATTCACAAACAGCTATCACTCAGAAGCATTTCTCCCCTCTGTCTTTATTGTTTCATCTTCCAATTTTCTTGCTTTTTGGCCAATTTAAAAACACTTTTTCCATGTCAGTTTGGTGGAACATGCTTATAATTTCAACTACCTGGGAGACTAGGGTAGAAGAATTGCAGGTTTCAGGCCAGTCTGGTCAAAATAAGATAAAAAGTGTTGAGAATACAGCTTAGTGGTAGAGCACTTGCCTCGCATGTACTAGGCCCTGGGATGATTCTCCAAGACCTCCAGAACAATAAATTCAATGAACAGAAAATAAAACCACTTGTACTATTTTTGCATGTTACTACATGTTTTCCAGCTATATGACTTATAGAATTACTAGAAGCTTTAAATGTTCAGTGGTTTGTTATATATCTAGTTAAGAAATCAGAAAACCTTTGAAAATCTACATTGTTTCTTTTTTTCATTCAACAAAATCAAAGTCTCTTTTCTCATAAAAGTTAGAATCATTTGTAAATATGTTTACATAATTCTGGGGCATCTTAGATCTTCCGTACAATTTCTAGATTTCACACTCATTGATATGTGCAAGATTATGTGATATTAGCATGATTCTTTATGTTGGGTAAATATTTGAAATTAAAACAATAAAAATTTATACTGACCTTTTTGAATGACATGAGTCAATTATACACTGCTTTTGCTGGTAAGAGGAGAAAAATGATCCTCTTTTTTAATTCAAAGAAACTCTTTCAAGCCTGGTATAGTGATGTACTTCTGTAATCCCAGCGATTGCAAAAGCTGAAGTAAGAGAATCATGAGTTCAAAGCCAAGTTCAGCAATTCAGGGAGGCCCTAAGCAACTTAGCAAGATCTTGTCTCAAAGTAAAAGATAAAAAGAGCTAGGAATGTAGTTCAGTGGTTAAGCACCTCTGAGTTCAATCTCTGGTACCAATATATATAACTAGCTACAGGCTTACATAGGAGGTGATTAGTATATGCATTCATATGAATATTCCCAACCAAGTTGTGAAAATACATATAAAGGAAGGGCATAAAAATATGAAAGATGACAGAGTTCACCTTATGAACCAATAGATTAGACAACAAATTTCCATTTATTTAACTGAAGAAGCAGTTTATACTAGAAAATAATTTTAATGACTCTTTAGTTTTGCAATCTATGATGTTATGAAAACAGGTGGTTGGAATGACTGTATTAAAATATTTTTAGTAGAAAGACTGAAGGCAAATTTGATTTCAGAATTAGCTATCTATTGTGGGTGAAGTGTGTCCTCTCCAATATTTGTATTTTGAAGTCCTAACCCCACAGATCTCAGAAAGCTACCTTACCTGGTAAGAGTTTCACCGTAAACATAAGGTATTAAAATGAGGTCACTTTGGAGTAAGCATGCCTCTAATCTGGTAAAACTAGAGTTCTTAGAAAAAGAGGAATTTCAGGATAGATATGCAGGAGAGGAGATGCCATGCAACCTGAAAGGAGAGATTCTGCTGATAAGTCTACAAGCTAAGAAACATCCAAGATTGTCAGCAAGCCTTTGATCAAAGAGAGAGGCATGCAGCAGACATGTCGTCACAACCATCAGAAGGAAACAAGTGTCTTGACTGAGCTCCCAAGAGTGGGAGTCAATAAGTTTTATTTTATTTATTTTTTGTTTTGTTTAAGCCACACAAGTATATGGAGCTTTGTTACAGCAGTCCAAGATAATGAATACACCACATGATTCAACATCTCACTGTCCTACATTCAAGACACTGTCTACAGACACAACACCACTTACATTGGTATCATTTTGCCTATTACATGCCTGTTGTGATGGACGTGTTATCATAAGATATATTTGCATAGGTAGCACTCTATTTCCTTTAACTTTCATGTGTAGTGGGTGGTTTTCTGAGAATTCTGATCAGTCACTGACATATCTCAATGGATTCTATTCAAAATTATAAAGTGTATATACATTATGAATATTGTTTTAATCTAAACATTCTAAATTGTATGCATATTATATTTTAACCTGAGGCAATACTCTAATTTTAGTGACAATTATTAATTCAGTTACCTTTGACACATTTTTCCCCTTTTTTATTTAAATTTGTATTTCTAATCCAGTGCAAATGGTTCCAAAAAGGTGTAAAAATGATCTAACTAAACCATTTGTACCACCAAAAATTTAAATAAATAAGTAATAAGATCTGTTAATAGAGAAAATAGTGCTTTGTTCTGGTTTATGGTGCAATAATGGGTAGACAGTTTTTGTAGCTGTGGGAGAAATTTAAAGTTATTGATACCATGTGTGTGCTATCAATAGTAGGTGTGTGTATCTCTTTGTGTGACTATACAGATACATAAAGATATATTTTCAATAATCCTTTGAGTTCCTAGAGTTGGTCACATATATTAAGAAAAAGAATTCCTGTTTAACTCCCTCTGTATCGTTTGCTTCTAGATGTATGCCTCTTTAGCCAGTTCATCTTAAGAGGTAAGCATTCTTCAGAGAATTCACTCTAAAGCACATTAGGCTCCATCATATCAGAAAAAGGCAAATTCCATAATAAAAAATACACTTTATTGCTTTTATTATTTTGAGGAATTTCTAGCAGCTTTTGTTTTAGATTATGGTCCCATAACTTTTGTGTTAGACCATAGAGTGTGCATTGGAATATAGAGTAAGTAAAAACACAGTTTTTCAGGTCAGAAATGTCTGTCTTATTATTTAAAACAATCTGTCACTGAGTGACCTCCCATTGCATAGAAATATTATAGAAAACAAAACATTAACCATCAACCCTTTGATACTACTATATCACCTAACATGCACAAATGATAGCTCTTCCTTTCAGTTAACATATCTGAATAGATATTAGTCTGAAATCATCACCTAAATTATCTTATTATCTTTTGTATCATAACAGCTTTTAAAAAGGGTCAGTCATGCACGGTGGTGCACGCCTATAATCCCAGCACTTTGGGAGGCTGAGACAAGAGAATCGCGAGTTCAAAGCCAGCCTCAGCAATGGCAAGGCACTAAGCAACTCAGTGAGACCCTGTCTCTACATAAAACACAAAATAGGGCTGGGGATGTGGCTCAGTGGTCGAGTACTCTCAAGTTCAATCCCCAGTACCAAAAAAAAAAAAATGTAAGTAGTTGTCCACAGTATCAATGATCCCACCTCATCTCACACCCATATCTTGTTTCTAAATCCATTTTCTGAAAAAACAGGGCTCCTTAGAAAAATAGGTAATTATAGGATTGGGTAAGGAAGTACACAAGATACACCTGAATATCTCATATGGCCAGTAAATAAAGAAGTGTCTAAACATTTACAAAATATTAAAATATTAGTAATAAGTCAAATACAGGAAACAATGGGAAGAACTACCAATGGATGAAGACAGAACTGTTTGAGCCTGAACATTAATGAAATGGTATTAGAATTTTGTATTGGTCTGCTTGGGCTGCTAACTATCATAATATGGAAAAGACTGAATGGTTTAAACCATAGATTTCTGGAGTTTAAATTCCAGATCAGGGTGACATAGGTTTGATTCCTAGCAAAATGATTCTATTTGGCTTGTGAACTCCTGCCCTTTTGCTGTTTCTTCCCAGGTGGCCTTTCCTTTGTATGTATGCAGAAGGAGATTTCTCTCTTGTATCTCTTCCTTTTCTTATAAGGACATGGGTCTACTAAATTACAGATCACCGGATTACCTTATTTATATTTAATTACTCTTTTAAAGATCCCATTTGCAAACACTGTTACACTGTGGCCAGGGCTCTAACAGGAGAACTTCTTGTACATAGATATTCAGTCCATAACAAAACTAAAGTAAATTTTCATAACTCTACACTGTTATAAAAATGGTTGTATAAATAAATAAGTGGGATAGAAGAGATACATCTCCCATTAAGAAAATTCCAAAACATTTTGTAGGTATCCCATCACTAAGAAAGTGCACCATAGTCCCTACTTCTCAAGTATGAGCTGTGCATTGTGTTTCCTTCTAAAAAGTACAGTGTGGAAAATGCTAAAGGGAGTTATTTTGTAGTGGAGGCTCCTGATAAACACTACATCAACAATGTGACAAATTCCACATTATTAGTGACAATATCATTAGTGATTAGTATGGAACTTATATATAAAGTGATACGAATGCTTTTCCCTATGTGATCTTCCTAGCTCTAATCCCATAACTTCAATTAAATTGTCAAGATAATATTGTGTAACCCCAAGCAAGGGGTGTTCTACAAAATAATGCTTAGCATTTTTTAAAACTAAAACTATCAAAAGTAGGAGAGAACTTTATAGCCAAGATGATCCTATAAGACATAGAGATTAAATGGCCAGAGGTATCTTGGATAGGATGTTAAATTTTTTTTAAAAAAAGAATATTTTATTAAAAAATCAGGCAGTATGAGATAAGCATGTAAAAGATATCTGCACTCCCACGTTCACAGTGGTGTTATTCACAATATGGAATCAAGCTAACTGTTCATCAGCAGAGGATAAACAAAACAGGGTGTGTATATATATATATATATTAAGCTATCCAGCTTTAAAAAATTAAGAAATGCTGTCATTTTTGACAACTTGGATAAACAAAAAACAGCATGCTAATAAAATAAACCTGGCATAGAAAGACAAATAACACATAATTTTATGTAGAATTTTAAAATACTAAATTCATTACAAGTCAAGAGTAGAATAGTGGTCAACAGGAATGGGGATAGAGTGTTGGAGAGATGTTGGTCACAGGACATAAAATTTCAGTTTGACAGGAGGAATCAAGAGACCTATTGTACAACATGATGGCCATTGTTAATTTACTTTATATTTAAAAATTGCTAAGAAAGTAGATCCTAGGTGTTTTACTACAATGTGATAAGTCTGAGTTAATACATGTATTAATTAGCTCAATTTAGCTATTTTATAATGTCCACATATTTCAAAACATTGTGTTGTATACAATGAAATACATATTTTTACCTGTTAATTAAAAATGAAATAAATAACTAGAGAAATTGAGAAAAAAAACATGGACTTGACTTACTAAAAATAAATTGAAACTAGTTTATTAATTGTGACCATTAAATTATATTAATGTGAGATATTAATAATAGTGGAAGCTGAAGGTGAAGTTCTGGGAAATCTGTACTATCTGAATTTTTGTCTATAAATTTAAAACTCACTCTGAAATAGAAGTCTATAAAAAAATAAATGTTGAGTTGGCATTCAGAATTAAACATTTTATGTTGAGCATTTTATGTTTGCCAAGGGCTGAGAGCAAACTAAAAAAGGCATTTTTAATATAACCTGATATTTAAAATTATATTTTGAGTTAAAGTTATTAATAGCACAAAGCAAAATGCTCAAAATTAATATCTACACAAGAGCTAAAATTGTAATAATAGAACTTGTCAAATTTTAAGATAAAAGGAAAGGAATTTTGACAGCTCTTTCAAAAATAAGATTAAAAAGAAATAAATACAACACAACTAGGCAAAGTGGCAGATAACACAGATTAAATGACTGTCCCCAAACTGAATTTAATACTATTCATTTAAAAAAAAAATTGTCCTGTTTTATCCACCTTGGAATGAAGTAAGACAAAGTTTCTTATAAATCAACTAATTTTATCTCATTAATCAAAGTTTTATGGACTTGGAAAATGCAAGAAATATCTTTCTATCTGGAAGCCATGGAAAAACCTATTTTTATCATCAATTTGAATATCAACAATAAAAGCAACCTTTTATTGTCCCTTTTGGGAGAACTTATACCACAGACACAATAAATTCACTTGGAATCAGTTTTGACACTGAAAATCCATTCTACTATCAAAATCAAGCTTTGTTTCAATTAAATTATGAAAAACTATTCCATAATATTTGAAGTTTATGCCACAGCAAAATATTGTAATACTTAAAAACCATGCCATCACTGTTGGTTTATATAGGCTTTTTCATGGAGACTTTTATGAAGGCAATTATAAGTATTTGGAAGGAAACAGAGTATACTTATATTCTTAAGTATACTTTACATATTTTTACAATGTCTACATATTTAAAACATGTTGTGTACAATAAACATACTACTTAGTAATAACTAGTATAAAAGGTAATGTGTAATAATGCATGCTACATGTTGATGCCTAGTGCTTCCATCTTGGAAATAAATACCACATAATAAAATTTTAAATGAAGGCAAGTTTTTTGCCTGCATGTCCTGCATAATGAGAAGAAAAGGCCCACTCCCAGTAACTCAGCAACTACTAATGGTTTACTACAAATAAATTTTTATATACTTTTATTCAGAACAACTGTGTGGAACTGGCTTGCAGAGATAGAGAAAAACTTCAAGAGACTTTCTAAGAACTATTTTCTCTTAAATCAAGCTTCTCTTATGCAGAGGATGGGTTGTTTTGTGACATGAAAGGAACTAATATAGTGGCTTGAGTAAGCCAGCAAGGCTCTTTTTGTGGACAAGTTTCCACTACTTGCCAGAGTATGGTTTATTAAGGAGAATCATGCTTAAACGTTTGGTGTTGCTTTACCCAGCTGTTTGCTTAGCACTCAAAAGCCAAGTCAGGACATAGAGTTGGACAGGAGGAAATCAGGTGTATTGGAAGCTTACTCTGAGAAGATAGAGTGGGTTATTTTCCTCAGTGCTAATAACCTGGGGAACTCAGGGACGTGAAAAGGCTTCAGTACAAAGCTATTACTATAATAGTCCACATTTTTTTACACTTTATACATATATTAAAAAAATAAAATATGTAAGTTTCCCCCTGAATGCAAAACAATACTGTGGTTCATGTGTCTGTCAGCGTCTTTACATGTATAATCTTGGAATTTTCATTTTTTCACGCAGGTAAATTATTTATTAAATTTAATTTAGGGATGGAGATATAGCTCAGTGGTCGAGCTCTTGCCTGGCATGAGCAAGGCCCTCCATTGAATCTCCAGCACAACCAAAACAAAAATAAATAAACCTTAAATTAGACTTAAAATATGTAAATACATTGGTCATTTAACTCTAAAGACTTCTGACAGATGAGATATTAGATTCTGAATATTTTATCAATTTCTATAAATTGGATAAAATGCTGAATGTAGGATGTATTATGAGGCTATATATATAATAAGAATTACAGGCAAAATAGTAATTTGATATAAAATTTTGCACTTTCTACAGGAAACCCTTCCCCAATGGTTTGGTTCTAGTTTTTCATTATCTTTGAGCTACTTTGCAACATTGTAAGTCATATATAACTGAGAACAATGCAAGCTAATTCTTGTTTATAGACATGCAAATCTTATCTTGGAAACGTTCAATTATCTCTCACTGTGAAAAAAATGCATTTCTTCCCATTTACATATTCATTTCAATATTCCTGATCTATATTTGCTTGCTTTTTGAATTTTTTAAAAAAATCTGTTGGTTAAAACACTTGCCTTGTTTCTTCATTGATTAATATGTAAAATAAAATCTTTAACATATGTTCATTTTTATATCTGTATGAGACATAATTTTAGCCTTTTAAGAAATATTACTTAAGAGAATAATTAAACTCCAGATTGCATTTTATATATTCTCACCACTCTCACTTGTGTTTGTGTTGTGTTAATATATTCATGGTTAATTGGATGTGTCATTTTGTCAGTATCCTTGAACTAGAATCTTTAATTGATACAAATATAGGGGATAAAAAAATATTCATCTTCATCCAACATTAGTTTCGTGACTGAGGCCTGTATAACCAAAGATTAACAAGAAAAAAGTATATTGAACATTAATTGGTTGAATGTAAGTTATAGTTGACATAAAGACTCCAAGGAAACCGGTAAAATTGTGTAATTCTGTGCTTAGGTTTGATAAAGATCAGTGTGAAGAGTGTTGGACAAGAGAGATGTGATCTAATGGTGATAAACAGGAAGAACTTAAGTAGACCTTTGTGCAGATTCTTCTCCATCCCTATCCCAGTGTTTACACAAATAAGGATATATATATATATATGTATATATATATATATATATATTTTTTTTTTTTCCTTCTGGGTGTAGGGAGGGTACCTTTTGAATTCCGGTCCTATAAACTGCTTCAGAATAAAAGAGTAGGTCACAGTGATCTTCCTAGGTGTGATGACCTGCTCCAGAGTGAAGGATGAGGATAAATGACTTTTCTATTCCTGCTGTTTCTCAGATGCCAAGTTGCATTGTTTGAAAGTTGAAAGAATTCCACCACTGAAAATGAGTTGACTACTGATATTATCAAGAAACAAGGCTAATGATAAAGTCCGTATTCTAACCACATTAGAATATTCTTCGGTATATTTTTTGTGAATTTTATCTTTTTGTGTTATTAGCAGCTTATGCTTATCATAGAATAGTGTGTTTTAGTTGTCTATAGCCATCATTTTCCTCTGATATTAAACTTGTTACAAAATGGGCCAGTGGAAAACCAGTAATTCCATATTTTTATTTTTAATTTTTCTTAATTCTGGCGTAACAAAGGGTCACAAGCTGATATTTTACTTCCTCTGCCACATATACAAGTCCAGATCTCTCCAAGAAGTTCCTGGGGTTCAGAAACTGGAACCTCAAAGACTACTACTTTGATATGCTGAGAGGCCAGAGACCTATACCAGAATCATGGTTCCTCTGACCTTCCCTTATTTCTCCCTGTCCCAGTTCAAGAAAAGATTTTCTGGAAAGTTTCCTTATCAACTTGTTCAGCTCTATCAAAAGAGGAGCACCCTTACCTTCAGTTTTCCTATAGAAATGTCATTCAGAGAAAGCTAGTCATATTGTAGGAAGAAAGACTAAAGTTTCTCAGTATACCTGCAAACTTTGTCACAAAGCATCATCCTGTATTTCAATCCCATAAATAATCACTTGCAATCCCTTGTCTGTTTTGTTGGTGCAAACAACTTTCTTTTAGGACTTTGTATATTTTCCAAACCCACTGAATTTCCCTAAAATTGTCTGTTCCCCTGTAGGTCCTCCATGATCCTCCTTTCCTATAGAAAAACAGGTCTACATGTCTCTGATTCATGCTGAGCTATTGGGAAATCACTCTACTACGAATTCACCCTGGTGCTGTGATCATTGATAAATTTGTATGCCTTTTCTTCAATTTAGTCTGTCTAGTGTCATGACCTTTATTCAGATGGCCAAGAGGAGATTCCCCTTCACTGGTAGAGCCCTGGTCCTTTTTAGTACAAATATTGTATTAGACACTATAATATAATATAGACACTTAAGTTATATCTTACATTTGCTTCATCTGAGGATACATGATTCTGTGGACATTTCCTATAAGAAAGATAATAATTTTTTTAACTTCTTTCTTTTATAGGTAAAATTCAAAATAATATTTTAAGTTATGTTTTACCAATTTGGTGTCCCTTATATCTTGTAATAATAGTACCTTCCTTGTCATATCTAGTCATTCTAATTTTAACATAGTAAAGCACACAGACTTGCTCATTGTTAGAGATCAGATCTCTACCAATGCTGATCTGTTCACTGGGCCCACTTTCCACCTATACTTGGGTCTTTGGATTTATTTTTTACTACTAATTAGCATTTCTAATTTTCCTAATCTGACCCACCACCTGCTTTCAGAGAAGTGTTCAATTGTCATGCAGCTTGCAGCAAGATACTACTTTCAATCAGCTAAACTATTCAACCATTATGTATGTGTGTGTTCTATATGTTTATTTCAGAAACATGTATACATAGAATATACATTTCTTTCTCTATTTCTAAGATATATATCCACACATACTAATAGAAGAGAAACAGGAAAAAGAACTCTGCCCTCAGTTTGGTGAAGTGGTACGTGCCTATAATTCTAGCAAGGTGAGAAATGGAGGCAGGATGATCATAAGTTCAAAGCCAACCTCAGCAACTTAATGAGGGCCTGCCTCAAAATAAAACATAAAAATGGCTGGGAATGTGGTTCAGTGTAAAAGTTCCCTGGGTTTAATCTCTAGTACCAAATAAATAAATAAATAAACAAACAAACAAATAAATAAGTAAATCTCTGCCTTCTAGTCACTTTCCAGTAATATAGTGTATTGGTTATATATGTTACATATTATATTATATTATCAATAATCCTTCGATAATATATTTTCACATATTTAATTTAAATTTGACATTACCAAATCCTGTTCTGATATTGTACCTCTAAAAGCTACCCTCTACCTTTTCTCAGCTAAATGTTTTTGTTATTTAAAATTCAGATTTTGTTTCTCAACTTAGTTTACCACATGTCTACATACAGATACTGTCACAAAGATATCCAACTGATTCGTGCCTTTAGCCTGATCTTGAACCTGTATGGGTTCAATCTTTAACATTTCTTCAAACATTTACCTATTTTTAAAAATATAGTATACCAATCCAAAAGTTAATTTTTTTTTGAACTGCTACCCATGCTTAAAGACTACAAACTAATCTGTCTTTATTTTTATCATGTAAATATACACTGGTTTCCCTTCTGAAAATATCAATAAATTATATGAGCTTCAAAAATGTAAGAATGACAGTCAGTGTCTTGAAACAGAATGCTGTGAGAATAGAAACATCATATTTCAAGAAACATTGCATCACTACTATCCTAGATCTATAGTACTAGGAATAATAGTTGAGTGTTAGTATGAGCATGAGTTAGTGCATTATTAATGCATGAATTAAAATTGTTTTTTAAAAATTTTTATTTTATTTATTTATTCCAAGAAGGTATACATGACAGCAGAATGCATTTTGATCCATTGTACACAAATGGAGCATAACTTAAAGTTGCTTTTTATAAGTAATAGGATCCTAGATTTGATGAAATTATACCACACTAAACTCTGTTTTCTTTTTTTTTTTTGGTACCAGGGATTGAACTCAGGGGTACTCAACCACTGAGCTACATCCCCAGTCCTATTTTATGTTTTTATGTAGAGACAGGGTCTCACTGAGTTGCTTAGCACCTTGCCATTGCTGAAGCTGGCTTTGAATTCACGATTCTTCTGTCTCAGCCTTCCAAAGTACTGGGATTACAAGCGTGAGCCACTGCGCCCGGCCCACATTAAACTCTTCATGTGAATGCAATATTATTGATTACAATTAAAAAAAAACTTCAAATATTAAATTAGCATTATAGGTATATTAAAACAGAAATTATATATTTGTGTCATTATGTAAAACTACATTATGTATATGTAGTTTTTTGTATATTAGGATTCTAAATACAAACAATTCCTCTAGTTCTTGTCATCTAGACTTTTTCTGAGGAGTGGTTTCGTTGTTGACCTATTAATTTAAACTGTATGAAGCTATCATCATTTGGCCAGTTTTGACTTATAAAATCAAATATTTCATATGGTCAAGCTGATATTTCCAATTACTTAAGTTCACTATTTAATAGGTCATTAAATATTATATGGTACATTCTGAGTTTATTTTCCCAGGTCTTTATTGAGAGACCCCAAAGTGTGCAAGCTATTTCTCAACTTCAGAGGTATTTACCTCTTCAGCTTGGAGTGACTGACAGGAGAGACAGAGGAGGAAGGCAAATCTCATTCACCTGATTTTAGTTCCTAATTAAATGTTTGGACCGCAGACATTTATATTTAAGAACTCATACACTTTTCAAATTAGCATTCCTGGCCATCTCTTGTATGTAATTTGCATTTTTGTAAAAATCTGTAGTCATATATCAGGACCATAAAACAGAAAGAGTTGAACAACAGTGGGTCTCTTCTTCCATAACGCAGGGTGTTTGTATTTCCTGTGCTAGCCTAGAATATTCTTTGTCTTGATTGAATCTGATAGATAAAACAATGGCAAAAAAGGGTAACAGAGAAGATAGACAATTCAGTGTATGATCAATTCTGAAGACAACAAAAATTTCTGAACTTATATGGATCAGGGTCAGATACAACCATGGTAGCTCCACACCAGAGGGAAGTAAATTGAAGATGCAGAATATCAGGCGAATGCTCTGAAGCTTCACTACAAGAATTCATCCTGAAGTCCTTCTGTCACCTTTGGAATTCTTCTTCTATGTGATATGAAGATTGTGTTAAATTATTGAGAAGCACACTGAAGTCACATTTAAAGAAAACTGCATTTTTCCTAGAATTCTGCATGCAGAAAAGAGTTAAAAGTGTGGCCATTTCTCCTTGAGAACTATATGCTTCTCTCTCTCTCTCTCTCTCTCTCTCTCTCATTCTCATCTCTTTTCTATTCACTGAAATGAAGCAACAGAAAATGAAAAGAAAAATCATGTTTAAAATTTAGTTTGATGATTTTCTTTTAATCTCAATAACATAATGTCCACCAGATTTTAATCTTGGTAAAGAGGGAAGAGAGTGAATAATATAGGTGAATATTTGGGAAGTGAAGGGACAGGATTCCAAGTGTGGATCAGTTCAGTTTTAGACTATTTGTAAGATGAAGGAAATAATGGTCCACTTGAGGAGAAACAAAAAGTGGAGTAGAGATCTATTCATTTCTTGCTGAAGAATAGAAATCATCACAATTAGAAAAAGTCCTTTGGGTAATCTCTGAATTAGATACCACATTAGTTAACATTTCTGATACAAAAATGGGAAACAGGAATAATCATTACAAAGATGTTATCCCAGGTAGTTATACAGATTTAATGTTTCTTTGCACCAGTTGGTTTTCTTTTTTTTCTTTTAATATTTTTTTAGTTGTAGATGGACACAATGTCTTTATTTTATTGCTTTGTACGTGGTGCTGAGGATCGAACCCAGGGCCTCACGCATGCAAGGTGAGCGCTCTACCGCTGAGCTACAATCCCAGCCCAACCAGTTGGTTTTCTAGGCACTTTCTTGCTGTCTTAACACATGTTTTACTTACTGTTTAACAAATCATTTCTTAGCAACTATATGCACACTTCTTGAAACCAACAACTAAGGTTTATTTTCTTGCACAGTTTACTGCATACAATGGTACCTTGTTAAACATTCAGAAAAACAATTTAATTTTATCTCTATAATTCTTTCTATAGAGAAAGATTACTGTTATTTAATACTGTTAATATCAATTATTGCAAGATGCTTATCTTATTGCTAAATAGTGCAAGATTCTTAAAAATGCAGTAGCAGAGTGGAGTGCTCCTCAAGAGACTTGAACATTGGTATCAACATTTATCAAGAATGTTTGTATTCCAGTGCTTTTCCAGACATTTAATCTTCATCCTAATCCTTCCAAATTATTCATCCAGATGATTATAGGTACTAGAGGCAATTACATGTGTCCTATCTGTTAAGAGCAGTCTAAATTCCACATACATTAAACTTATTTCCAAGTCTTACTTAACTAAATTTATAAAAACTTGATTATAATTTGGCCTGTGGCATTTGAAAAATTATTAATCCCCTTAAATTATCTTCTCTTATTGTTTCCCTTTTATGAAACTGTCTCAACACAGTAAAATAATAAATCATATCTCCAAAAAGACAGGGTTTACCTCTCTTGGATCTGGAAATTATACAGTTATTTTCAACTAATGGCACTTATCTTTCCAGAAAATCAGTTAGCCAGAATTAAGTGAAATAGCATATAAATGTTGAAAAATGAGATATACTTTTATAAGAAAGAAAGTTCTACTTGTTTCTAATTTTACAAATAAGTATGTTTATCATACTCTCTGGTTTGAAAAATACTCAAGACAGATGTCATGGAAAGCTTAGCAAAGGGCAACTTGGAAGAATATATTTATTTTATAAAGTGAAATATGGGAAAATGGACACTAAATTTTCTCCATTACCACTACTCAATTTATTAGCAAAGTCAAATAATTATTCCTAGTTTAAATGAAGACATTTAAATGTGGAGAAGTTGCAGATTTGTCAGTTTTTTTTGGGGGGGAAACAGCAGGCTTGAGTGGTCTGCACCTAATAGATAAAGCAGACCAATTGAATGTTTGTGCCATTTCTGTTTTTTCTTTTCTTTTCTTTTTTGGTACTGGGGATTGAACTCAGGGGTATTTGACCACTGAGCCACGTCTACAGCACTAATTTGTGTTTTATGTAGAGACAGGGTCTTTCTCATTTATTCATATCAAAAACATCTGTGTAGTTTTTACAACTTGGTGATAAATGATACTTGTATTCAAACCATACCCCTCCAAATTTTATTTCAAAAAAACAGTTTTAATTCTAACATTAACTTAGACTCATGATAGTTGTTTTATAGATCATGGCTAGGTCCAAATATAGAAAAATCATGTGATCTGTCTCCTAGTAATAACATTTTTAGTAGTTATTGTGAGTTGATCCACATATTTTCTCCATCAAAATATATTTAAACCAACCCCTACTACCTGTGAATAAATGTGGCTCTATTTAGAAATGAGGTCTTTGCAGATGTGCTCAAATCCAAATTAAAACATAGCCAATTGTGGTGGGCCCCCACAAACAAAGGAAAATAGTCCATGACAATGGAGGCAGAAGTTGGACTGATGTATTCACTAGCTAACAATGGCAAGGATTACTGCTAACTAACAGAAGTTATCAAGATTCAAGCAAGGAGAGGCCTCCTTTGGATTAAGATGCAGTATGATCATTGGTGAAAAGATAGCTCATTCAAAGAGTAGTGCTGGAGAAACTGGAAATCCATATGCAGCAAAATGAAATTAAACATTTCTCTCTCACCCTGCACAAAAATCAGTTCAAAGTGGATCAAAGACTTAGGCACTAGAACATAGAACCTGCACCTAATAGAAGAAAAGTAGACCCAAATCTTTATCATGTCAGCTTAGACCTGACTTCCTGAACAAGATTCCTAAAGCACAAGAAGTAAGATCATAATCAATAAACAGGATGGATTCAAACTAAGAAGCTTCTTCTCAGCAAAGGAAACAATAATGTGAAGAGAGCGCCTACAGAATGGAAGAAAATCTTTACCACATGCACCTCAGATAGAGCATTAATCTCCAGGATTTACAAAAAACTCAAAAAACTTAACACCAACAAAACAATAACCCAGTCAATAAGTGGGTTAAAGAACTGAACAGACACTTCACAGAAGAAGAAATACCATCAATTAACAAACATAAGGAAAAATGTTCATCATCTCTAGTAATTAGAGAAATGTAAATCAAAAGTACTCTAAGATTTCATCTTACTCCAATCAGAATCACAATTATCAAGAATACAAGCAACAATAAGAGTTGGTGAAGATGTGGAGAAAAAGGTACACTCACACTGCTGGTGGAACTGCAAATTGGTCCAACCATTATGAAAAGCAGTATGGAGACTCCTCAGAAAACTTGGAATGGAGCCACCATTTAACCAGGCTATCCCACTTTTCAGTTTACACTAAAAATACTTAAAAAATAAAACGATATTTCCAGGTGAATGGATGGAGCTGGAGAATATCATGCTAAGTGAAATAAGCCAATCCCCCAAAACCAAAGTCTGAATGTTTTCTCTGATAAGCTGACACTGATCCATGATGGGGAAGGGGGCTAGAGTAGAATGAAGGAACTTTGAATTGGGCAGGTGAGAGTGAGTGGAGGGGAGGGGGTTTGGGAATGGGAAGGACGGTGGAATGAGGTAGACATTATTACCCTATATACATGTATGACTACACTACCTGTATGACCCCACCATGTACAGCCATAGGAATGAGAAGTTGTATTCCATTTATGAACAATGTATCAAAATGCACTCTACTGTCATGTATTACTAATTAGAACAAATTTAAAAGGAAAGATGCAGTATGGTCCTGCCAATACTTTGATTTCTGAAGTCTAGCCACCAGAACTGTGAAAGAAAAAATTTTCTTTGAAGACATTCAGTTTGTGTTTCTTTTATAAGGTTACACTTGGAGGCTACTACTTAGTACGTGTCTTTCCATCCACTATGGACATTTACAATCTATATAATTTC
This sequence comes from Xerus rutilus, assembly GCA_028644305.1. Lineage (NCBI taxonomy): Eukaryota > Metazoa > Chordata > Mammalia > Rodentia > Sciuridae > Xerus > Xerus rutilus. The sequence continues at coordinate 13,974,140 of CM053405.1, read as the reverse complement.
ATACATGACTTATTTATCCACTTGCACATATATCATAAATATTATTTGGGTTTATCAACACTCTATTGAAATAATTAATAGCCATGAGTGTTATAAAATAAAATGTAGTTTTGTAGTTATTTGGCTATTTCCTATTGTGATGTTACTTTATATTTAGTTTGTGCCAAGTGGTGCTCAGATTAGACATTGTAAGTTTGTCAGTGAGGGCATTTACAGATGACATCTCTATGGTCATCAGTGGACTCAGTAAAGAAGATGCTTTCACTCATGTGGCATGTGTGATCCAAAGTGCTAGGGCCTGAATAGAACAAACACTGGGGAAAGAGGGCCTTGCCCTTTTTACTTCCTCACACACTGGTGAATGGGGCATAACTTCCTCAGCCCTTGGACTAAAATTAATGTCATTGCCTGCTCTGCTTCCCAGGCCTTCAGGCTTGAACTGAAACTACATCACCAGCATTTTAGGGATTCCACTTGGCATAGGGCAGGACTGTGGGACTTCTTGATCTTCATAGTCACACCAGCAAATTCCTCATAATAGATATCTTTATATATACTTACAGAGGATGTGTACATATGTATTATACATACAAAGGGTGCATAAATCCATACACATATATCCTAATGAAGTTATTTTTCTCTGAAAACTCTTGAATAATAAAGTCTTTCATAAATTTCATCATTTGAATGTCTCTTTATCTAATGCATATTTAAATATTTAAGCATAAGTCTAACTAGGGACTGTTTGATTTTGAAAACATATCATGCTGAACTAAACTGAAAGATGATGATGATTTGACCTTTGATACACATGCTTGGCTTTGAAATTAAATTTAGTAATATTTGCATGTTCAATTTTATTACAGCTGATTATGAATTTTATTTTTTATTTTTTCTTTAAGAATTATTACTCAACTTACTTAATCCTGAAACAATTTTATTAAAATATCTACTATATTAATATATTATATCTTTTTTATCTACCTTTATGCAATTAGTTTCTAGGTAGTTTTTTTCTGCATATATGATAAAAAACACACCTTCATCATAAATTATGCTATTAAGGTAGTATTATGTCTATCTTGGCTACATCTTTTATTTTCATGATTTCTTAAGCATTTGTGTTATTAAATTCCTTGTAAACAATGTATGACTGAGTTTTTAAAAAGCTAATTTGATACAAATTTTCTTTTATAGAGGAATTTACTCATGAGAATTTACATAAATATTATATAACAGTACTGCTCTTATCTTGTTTTACAATGTTGCCTTGTGTTAGTATTTATTATTATTGATGATTTAATCAATCTGCTATTTATTTTATTTGATTGTCACTTTTAATTGGTACTTCTTATGGCATCTTTCTTTGTACTTTCATATAATTTTCTATACCAATGGTCAACATTTTATATTTTGGAATTATAATAGGCAAAATAGGTTTCTACTGTCCTTCCACATTTAATCTTCTTGCCAAACCTAAAAGCAACACTAAATGAGCTATTTTTAGTGTTTTTCTCTTTGGCATTTACTTTTCAAAAAACTTTTAATTTTTTCTAATTTTCTATTTGCATATCCCATAACTTTACGGCTTTATACAATAAGGTATGTAACATATTTTTCTCCAAGTTTTAACTAGATTTTATTTTAAAATATCTGCCTTTTTTATTCTCAAAAAATTTTAGCACTAATTGTTCAATTCTGTTCTTTCAATTACAACATAGGTAATATACATCTACTGTTATGAACTGAATATTTTTATCTCCTGACATTCTTATGTTGCGGTCCTAACCCCCAATTTGGCTGTACTTGGAGAAGGGACTTTTAAGGGACTAATTAAATTTAGATAATTAGAGTTGATACCAGATTTGATAGGATCAATATTTTTAAAAGAGAGACCTCAGAGATCAAAGGCACTTGCTCTGGTCACCCCTGTCTCCCTCCGCCTTGACCCCTCTCTGTCTCTCTCTTGACCTGCACAGTGAAGATAGGGCATTGATGACAAAGAAAAAAAAGTAGTTTTCTCCAGGACAGGAAGAGAGAACTCACCAGAACCAAACTGCCAGAATTGATCTGTGACTTTCAGCCCCCAGAATTATGAGATAACAGTGTTTAATGCTAGCCAGTCTATGATGTTTTGTTAAGGCAGTATGAGAAATCTAATAAATCTATGTTTTTGTCAGTCAGTTCTTTGTTGCTGTGACCGAAATACCTGACATGCACAACTTAAAGGAGGAAAGATTTCTTTTGGGTAAAGATTTCAGAGATCTTAGTCCTTGCTTGGTTGGCTCCATCACTCTGGACCTGAGCTGAAGCAGAACATCATGGCAGAAGGATGTGGCAGAGTTACGCTCCTGAGCCCATGAGAGGCAGAAAGCGGAGTAAGACAGAGAAAGGAGCCAGGGAGAAGATAAACCCTTTTAGGGCACATCTCCAATGACCTGCTTCCTCCACTGTGCAGCTATTTGTTCTTCCAGCTTTCCAGCCTGCAGATAGCCATTGTGGACTATCCAGCTTGTGGTCCCATACGCCAATCTAATAAGTCTTCTTTTTATAATTATGCTTCCTGTTGATTCTGTTTCTCTAGAGAACCCTGTCTAATATACTACAACAATGTTCTGGGGATGGTTAAAAAAAATTCTGCTCTCATTGAGTTATGTCCAATATTATGCTGTGTATTCTATCAAAAATAGGGATATTTTTTATGTAGATGCTCTAGTAACTCCTTTCTTGCATGTTTATGTAGAACAGATATTTGATGAAAGTGGAAGAAGCAGCCATGCATATCCTGGGTGAAGGGTGGTCCAGGGAAAGAGGGAAAGAGCAAAGACCTGGACACAGAAGACATGGGCAAAGATTGGATACTGGCTGGAAAAGAGTGGGTGGAGACCAGAGAGTGGCTCAGGGTCACAGCATGTGAAATTTAAAACCTCAATATTTTGACTTTGCTCTAAGTAAAATGGTAAGAAAATGGATGGTTTGGGTGGAGGAATGACAGTATTTAATTTGTATTTTCTAAAATTTGTAACTACTGAACTAGGCTCAATTGAGGGAGAAATACAATTTTCCTGTTTATTTTATTTTGTATGATAATATGTTTTCTAAATCCAATATTGGTGAGATAATACTTTAAGCTTTGCATTTTACAAATATATACTTTTTTTCTCTATTAAAAGACTGTTCATTAAGCATAGGATTCTTGGTGTTTAATACTTTATTCCTTTTATTTTTTATTTTAGGATGTTATGTTCTTTTCAAATTCCCATTCATGATTGTTGATTTTATTTCAGGAATACTGATCTCGGATGTCTTATGGCTAGTAAAGCATTGAGATGAGCACTTCTAGAAGAGATTAGAATTTAAATCCATAAACTAAAAGATGATTTGCACTCGACAACATGCATGAACATCATGCCATCCATGCAGGGCTCAAATAGAAGGTGAAATTCTCTGTATTCCTGAGCTGGGACATTCATCTTCTCCTGCTTTTAGACATTGAAGCTACTGGTTTTCCTGCCTACAAATAGCAGGAGTTCACCAGTACCTCTCCACATTTCAATTCTCAGATCTTCAAATTCAAACTGTGAGTTACACAGTTGGCTCTCCTGTTTCTCAGACCTTTACACACAAACGGAATCACACCACAAGTTTTTCTTGTTCTCTAGCTTACAGACAGCAGATGGTGGGACTTCTCAGTCTTCATAGTTGCATGAGCCAATTCCCATAATAAATCTCTTCACCTCTCTCTCATAGAAAGATTTTATATCTTTATATCTCATTTGGTTCTGTTTCACTGGGAGCTAATATTGATTTGGGGAGATCCATCTACTATTTCTTTCTTTCTCTCTTAGCTATTCCTTTTAATTCTCTTATTTTTTTCTTTTGCCTACCCATGACTCTACTCAACTTTGAGGCACAAGAGGAGCTGCTCAGACAGTTTAACTAACAGTAGACATCAAGCAGATCATATTGCATGCAGACCTTGGGGATGTTTTAGACTGTAAGACAAAAGGGAGGAGTTTCTAAACTGCTTCAGGACAAGTGGCTCATTAGCACCGGGCTGAGGGTGTCAGGAGTTCAAGGAATCATTGTGGCAGAACATGAAGCTCTTGAGGTCCTGAAGGTTTTATTATTTCTTTCATGAGCACAGTATTAATTGAAATCCTCTCTCTTCCATGACTGCTGAATTTCCTTTGAAAACCTGGAGTGCAATGGTGGTGATTATAGAGTATGATAAGGCTTTGAAATTTCCTCTTGTTAGAAATAGTCAAATCAATTTTAAATGTTTTGCTGCAACACATATATGAATCGGTAAATAAATGGCAAATAATAGCATCAATGTTTAAACAAGATGTATTTGGTCAGGTTTTGTTAGCTGCAACAGATGGATAGAAGCAGGAGTTGTGTATGATTTTTTAAGAAACTGGAAAAAGATGGCTAAACAAAAAAGTAAAAGTGATTCCAAGAAGATGACCTCTTCACTCTTCTTCTTTTCTCCCCATATTCAAACTATATGTCAACCACTAAATGTATATTTTGATATAACAGCTGATGAGAGAAAGTGGAACTCAGGGGCTTGTTAAAATTCTTGGAGCAGCTGGGTTTCTGGACATAGATAGTGAGTTCAGGTCTTTATTTCCTTCAGTATGAATGTGGCAATGGTCAGGTATTCCTAGTACAAGGATCAGAATTCCACAAAAAGCACTTGAGAGAGCCTTGATTCTCCAACAATGAAGAACTATGGGCATAATTGTAGGACCACCGACTTATAAACTATGCACAGAGCATCTTCAGGAGATTGTCAGTAAATTAGCTAAAATCTAAGTGTTTCCTACATATTCTTTATTCAATCATCTTTGACTTGGGATCAAATCATGTGAAGTATTCAGTCATGCTGAATCTACCTTTCTAATAAGATAGAACTTAATCTAGCCATTTACCACCCCAAATTAAAATGCATTCTGTATTTTTTTGCATCAGATACTAATGACAAATCATTGAGAAAAAACTACAATAAATTTTATTATAATCACACAAAATATAATATATTCTATGTAAATTATAATTCACTAAATTATTTGCAAAATACTCTGAACAAAGGAACCAATGACCTTATGTTTAATAGCATGGGAGAAAATGTAGGCAGAAATAAATGTGATAACTTCCATGCCTGTTCCAAAAATCTAGAACTTGATATAATGTCATGTTAGTGATGTCAAATAATGTTTACCATTTTAAATTAAATATTTTCTTCTATTTTGATTTGTATATGCTAAATGACAAAGAGAGGATTAATTCCATAGCTTTTTTTTCCTGTCTAGAAAGAATAAATCATTTAAACTGTAAAATCAAGAAAAAACAATAATTGAAAGTAAAATTTATAAAGTATAAAATATTAGGGCTGTCATTCTCATAAACTACAAAATAGCACACTCTTTTTAAGTATTGTGAAGTTTTTAAAGGTTTTAAAAACAAAGTGAAAACTAAATCATGCTGGCTTAGTAGCCTGCAGCGAAAATACACTGAACCCTATATGTGAATATTTGGTGCTATTTCTTGTCGTAATGTTAAGATGAAGACCAACCTCAACTAATATGTCTTCACATAGTTCTAATTCTTGGTATAATTTGAGACAAATGGACTAAAATGATTAGTCCATTTTCTTCCTTACAATGATGTATTTCCCTAATAAAAAATAACAGCTATTCTCTATTTTGAACAAGTATAATATAAATAATATAAACTTCAGAAAATGAGGAAAAAAAAGAAATGAAACAAGGCAAACATATAAAGGAAATGTCTTTGGTATCATAGGTCTAAGAATCTAAAGACCCGAAGTTCATTTCAATCTACACTTGAGTGAATTGGTCCAACAACCCTTGGGGTAAAGAAAAAATTATTATTGCTGGAAAATAGAAATTGGCTGGACTATTTCATTTTAGTGTTTGATAGACATGATGAAGTATATACTATAAACATTTGTGCCATCCTTGTTTCAAGACTTAAGTTTGGGCTGTGTTTGAAACTTTAGAATAAAATTATACATGATTTCATTTCAATAACATTTATGTTCTAACACAAGTATTAAATGCAGAATAATCTCAGGAAGTTTTATATTATGATGAATTTTTGTTTGTCATACATAATATGAGAAAATGGGGGTTGGACCTTTGCAAATATTTACCATTTTAATTACTATTGTAACGATTGTCCTGTGTCTTACTATTCATGATATCATAAGCATAAAGTTATTTATAAAATTAAACTAAATGCAAGACTATTAACTTTCTGTTGCTGTTACTACAAAATGTCAAAAATTTAGCAGGCTAAAATAAAAATAACATATATTTATTATTTCATGATTCTGACATAATATCACTTAGCTAAGATCCAGGTGTCTACAGGGTTGCATTTCTTTCTGAATTTACTAGGGGAAAATTATTTTTCTTGCTCATTTAGGTTGGTGGAAGTACAGTTTTCTGAACTTCTAGGATTCTGCATTTCTGGGTGGGTCTTCCCAGGTGAGGGCCATTCCAAGTTCTTAGAAACCACCTCTATTTCTTTGCTTGTGAAGCCTTTCATCTGAGACACAGGAAGGATAAACTGAATATCATTTCAAATCTCTTCTAACTCTTTCCATCCTTGTATTCCTCTTACTAAAGCTTGTACATTCTTCCTGCACTTTCAAATGCTCATTCAATCATTGATGATATTCACAGGTTCCAGACTGTGAACATCTGGAGGAAGAGCATTGTTCTGCTAAATGCAAGTTTCTGCAATGTGTTCAGAGTAATTTAAAATCCAGCCATGAGAGTAAGAAAAAGTCATTTTTGGCTTCCATCTTTTAACAAGCAATCCGTTCATGTTGCTTACTTTCTCAGAGGCTCGATTTATGAGTTCTTAGAGACTGCTATCAAGCTCAAATGTATTTCACAACAGTAAAGTCCTGGTAGAAGAGAGAAAAGGCAGGGTTTTCATCCCCATCTTCCCCTGTGCATTCCTTTACCCATTGATGAAGGTTTATTTTCCTAAAAAGTAGGCTTTTCTTCTTTCTTTGTTTTTACTTTGGCAAATCTCTCTTTCTAAATCTCGAAAGTTTCCAGGTGCCATGGTATGTGCCTGTAATTTCATTGACTCAGGAGGCTGAGGCAGGAGGATGGTGAGTCCAAAGCCAGCCTCAGCAACTTAGTGAGGCCTTAGGTAACTTAGCAAGACCCTGTCTCAAAATAGAAAAATACATAGTGCTGGAGGTGTGGCTATGTGGCTAAGCACAAATTGTTTCAATCTCTGGTTCTAAAACACAAAAACAAACCCCAAATCCCCAAAGTCTGTCAATTCCTGCAAGATCTCTCATAGTATGTAAAATTTATATATTTTAAATGGAACACATTATTTAATATGCATCTTCTCACATCTGCCTGCTCCTGCATTTGCTACTTTAATAATGGCACTCTACCTAATGACTAAGGTGAGGCCTGAAGAGGCTTCTCCATCAGGAGACTTTATAGTCCCTGAACTGTTGGACCTTGGAGAAGTGCTCAACAGTTTTGATTATTCCTTCCCCAGATGCTCATCATAGCCAGTCTGGACCAGGATAACTTGCTGTTGACTATCATTTTGGGCTCTTGTAAAGGTTGGTTTTATGGGTTCACCTGGCAAGATTGTGGTGAACAATTTTGTGTCACATGCCAACACAGATGTTTTTCCAAGTGTATTTTTTAGGTATAATTAACACTGGCAATAATGGAATCAGATTAATTTCTATGACATAGATGGACCTCCTCCAGTGCAGATGAAAAGTCTTAATATCAGAGTAAGCTTTCAAAAACCTAACTCTGTCTCCAGAATGCAACCTAAAAATTCCTACTTTCTAGACTTTGAACTCAAAATTGCTGCATCAATACTTACTTGTTGCTCTAGCCTGCTGGCTATACCACAGATTTCAAGTTTTCCAACCTGTACAATAGTTTAAGTCAATATATCACCCCCAACCACTCTGTCTTATTGTTTCTCTTCTCTGGGGAACTTTTGGAGAGGCTGTCTTAGCCCTCCGTATTTACAGTTTGAGGTATTTTAGATTGCATAGGTTTGTCCAAAATCCTTGCCATTTTACATACTTTGTTAGTTCACTTAAACAATTATCATTTTAGAAAGTGCCTGGTTATCATTCTTCCGGGTACCATTCTTATGGACTCCTATGTTTGATGACTAACCCCTCAACCTGATGTAGCTGTATCACCCTCAGTTCTCCACTACATGCTTCTTTACATATCACTGTGGAAAATTCTGTGCCTCCTCTAAATCTCAGCCCAGAACGTCAGAAGACATGATTTAACTTGCTCACATTATAATCAATTACTGATTCCCATTTTTGTGTATTCTAATTCCAAAGTAATTCCTTTACATTCTCGCATAAATTTTGACAAAATGGTTGTCTACTCTAGCCTAAGTAATTAATACGTATCTACATTGATTCAATTTTCCTTCCTCTAATTTTTTCTCCTTCTAGCATTACTTTATTTTGGCTTCAAGAAAGATTTTAAATTCTTCACAGCCTACTTCTTCTGTCTTAGTCCTTACTACTTCTCTCTCCCCTACTATAACTCTACCAATGCTGTTTATTTCTTTTCTTACAAAGAGCTCTTCCCTCGTGCTGTCCTCTTGCCTAGACATTTTCCTCTTCTGCCCAGTTAACTTCGACCTAGCCTTAGATCTCACTTTGTATCTCTATATCTGGAGATATCAGGTTAATTCTGTCATACCGTCACTAAATTCTTTTTTTCCCCATTTTAGTCTATCATTCATCACGCTTCATCTCACTAGTTTGCTATTTCTCTAGCTTCTGGATTATACATACTATGGGATAGAGATTGAATTTTTGCTTTTTCATAGTTATCTTACTGTGGCTAACACAGACCCTCACATATGTCTTGTGTTCATTATATCTTTGTTCAAGGATGAGATAATGAATAGAAAAATGAGCATATTCTGCTTTCTGTGTGTTGGTTGATTGTTCTCATTTTGCCTTTACTCTGTTAAACTCACCAGGTTAAAATATAAAGTTGACTCTATCAGTGCTCTGCATAAAATCATTTAATTAATTCTTCTGTGCTTGAACAACTCACCAGGTCATTGAGAATCCTGATGAGTTTCCAGATCTGAGGACCAGTGAAAAACATTTTTCTAAAATCTCATTTCCTCAGTCTTAAGCTTTCTATTCTACTCTCCAGAGCCAAGTTCCTTTGCCAATTCAGAGTGACAACCACTAGTGAACTCAGTCCTTGAGAGCTACCACCCTTTCTACACACCATTGTCTCCTGCCTTTTACTGACCTCTTTCTGTCTGAACAATGCAGAGTCAGCTTAGCCCTGACACCTCTTCTTCAGCGGTATCAAACTGATTGCTTTTGATTAAACCCATCTTATTCTGTCATTTATTCAACACATATTAACTGAAGGCCTACTGCATGTCACCCATTGTCTCTATTGAGATTCTTCAGTAAATAAAGGAGCTCTCCATGAAGTTGTAAAGCTTCCATTATAGTGTCATGCATTTGTACTTTATGAAGGCTAGTACCTTCCAATAAAATGTGACTTCCCCATTTCTATACAAATAAGCCAATGATACCTTCAAACTCATTTTTTTTTTCAAAATATTTTTTTAGTTGTTGATGGACCTTTTATTTTATTCATTTATTTATATGTGGTGCTGAGAATCGAACCCAGGGACTCACACATTCAAGGCAAGTGCTCTACCACTGAGCCACAACTCCAGCCCTCAAACTCATTTTAAACATTATCTCTCGTAGGATACCTCTTGTGTGCATCCCCTCAATCCTGTGCAGAGCATTAGTGCATCTAGTAATAGGCAAACTTGCAGTTAGTATGCGATTTTCCAGCCAAGGCGCTACTCACCTTCAGTGTGGAGATTCTTTTCATCATCACCTTCATACCTACAAGCTCTATCCATGCATCACATGAGGATCTTTATTGAATTAAGAGCCCATATTAGCTGTCAGTTACAAATGTTATGTTTATGCCTGATAAATGCCTTAGGGAAATGAGAATTATACACAGTATTCTTGGTATGATACTATGGGAAATGTTATAATTAAGTGTCTGGCACTTAGTATAATAGCAATAGAAGTGTTTTTCATACGACCAAGTACCAGTCGTACCTTAACCATTTTTGTTTTAGTTCTGTATGTCTGCATATGTGTTCGCCCTAACAGGGATGTCTCTGTGCAGTAACATCAATCCCACTGTATGAATTGACTTTTTGGTTAGATTCAGTCTGTTATGTCTGAATCATAATATTGTAAGTTTAGATTCCTGTCTAGGTTTCTCTGCAGATGTTCTGATATGGAGCTGAGAGAAGCACATACCATTTGTTAAAAGGAAGGGCAGCTCATATCTTTTCCCTTATCTCTCTTCAGACCTAGAGAAATTTATCATTATGGGTGCTGAACTTACTTGACCAGTTCCTATTTTTTTTGGCAAACAATGAAGGAGCATGCATCCTCTATGGACCTAGTGTGAACAGATTTTAATTTGAGACCATAAAGAAGAATTTTCCTTGTGCCTCTCATCCCCCTGGTAGGATGCTTTTATGATCAGAGGATCTCCCCTTGATGCCTGTGCTGATGTTTTCATCACAGACCATTCATCCATCTGAACTGGATCCTGTTAGAATTTCTTCACAAATTATTGAAGGCTGAATGTCTCTAGACATTCCCTTAACGAGCAGGGTGATGTGTACATAAAATTCTCCTTTAGCTGACTCAGTTTTGTAAGTTCACATCTGCATTTTATGATCTCTACTCTCAGAGGTTCAGGTATAAATCAGCATAATCGAGGAGCAGAAAGCTGATGGGTGATTTTAAAAGGATTTCACTTTTATCTTTCCCATAGGTGCAATGTATTCATTCCTTGCTGGCTAAATTTTCTACATTTACTATTAAAATATGATCCAACTAGTAAACCTAAGTCATGAGAAACATATTTCAGAATCTGGGGAAATTGTGTAAAGTAAAAGAATCAAGCACTTAATCATTCCACCTCATGGTGGTCCATCAATATCCATGGTTTAAGGTTATTTTTATCACTACCTTTTTGGTACATATTGAACAAATCTAAGAGTCCAACCATTTCCTATCATCCACTAAAAGTAAACTCATGTCCTTATTGCTTTGTCTAGGGAATTATCTATCTCAAATTATACACATTGCTGAGTAACAAGGTTGACAGACTGCCACTAAAACCACATGTACATCAAAAACTGCTTAACTGGAAAACACAGATGATTCACATTGACTGGGTTGTGAACAGCTCTACTCTATACTGACTGGAGGGCATTACACACACAAATTAATCCTCCTTAGGGTATATTTTTTTCTCTATAAAATGCTAAAGATCAGAGAACCTCTATTACAGTATGGGGTGAAGATTAAATGACAAAAATTATAGGACATTCACAGCACAGGGCTTGATACAGAAATAAGCACAATATAGAACTTTATGAATTACACTATGAATATTAGCATAGAATTTAAGTGAACTTGGGCAGGGAAATATGTGTGTGTATATATATATATACACACACACACACAGAGAGAGAAAGAAAAAGAGAGAGAGAGAAGTTGCAACATTTCCTCTGAAAAATTTGTCATTTACAGACTTAATAAGAACTCAGAACTAAAGGATATGAGAGATTCTTAGGAGAAGAAATAAATTTTATTGATAGTAATACTTTTCAGGTGATAACTAGGGTGGCTATAAATACTAGTCAAACAGAATCTTAATTTGTGCTTGCCATGGTATAATAATTAATAGCATCTTCTTAAACTTTCAAAATTATTTGACTTGGCCAACAAATTATGTGATCACACCAATTTTACAAGACATGGATTCAGATAAACAAACATTATCCATATCCTCAGTTCATTTTGCTTTTGTTCAAACATATTTCACAGATAAACTTAAATAAATACAAAAAGTTAAACATTTATTTTCCAATCTGCAATTGAATTACTCTCTAAGACCAATTAGGAAATAGGCAAAGCAATATCGAGCCAAATGGATAAAGTCGGAAATATATTGCTACCTGATTTCAAACCCTACTAAAAATCCATAGTAATCAAAGCAGCATGATACTGGCAGAAAAACAGACAAGTTAACAGAATAGAGCCCAGAGATGAATCCAGTCACAGTCAATTGATGTTTGACAGAAATGTCAAGTTTACACAATGGGAAGAGTACATTGTCTTCAGACCTTCATCCACCTCATACACAAAAGCCAACTCAAACTTCATTAAATATTTAAACAAAAACTAAGAACTTTGGGGCTGGGATTGTAGCTCAGCGGTAGAGCGCTTGCCTCGCATGCGTGAGGCCCTGGGTTCGATCCTCAGCACCACATACAAAGCAATAAAATAAAGAGATTGTGTTCATCTACAACTAAAAAAAAAAAAAATCTTTAAAAAAAAAACTAAGAACTTTAAGAACACTACAAGAAGGAAACTTAGAGTAAAAGTTTCTTGACATTGATCTTGGTAAATACACTTTTTATACTTTCCTATAAATTAAGGAAATTAATTTATTAAATTGCATTATTATTGGCAATCTAATTTCAAATTAAACATTCTATTCATTAACCAACATTCCACAAAAATTCCACTCAACTTTAAAGCTATTCCCCTAGAAAGAGTAGTATTTTTAGAAAAATATTAGAGACCTTATATAGATATTTCAAATTAACACTCAGTGGTAATTATATAGACATATCTGTATTCTTTGAAAATCTTAATAAATAAGTAGGATTATTTTAAGTTATGCTGATATTGCTATTTATAAAAATATGCATTTTTAAATTAAGTGACTGTATTATTTATTTATATGCTTAAACACACATGTATCATATTTCAAACCAAAGAGTAAAAAGAATATGTAACTTTGTTTCAAAGATATTCTCTATAGGCCTCTACAATTTCTACATAACATTTGAGTAGATATACTGTAATAAGTAGGCTTATTCCAGACTTCCTTTTCATAAATATTTGTACAACAATCGAACTTATAAGACAGTGATAGTATCTCCCTCCAGAGCAGAGGGTACATGTGTTCATGTTTGCTAGAGATAATGTCTTTCCTCTGGGCAAAGTTTGGGTAGATTTTCTGGCTTTCCATAACAAAAGCTTAGTGTTTACTAAGCCCAGTGTTCCTAAGGTGTGATATAAACCATGTTCACAGTATCCATATACCCAAATGCATTGAGGGTATTTTTGTTTTGCTTTGTTTTGTTTTGTGTTTTGGCCTGGAAAGCGAGCAGCCATATGAACTTCATGTTCCCCTACTAATACAATAACAAACTCATTTCTTTTCTGATCAAGGAGTCTAGAATTTTTTGCTAGCATCAATGAAAACGTGGTAGACTTACTGATTAGTTTGCAAATCAGTAAATGTCCTAATGAATTTTAGTCAGAAACAAAGATACTATTTATGTGATATTTAATATTTTTACAATACTACATTTACTTAGAGATATATGTCATACACACACATCTCTGTTTATAGATTTGTGCATTTGCAATTCATATTTTAAAGTATATTGCATTATTAACAAATAAACTCTACTCCACAAAGTACACCAAGCGGAAAACTAGGACTTCATTCAAATGGAATCTGGCCATGTTACCAGAAAAGGTTATATTGATTGAATAACAACAATTTTAAGGCCTAGTGAAAAAACAATTTCCATCCCAGACATATAATTTACTAACAATGTTCTTAATAATTGCCTTTAATGAGCTTAAAAGTGGGAAAAAATAGTTCAAATAACCATTACACTAATTTTCCACCACTATACTATTAATGCATAGAGAAATTACACATAGCATTTAAGTAAAGAAAAAAATTCTATAAAATTAAGATATGTATTTGTTAGAGACATGTAACAAAGAAGTTTGGAATTTTAAATCCTTAATTTTTACCAGGATATGTTTAATTTTTGTATATTCTCTTACTTGACATTCTCTACCACCTCTAGTACATATTATAAATCTTTTTCTTTGAACCTCTATTTTTAAAGTGTACCAGTTCCTGAGCTAATATAATGCACTCTCATATACATTTAATTCCCAAATATGTTTTGGTAGAAATACTTCATTAGTGTTTTCAGACAAAATTATATTTCCAAATATTGTGGCTTAACATTTCCTTTAAACTTAATAATAAAAAAATAAATGTATGGAGAGGAAATTGAAACACACTATTTTCAAATGCAGCATTCTAGATTTTCACTACTATATATTTAGAACCAAGGAAAGAAAAAAGAAGAAAAAAGTTTGAGAATTGAAAAATATTTACATAGCATCATAAAATTCTTATTAGCCATATCTATTTTGAATCTCTCAATGAAATAAATTGCATATTATTATTAAATTATGTAATATTCTCCTGCAAAAAAAAAAAAAAGAAAGAAAGAAAGACATGACGGCTTAATTCTGAGAACTATCTGATGAACTAAAGAGAAAATCTTCTGCTTTCCTTCCAAGAAATGATGAATTGATTTCTCCTCTCCTCAGAAGATGCATGGTGATGTGGTGGTCTTCTATCTATGGGGAGTATCCAAAGTGATGTTAAACAACTTCTGAGTCAGTGTCTTAAGGCATCTGGAGCTGTCACCTTTCTTGGAATGTTCCTCTTAAGGCATCTGGAGCTGTCACTTCTCTTGGAATGTTCCTTCAAAAAAGTCAACAATTATTCTGTATTGAAACTCAGGACGGCAACATGAAGAGGTTCTGAAAGCCCATGGAAAGTCAGGCTTCCTGATATATCAGCCCTTCCAACTGCTAACTCCAAGGGAATTCTCAGTCACCAGTCCTTCAAGCAAGCAGCTCCAGCTGAGATCACTAGTCAACATGAAGAACCACCTTTAAGCCATGGTAGATGCCATCTTGTACCTTCTAGCCCCATTTCAGCCATTCTGGCCAAAAATATGCAAAACAGTGGGAAGCTATCCCTGTCAGGACCTGCCTAAGTTTCAAACTAAGGATGAAAAAATGCTTGGAAATGTCTTAGGTCAGCAGTTAACAAATTTTTCTGTAAGGGCAAGATATGAGTCTTATATAGTCTTTTTATTTTTTTTGGTACTAGAGATTGAACTCAGGGGCACTCGACCACTGAGCCACATCCTCCAGCCCTATTTTGTGTTTTATGTAGAGACAGGGTCTCACTGAGTTGCTTAGCGCCTCACCATTGCTGAGGCTGGCTTTGAACTTGCAATTCTCCTATCTCAGCCTCCCTAAGTGCTGGGATTACAGGCTTGCGCCACCGCACCGGGCATATATAGTCTTTATTGTACATTTCATATTCTTTTGTTTTCTCTTTTTGTTTTCAACAATCTTTTAAACATGTAAAATCTGCTTTTCACTCATGGGCTGTATATAAACAAATTGCAAGAAGAGATCGACCCATGGATCAGCACCGGATATCTCCTGCTTTATACCACTAAATTTTTGTGTTTTATTACACGGGAGTAGGTAATTAAAAGAAATATCATATAAACTTTAGGTTGAATATGTTCTAAGGGATGATTTCTGAAAAATTTTGTAGAAAGGTGATTTTTATCGATTTTTTAATTTTTTGAAGATTCGTAATTGGTTTTATTTTTTAAATTTTATTTGTTCTTTGTAGATATACATGACAGTAAGTATTTTTGACATATTGATATAAACATGGAGTATAACTTATTCTAATTAGGATCCTAGTCTTGTGTATGATGTATATGATGTGGGGATTCCTTGTGGTATATTCGTATATGTACATGAGAAAGTTGTGTGAGATTCATTACACAGTCCTTCCTATTCCTATCTCTCTCCCTTCCTTTTCATTCACCTTTGTCTAATCCAGTGAATTTCAATCTTCCCCTCTTCGAGTTGTGTGTTAGCATCCACATATCAGAGAGAAAATTTGACCTTTGGTTTTGGCCATTGGTTTATTTCACTTAGCATGATATAATTCAGTTCTATCCATGCCATAATTTCAGGTCCATGCCATAATTTCATTTTTCTTTATGGCTGAGTAATATTCCATATTTACCACATTTTTGGGTTTTTTTGTTTGTTTTGGTACTGGGGATTGAACTCAGGGGTACTCGACCACTGAGCCACATCCCTAGCCCTATTTTTGTGTTTTATGTAGAGACAAGGTCTCACTGAGTTGCTTAGTGCCTTGCCGTTGCTAAGGCTGGCTTTGAACTTGCAATTCTCCTGTCTCAGCCTCCCAAAGTGCTAGGATTACAGACGTGTGCCACCGTGCCCGGCTTACCACATTTTATTTATCCATTCATCTATCGAAGGACATCTAGGTTGGTTCCATAGCTTATCTATTGTGAATTGAGCTTCTATAAACACTGAAGTGGCTGCATCACTATAGTATGCTGATTTTAACTCCTTTGGATATACACCTAGGAGTGGTAGAGAGAGGCTTTTTTAAAAAAATATTTGAAGCAGCCAGGTGCGGTGGCACAAGCCTGTAATCCCAGCACTTAGGGAGGCTGAGATAGGAGAATCATGAGTTCAAAGCCAGCCTCAGCAACAGCAAGGCACTAAACAACTCAGTGAGACCCTGTCTCTACATAAAACACAAAATAGGGCTAAGGATATGGCTCAGTGGTCGAGTGCCCCTGAGTTCAATCCCCAGTACCAAATATATATATATATATTTGAAGCAGAGAATTATATTTATTCACTTGAAAATGTTAACTAAGTTTTCATGGATGGTTCAATATGTTCATTAACTTTGATATAATTACTCTAATTTTTCATTAGTTAACATTATATGGATATGAAAAAATATAAGTTGTTTTACAAGTTTAAGATGCTTTCATTCTTGCAAGGTAATTTTTGAAAATTAAATGAGCAAACTAAGAAAATAGCTTATTTGTTATTCTAAAATATTCACTTTAAATCATAACATTGCTTCATTTTTCCACCAATATTCAACTGATAGATTTCTCTTTTGATGCCAAAATTTTATATACATTCAGCTAAATATCAGTAAAATGAGTCCAACATATTTGCTTGTCCTCTTTAGTACGCTATGTCTGTTAATGACATCACTATTCCATATTTGCCAAAGCCAGAAGCATAAAGAAAATCTTCAGTGCTTCTTTATTAATTATCACAGTCAAGTGATTTTTTTTATTGTTTTAAAATTCTTTTTTTTATTTTTATTTTTTATTATTTTTTATTTTTTATTTAGGCTTACATGTTAACAGTGTAAATTGATTCATTGTACATAGAGGATAACATATCAATTCTCTAGTTGTAAGTTGTATAGAATCACAAGATATATCAAGTAATTATTTTTGGCTACTACTATTCAAACCATTTTTTCCTCTATTGCAAATACCATTGACTCTTTTTTAACCTATTCTATCTATGAAATTAACTCATGACATCTGTTGTCCCTGGCCAACAATGTGGGGGCTCTACAGAAATTCTTGGGAACTTGTCTCAAGTTTCCTAAATGGAAATTCCAGCGTTCATTTGTTGGACATGTATCTACACTAACATGATAACAACTGTAAACTGATTAGATTCAGTATCTTTCACATGGAATTAATTTTTCTCTTTACATCTTCCAATATATCGCTTCAGAGATTGTTGTTTTAGGTCTTCATATTTATGCATTACATCCTCTAATGCCATCCAGGAATTCTTCTGGTATCAATTTATGGCAACCTTTTGTAGTTATTTAACTGACTTTCTCTAGAAAAAGAAAACTTAAGTAACTATTGCTTTTTATTTTTCCTTTACCTTCAAATATATCCAATGTAATATTCTTCCTAAGAAGGCTAATTAATTGCCTTTTAATCATATACTTACTGACCAGTCAACACTTTACCTAATCCTTATGCCTGAAGAACAAAATCCTGCTCTAGAGATGGACATTCATGATTTATCCTAAACTTCCTCCAACCTAGCTTAACATTAAAATCTATTACTCATCTTCAATTCTCAAACACAAACATGTCATCAGCATATCTCAAAATATATATTTTCTTTTTTTCTACTTGCCTTTGCATAGACTGATTTCTTTGTGGTAATCCTCTCCCCTCTTCCCACTATTTAACTAATCTTAACAATTCAGTCTAAATTCTGTTTCCTGTTGAAAACCTCCAGGAAACATGTGAATGAAATTACTTCTTCATTGGCTATTTGTTTTTCCACATGACTCTTTGAATTCATTTTGTGAAAATAAAAAATTAGAAAATGTAAACTCTATTACCTTGATTAATTTTTATTACTTCAATGGAAGTGGCATTTAGTATGTACAGAGTCTTGCATGATATTTATTTGCAAGTTCTCTGAGTACGAAAACCAATAATTGACTTTCTTTTTTCAAATATCAACTTGCCCTGGTCAATTTGTTTAAGGATAGCATGGCATTCTTATAGAGATCTTATGAAAGTGGAATCAAGAATTAAAATAAACTTTTTAAAATTTAATTAGGAGTAAAATAAGAAAATACAGGGCTGGGATACTCAAGCACTCTCTACTCATGACGGTTCTCTGTATCTACTAAAGGATATCACATGTTCTTCAAACTGGATTTATTCTTTCCTCATACTTAGATCTTATCTGACATCACTATCTAAGTATGAGATGTCTGGAATTATGAGCTAAGCTTTTATAAATTAGAAAATCATTACAAAAAAATAGTCTCTATACTGTGGTAGGGAGCACTCTCTGATGTCCTCTAATATCTTTTTTCCCTAGTACAAACCTTTAGGGTGTGTGGGATTCTATTGGCTTCCAAAAGGAGACTATGGCAAAGTTAAGGGATACCATGGCCATCATTACAACTTATGTTATGCAGGTTGCTGCCTGAGTACAAACAGAAGCAGTGTCCCACTAAGGCCTTGAAGAAGTAATGTTCCAGGCAACAAATAACCTACAAAGAGGCCCACATGGCAAGGAACTGCAGTGGACATTTGGGGCTGAGAGCTCAGTCATACAGACACAAGATATGAACTTTTCCAACAAGCTGAACGAGACTGGAACATTATTTTCCAGTTTAGCCTCCAAATGGAAATGTAGCCCAAGGGACACCTGTATTGCAATCTTGTGTAACCTTGAGGAAAGGACTCAGTGAAACTATATCCGAATTCTTTTTTACCCACATGAGCTGTGAGGTAACAAATATGTATTGTTGCATGGCACTAAATTTTGTGGTAATCTGCTGCACAGCTTTAGAAAACTATAACAAATCAATAACAAGACTTTTATAAGTAAACGTGTGGCTGTGAAATTCATGTGCATATCTGTTCATTTTACCTGATGTAGATTTCTTTGAAACATCATAGTAGAACATTTGCATGAAACAAAACATTCTAGAGACCTTCAGTGCTTTCTCTAATAATCTTTAATCCATGCTCAAACTATTGTTTAAATATGTTAGTATTTGACAACTCTCCCTTCAGTCTCATGTTTATGAGATTTCTCCCAAGGACAAAGTGTCTTCTTGTCCTTGACCCTTCACTCCCTGAAAAAGATCTACTATGAAGGCAAATGATGCTAGCAATCATGGCACATAAGCACACTTTCATAAAATATAACAGTGTGAAGTATTTTGACCACAATATTTAATAATACTACTTCCCATCTGCACCATATTCTTCTTGTGAGTAATTTCGGAATGACTTTGTTTTTGGAATACATGTATGGGGTACATTTGAGACCCCAGTTTATTTTTGGACCCAGAGTTTGGGGACATTTACTTAGAATTTAGCACCAAGTGTTTTTGTTCAGAGTAACTTCTATGTATTTTTAAGTTACTGCCAACCTTTTCCATGCTGTAATATCTTCCCAAAATACTTCTACGGCCTAGACTTCTGACTCACATAAAGTCGTGACACCACGGATTTGCACAGTATGTGCTTGCCCAGCTTATTCCCTTACTATAATCAGGGAAAAAGCTGCCTTCACAGCACCTAAATTTCTTGATTCCTACTTTGTTGCATTTTTTTTTAATTTTCTTATTTCAAGTTCAGTTAGCAGCCAATTTTTTTTTAAGTGAATGAGATAGTCTGCCCACTATAAAGCTGTTCATGCTTAGCAGTATGAGTATAAAACTATTTGAAGCATTCTAAAACATATTTTCAAAATCTCAGAAGTGGAACCCAAACATATAAAATGGTAAATTTTATCCCAAAAGTTCATATGGCTCAAATGTGTCCTTCAAATGGAATTTTTTAAAAAATCAGATTTTTAAAATAAAATATGAGCAGTAACAGAAAACCTGATATGGATATTACAAAAGACATTCTTTTTTGAATTAATGTTTACTTTTTTAAAAATTGAGAAAAAAATTGATAAATTAAGAAAGAGGCAGAGCGCACTGACAAATCCCTGTAATCCCAGCTACTCAGGAGGCTGAAGCAGGAAGACTTTAAGTTCAAAGCCAAGCTGAGCAAATTAGCAAGATGCTGTCTCAAAACAACAGCAATAATAAAAGGCTGGGAATGTAGCATAGTGGTACAATCTTGCCTAGCATGTGAGAGACCCTGGTTTCAATCTCTAGTAAACAAAAGCAATAATGATAATGTAAACAAGAGTAATGAAATTAATAGAAAATATTTTTAGATTAGAAAACAAATTATACCTAGGAAGGGGATGTAGCTCAGTGTTAGAGGGCTTGACTATCATGCACGAGGGCCTAGGTTCATACCTAGTATCACCAAAAAAAAAAAAAAAAGTAAATTGCAAGCAAAAGTTGAGGTAATATTGAATGTGGTAAGTCAGTAAAAGTAAGCTATAAATTTGAGAATAATTAACATTTAAGATTTTGGATTTTGCTAATCCATTTATCAGAGAGGAATTAATCATTAGAATATATCTTGTAAAATTTACATTCCTTGTTCATTTGATATACAACATAATACCATTGTAGGGACTATAAAACCAATAAAAGTTATTTCCATGAGGATATTAATGACAAAGGAGTTGATGATTAACTACTAAGAGTAGTACAAACTGAAAAAAATAACTTTGAAATATATAGAATTCTTACAGTTCATATATCAAAAAGATTTGGAGCTTCTTCCAATATAACAACACTTCTAAAAAGTCATATGACATAAAATGCATTATGAGATGTTTTACTAATAAAAATATAGTATTTTATATTTCTTGTCTTTTTTTCTCTTTACACTTATGAGCCTTTTAAACTTTTAAGGTGTGGTGACTTTTTCTGTCATTTTAACTATGGAATCTCCTTTATAACTCATTTTGGAGTATTGCTCTCACAAAGTACCCCTGAAATTTTCTAACATTCAATCCATCCCAAATTTGTTGTAGCAAGTGGAACAGTGTTTCTCTGATAGGTATATGTGAGGGAGTGAGAGGTAGCAAGTGGAACAGTGTTTCTCTGATAGGTATATGTGAGTGAGTGAGACTTTATTGCAAGATTTAGAGGAGCCACAATTAGCAGTAAGGATATCCATTTGGGATTCACACCCCTTTCCAGATGGGTCACCTCTATTCTCCAGAAGGTGGATTTCACAAAAGGCTACAAGGTTTGAGCAGAGACTTGTCAAAGGAACTTTAACTTCCAACATTCCATCTGTTGTGAAGGAAGAAGGATCACAGGGTGCTACTTAGTGGCTTGTTTGAGCATAAAGTTTAATAGACCATGGATCTCTATCTTTCTCTCCCACTCTTGCTTTTATTTGTTTGGTTTTGTTTGTTGTTTTATCTCTTAGGAGAATATTTTCTGGTGATTGCTAAGAAAGCCTCAGGATCTTCAGGTGAATTTTGTGGAAATTCTCTTGAACCGTTGATTCCCTCCATTGGTGTTCAGGGATATGCTCAGAGAGAATTCTGTGAAACACACACCATCAAAAGAATAAGATCACTTCTGTATAAGACATAGTCTTATGGATTCCTGGGAAAATGTAGAAAACCAAGACTTCTGCTTATTGGTGTTTGTGAATCTTGTGATATTAACTACTTGTTACAGTTGTATATGAGGTATCTCCTAAAAACTTAGGTGTGAGACAATGCAAGAAAATTTAGAGGTGAAAATGATTAGGATATTACAACCTTAACCCAATCAATGGATAATTAATGCACTTATATGGATTACCTGTGTGGTAACTTTAGGCAGATGTGTGTGGCTGGGGGAGGTATGTCACTATGGATGTGTCTTTGGGGTTTATATTTTCTTGCTTCTGAGCAGTAATCTCTCTGCTTTCTGATTGCCATTTCCTGAGCTGCTATCCTGCTCCACTCTCTTCTGCCATGAAGTTCTGCCTTCTCTTGGGTCCAGGGTAATGGAGTCAGCTGTCTGTGTACTGAGACCTCTTAAACTATGAGCACCAAATAAAATTTTCCTCCGTTACATTGATCTTGTCAGGTTTTTGGTCACAGCAATAAAAAAGCTGGCTGAAACTTTAGTTAAAATCAGATTTCCCAATCTAACAAAAGTGGCAAAAGACCTCTACAATGAAAACTACAGAACACTAAAGAAAGAAATTGAAGAAGACCTTAGAAGATGGATAGATCTCCCATGTTCTTGAATAGGCAGAATAAATATTGTCAAAATGGCTACACTACCAAAAGTGCTAAAATTCCTATTAAAATTTTAATCATGTTCTTCATAGAAATAGAAAAAATAGTCATGAAATTCAAGTGGAAAAATGAGAGACCCAGAATAGCCAAAGCAATTTTTAGCGAGAAAAGTGAATCGGGAGATACTACAATTTCAGACCTTAAATTATACTACAGAGCTATAGTAACAAAAATACAATGTTATTAGCACCCAAACAGACATGAAGGTCAATGGTACAGATAAGAAAACACAGAGATAAACTCACATGTATACAGTGTTCTCATACAAGACAGAGGTGCCATAAACATACATTGGAGAAATGATAGCCTCTGTTCAATAAGTGGTGCTGGGAAAAATGGAAATCCATAAGTAGTATAATTAAACTGAACCCCTATCTCTCAAACTGCAAAAAACATAACTCAAATTATGTTAAAGACCTAGGCTTTAGACAACAAACCTTTAACCTACTTGAAGAAAATGTAGGCCCAACATTCCAACAAGACAGCTTAGGAACCAACTTCTTCAAGACTCTAAAGTGCAAGAAGTAAAATTAAAAAAAAAAAAGTAAATGAGATAATATCAAAGAAAAAGCTTTTTCACAGCAAAAGAAATAATTAAGAGTGTGACGAGAGAACTTACAGAATGGGGAAAACCTTTGACACCTGCACCTTAGGGTGTTAATTTCTAGAACATACAAACAACTCAAAAAGCTTCTCACACACACACACACACACACACACACACACAAATAACCCAACCATTAAATGGGCAAAGAAACTAAACATATGCTTCTCAAAAGAGGAAATAAAGTGGGCTGGGATTGTAGCTCAGCGGTAGAGCGCTTGCCTCGCATGTGTGAGGCCCTGGGTTGGATCCTCAGCACCACATACAAAGCAATAAAATAAAGACATTGTGTTCATCTACAACTAAAAAAAAATCTTTAAAAAAAAAAGGAAATAAAGTCAACAAATATATGAAAAAAATGTTCAAAATCTCTAGCAATTACAAAATGCAAATTAGAACTGCACAGATATTCAATTTTACTCTAGTCAGAATTACCAAGAATACATGTAACAATAAATATTGGTGAGTATGTGGGGAAAAGGATATCCTTATGTATATTATTGGTGGAACAGCAAATTGTTACAACCTCTCCGAAAAGCAATATTGGAATTTCTGGGAAAAAAAACAACTAGGAATAGAACCACTGTTTAACCCAGTTATCCCACTCTTTGGTATATATCCAAAGGAGATAAAATCATTATAGTACAGTAACAGCCACATCAATATTTATAGAAGCAAAATTCACAACAGTTATGGAATCAACCTAGATGCCCACCAACAGGTGAGTGTATAAAGACATTGTGGTGTATATGCACAATGGAATATTACTCATCCATAAACAAAAATGACTTTATAACATTAGCCTGTAAATGGATGGATCTAGAGACTATCTTGCTAAGTGAAATAAGCCAATATCCACCCCCCCCCCAAAAAAGGTATACTGTTCTCTCTCATAGGTGGATACTAACCAACAATAAGGGGAGAGAGGGAGATATAAGTTCCATGGATTAGACAGAAAGGAATGGAGGGAAAGTAGAGTGGACAAAAATAGGAAAGACAGTGAAATGAATCTGACATTACTTTCCTATGTTCATATATAAATATACCACAGTGAATAATACTAACACATCTTAAAAACATTGATTGCCCAAAAAGAAAAGAGAAATTAATATGTATATTGAATTAAATGAAAATTAAATCTGTGAGATACAGATAAAAAGGTAAACAAAGAGAATTAGAGCACTAAGTGGCTATATTGTAAAAGTTCTCAAAGTAGTGATTTAAATGTCTACCATAAGAAAGCAAAAAATGAAAATCAAATCAAGTATGAAACAAGATGAAAAAGAAGCATTAGCAATGAATACTATAAATCAATGAAATAGAAAACAAAACAATTGAAAAGAATCAATAAATTCAAAAATTGCTTCTTTGAGAAGAAAAATACTATGGTAAACTACGAAGGTAACTATATATGGAAAAAAAAGATGCAGAATATGCTACAAATAATGAGAAAGAGGGTATAACTACAGATACTAAAGACAAAGGTTATATGGGCCTCTCAAACTTATTAATTTTACATTTCTCAACTTTCTACCAAAGTGTTTCTGACCTAGTTTTTACAATGTCAGCATTACTAATAAATACCTGAAGCTAAAAATCTCTAAATTGAGCTTCTGATTTTTCTTTCCTTCTCAATTTCTAAGTCCAAAATCTATTATTCAGTTTTATAAAATCTACTTCAAATTTACAATCTGAATAAAGATGGCTAAAATTGTTATTACTATATATCTACTACACTTTTAGTGTCTTTAGTATCTGTAAAGTTCATAATATATTAAGATTTTTTTCACTATTTTTCAAATGTTTATAATTTTGTAAAAAAAATACTAAGTTTTTCAAACTTTTAATTTTCCTATGAATTCCAACAATTTATCACAAAGAAATCAGCAGAAAAGAATTCTAAAGATAACAGTGTCAGGAGGATTTTAGTAGAGCTAGTGAAGTTTGAGGAGGTTTCCTCTCAAGCTTCCACCAATGCACTGGGTGCAGCTATAGCAATGTCCTTGCATGATTATGATTATTTTCATTAATTTGAATAAATAAGATTTTGTATTTTTAAAAAAATCTCCACGAGCTGTAATTACAAACTTTAAATGCATAAAGGTTGAATAAGTTCGGCATATGGTTCATTATACTGCAACATAAGACAACAATAACTAGGTTTGATGTCAAATTTGTTGTTAATATTTAAATATTTCAATTCAGTACATTTTAACTCTCAATAAAACTAAGGATATCTAATCAAGGGAAACCTATCATTGGGGGCTTATCCAGAAAATATATGAAAATATTATCTTCTACCCATTAACCACCCCTAGGGAGAAAAGTCAGATCCTCTGTGATAATGGAGAACAGGACAAAATCAATTGTACTGTTTGTTCCAGGTCATACTAATTCTGTTTCAGTATTATCACTCCTTGTGATTAACACAATCCACTACAGAAAAAAAGGCACTTAGAATATAATATTCATCAAAACATTTCTTATCAATTTTTGAGCAAACTTTTTTTTACATTATTCATGTCTACTTGAAAACTTACCAGATATTTCTTCTGAGTCTTAGTTTTAAAAAACATAATGCCTAAGGGAAATATTTTTATCTTATGAATATGGTGAAATGTAAGAATTGTAAGATTTTGATATGGTTTTCTGAAAGCCTAGAACTAAGGTATAAGACATTCGTCTATTGGATGTTCCTAGTAGGTCTACAAATAGCATCTCTTCTGTGTGAACTCTTTACCCATCTCTCCTGCTTCTAGATGTAGGAAAAGCCACTTTATTTCATATTACATAGTTTAGCACATGAAATCTATTTTAAAATAAATACAATGTAAATATTGTTATTTAAATACTGAATATAATTAAATTTGAGTCATAATGTAAACTAAGCTTTTGGGTATTACTCATTAGATTCCTGGCATGTCTTTAGAACTGAGAAAATTAGCCATAAGTAGTCCATGGCATTCCTTTTTCTTAAAAGGTTCTCCAGCACATTTTGGATGGATATTTTATAGCACTGTATGTTCTTGGATTGGCTTTGTCTTCATGGTTATCACCATTTCACCTTTTAGTTTCTGTGAACTAGTTTTTTAAATGCCTTCATTGACTGATAGTTGAAAGTATTAAGAGTTCTTCACTACACATCCTCAAGATTCTTACATAGCACTACTCTTGAATTAATCCAGAGGAATATTTTACTGTTTTGTCTACAATTTTTACAAGCCTGGATTTAAGTTTATGATTTAAAATTTCTGTCAATACAGCCAATTCTGTCAGATTAACATGACATATTTTCTTATCAAAATATTCCTGTATTCCATAACTCATCAGTTTATGTAGAAATTGCAATCATCCCCTAATGCAGCTCTTCTCAGCATCCTTTCCTCCTCCTGTCCAGTCATTTGCTTTAAACCGAAATATTTTTCCTAGTCTTTTACCAATAATCAAGTGGCTCACCTTTACCAAAAGAACCACATCCTGATATTTAGCATAGTTTGAAGAAGTTCCCTATTTAGAACACATTTTGGCTTTTCCAAAAGTGATGGACTATCATTTATTGGTTGAGTACCAAATAAGAACTTATCTAAAAAGAGATGAGTGCAGGTGGTATACCTGTGTTCTATTTTGATCTTTCCCATTTCTACTGAGCTGGGTTGCTGAGGCCCAGGAAACCACTGAGTCACAACCCTGCCACCTCCTGTTTGTCCCTCCCATGGGGAGAATGAACAAATGTGGAATTTATGTTAATGATAGAATTTCTGTTTTAGAGGCAAGGAAGAGAGCTTCCATGAAAGACAAGGAGGGGGCATTTACAAGTTTAGCTGAACACCATGCTTCAGCTCAAACCTCTGATGAAGTGACCACATAACTCATCCAGTTTCATGACCCATCTGATTGTCTTTTCGTATTGTTTTTGTTTTTCCGATATCTCAAGATTAAAAAGATGAGGGTTTTATTTTACTTTTTTTTTTCCTGAAAATTTTCTCTCTCTCATGCTCTCTTTGGCTCTCTTTTTAAGGAATATTCATATATGGTTTTCAAAAAAACCAAAATGAAGCAATCATATTCTAAGACCACATTTTCTTAGCATTCCTGTAAAACAGGCATATATCTTCAATGGCAGCTCTTCTTCTATAGAATCTCTGTATCAATTACACACAAAAATGAAAATGCTCTTACCACTGATTATTTGTGAAATATTTTCACTTTTATGTTTCATATCAAAAATTGATTTTTAAGAGAGAGAAAATAGCCTCATCAAAGGCTCCCTTATTAATGTCATGCCAAACTTGAGTGTGTTTACACTAATGGTTAACATTCAGAGACTATGTTCTTTGGAGAGCGAACAATGAGTACTAGGAATAGAAATACTCAAACTATGAAGGTCAATATACCACAGGTAATGGAGACAATATTTCAAGAGCCAAGCAAATAGAGAGCAGACAGATGCAAAACCTGAAACTGACAGATCCCATACATAGTTTACTATTGCACATTTCATGGCATTTTTATACAATGAATCACTAAAATCATTGTATTTCTCTTCTGCAAGCATAGATGTCTTCCATGATTAATGATCAGAAACCATCATAATAAATATAAGAATACAGAGGATATTGTGCTCAAGGTTCTGGCATATATTATAGCTCAGTAAGTACTGGAATAGCATCTGACCTGAAAACCACATTGTGTCATGACTATAATTTGTTCTGGATTGTTCCATCATAAGCACTGTCCTTAATAAAGAATGACCTTTGTGATCACTGTGCTTTGAACAATATGATTCCGTAACAAAATTAATACTGTTGCAATATATTAACTCTCAACAGAATGAGGGCCAAAGAGTGTTTAAGAAAAATTGTAAGACTAAAATAAATCCTTTGGAACTGATTCATTTGATTATTTAGGAGTGGTTGGTTTTAACAGAGTGCAAAACCAAATATCTGTGTCTTAATTCATCAGGACTATATTTCTTGCTCATACCAAGGAGTGTGAGCTTGGTAACTTTCTGGACAGCTTTCTTCTATGTGTGCCTCAGTTTTACTCAGCTGCTCCTGCTTTCTTGTTCTTGTATCTCAAAACATGAATTCTCTGCTGCCATTATGGGGTGAGAGACAGAAGGAAGTATTCACTCTTTTCTCTTAAACACTTTGAGCTGCAAATGACACAGGTGTCCTGTTTACAAGGCACTGGTGGGCACTGGACTAACTGCAAGAGAGTTGTAAATGTGGTCTAAACAGGTGCACCAAAAACTGAATATGAGAAATATCTGCTACAGAAATAGACATAAATCTGAGATGATTTTATAAATGAGGTTTTCCAAATTCAGAAATTTTTTCTCTTGAAATTCTAATGTTTATGTTTGATTTTGAGAAGATCAGAAATTTAATTATTCTTTCTGTTATTTTAATATTGATGATTAATTTTATTAGCAGTGTTTTGAAAAACTTCATTTGAATGATATTTTGACTATTCATGATAGTGAGTTAATAATATGTTAAGATGCAAAGTAAATTTATAAACTCCTTGACTACCTCTTAGATTCTATAGAAAATAAAATAGAATTATTTTATAACTTTTGAGATTCATTTTCTATTGCATATATTAAGTTTACTGAAACATATGAAGTTTAGCAATTATTCTTAATCTTATTATTTTCTATAAAATTATTAAGGATTTTATACATGTAGGTTCTTATACAAATACATTAATATGATATAGATACAGCCAAATGCTCTTTTAACTGAATACATTTTATTTCTATATAGAAATATGTTGGGTAATAAATAAAAATAAGAACATTTACAAAATACTAATGACTAAATATTTAGATAACTTTCCTAAAGATTAAAACCTGAAACAACTTATACTTTTATCTACAAGCTATTTTCAGTCATATTAGTAGTTTTTAAGCCAGTCATCATTGATTTAAGTCAAACTGGGTTGTAATCTATTATTATACTTGGAATATATTATTGGATATGGTTTGTTAAATTTTTAGGGTTTGTTTATTTTTTTTGAAATTGACATAATGTATGTTTTACATATACTTTCAATGCCATTGTGCTGTATTTTTTCTTTTTTTTTTTAATGTTATCAGGCTGCATTTTCTTTGTTTCTGTCTTTCTTTGCTACCCCTGCCTCCCTCCCTCCGTCCCTCCCTCCCTTCCTTCCTTCCTTCTTTGTACTAGGTTTTGAACCCAAGGATGCTTAACCCCTGAGGACACATCCTCAGCCATTTTATTTTATGTTTTGCTTTGAGACGGGTTCTCAATAGGTTGCTTACAGCCTCACTAAGTATTTGTGGTTAGTTTTGAACCTGTTTGTTATCCTCCTGCCTCATCCTCTCTAGCGGCTGGTATTCCAGGTGCATGGAACCACTCCTGGCTGTATTTTCTTAAGTCAAAATTTTTTATTTTCTGGTAGTTTTTTTTTCAGTTTTATAATATGACAGGAGAAATATTTATCTTTTTTAAACATATTGAATAATTTGTAGAATATGGAATTACTTGTACTTTGAATGTCAGATGAAATTTAGTCATGAAATGATACAGACTGTGTGTATGCCTCTTTGCATGTATTTAATTAGTGATACAATTTCTTTAATTGTAATAGATCTGTCATAGCCACATTTTCTATTTCTTATTATACCTGTTTTTGAAGGTAATTTTTTTACTGATATATGTCAATCATATTTAGATTGCAAAACTGTTGGTATAATTCTTTTATTATATTGCCTTTTAATATTTTAATCTTATTTAGCTATGGTTGACAATTTTATTCCTTATTACTTGGTTATTCTATCCTTGTTCTCTTTTTCTGTCTTGTTCTTTCTCCACTTTTTTCCTTTTTACTTATCAACATTTATCACTTTATTGATAAATGAAGTGGTAAATCTATGGAATAAGATTTAATAGTATTTGCACATTTCATTGTGTGTTTCCTTCATACTTTGTTCTTGATTGCCTTTTAATATTTTCTTTACTATATCCTAACTTTGGTGGGAAGTGCTTTCATTGCTCTTTAATGTCATGAGAATATACTTATGTACTTTTAAAAAATCCATTTACATTTTTCATATTCAAAAGATATATGAAGATGTTAGCCAACATATATTGTTAAAAGTTTTGAGACAATAGGATAAATAAAAGGTCAAATTTGAGAATAAAAAATGGATGCAAATCTCATGTAAACTGTTAATCCAATAGATAATGTTATGCTTTGGATATGGGTGTTCCCCAAAAACCTCATGTTAGAAAATGCAGCATTGTTCAGAGCTGAAGTGATTAGGTTATGAGAGCTATAACCTTATCAGTGGATTAATCCATTTCATAGATTAAAAATTTGAATGGATTGCTGTGTGATAACTGTAGGTAGGTGTATCTTGGTTGAAGGAAGTAGGTCACCCAGGGTGTGCCCTTAAGGAATTATATTTTGTTCTTCATCTCTCTCTCTCTCTTTTATCTCTCTCTCTCTCTCCCTCTTTCTCTCTCTCTCTCTCTGCTTCCCTGCTCCCTTAAGCTAAGAAACTTTTCTCTGCTATACTCTTCCTCCATGATGTTCTTTTGCCTACCCTAGGTCCAGAGCAACAGTCAGGTGACCATGCACTGGGCCTCTGATGTCATGAAATCCAAATAAACTTTCTTCTTCTCTAAGTTGTTATTGTCAGATATTTTGGTAACATTGGTGAAAAAGTTGATCAACATAAGTAGGTAGGTAGGTAGATAGAAAAACAGAAAATTTTAAAATGTGATCAACTTGAAAATCATGATCAACTTAGAAAAATATAATTTTAGAATTGCCCATCTGAATTTCATGATAATTAGGTTTACAATATGAAACTAACTGGATATCTTTATAAATTTTAGTATTCATTTTGGAAGGTCTTCCTTTCATAGAATAAATATAGGTACTTTATCTCAGGTACATATAGTTTACATCAGCTTCTCAGTAGAATCCGTGTTATAACTAGAGAACAAAATCTGAGTTTCACCTTATCCTGGGAATGTGCTAGAAGTCAATTAGATCATACAGTTTATTGAAGCCTTAGTGGAGTCTTGGTTTTCTTCTAAAATTCTTGTCTTTATGTCTATCAATAATCACTGGTAGTGAGTAGGAATAAAACACATTTTTCATTTTAACTTCCATTAATCATTTCAAATCAGTTTTCTGTTTTCCTAGGGCTATAAGATGCCTGAAACAAATACAGGGACTTCTCTATGTACATTTATTATGAGTAATTTAAATGATTGATAGCTCACATATTTTGTTTTAAATATGGTAATTAACAGCAGCAACTCTTCCCAACTAACCCTTCCTTGTCACCAAATGTCACAAGAAGTGTTGTAAATGTAAATGAGGACTTAAGGTAGTAAGTCAATGAGAGCAAGACACTATATCTCTTCAATTTCAGTAAAAAGGAGTACAATTTTTTAAATTCACCTGAGAAATTACAGATACTTCCAACAGAAGTTTGACGGAAAGTAAATTTAGAGATAAACATTGAATGGCTGTGCTAGAAGTAGATATCTTATCATCTAAATATATTTGGTAAATATATCTAAAAAAATAATAAAGTTTCCTGCTGTCTGAGCAGTTTTACGGTGCCCATTGTATTGCCTAAAGGGAGCAATCTACTCAAGTGCTAATTATCACTTTATCAATTTTTATTTTATTGGTTCATAGTTATACATGACAGTAAAATTAATTTTGATAAAATTATACAAGCATAGTATATATCTTCTTTTAAAAAAGACCCTGTTCTTGTGAGTGGGAATAGTGGCGGGGTTTAATATAATATGTTGTGTCACAATTATTTTTTTCCATATGTTCTTAAAATTAAGATTTAGATCATGAATATACTTCTTTCAATTAAAATCTTTTTGTCTTTTTTTATTAATTTATTTAAATGCATTTCAAGTCATAGTACATATATAGAGCTCAATTTTTCTATTTCTCTGGTTACAAACCAGATAGAGTCGCACCATTTGTGTCTTCATACATGCACCAAGGGTAGTGATGAACATCTAATACAACCATCTTTACTACACCCATTCACCTTTCCTTTCCCCACATTCCCTCTACCCTATCCAGAGTTCCTACATTTCTCTTGTGTTCCCCATTCTCATCCCCATTGTGTATCAGTATCTACTAATCAGAGAGAACATTTGGCATTTGGTTTATTGGGATTGGATTACTTCACTTAGCATAATTTTCTCTAATTCCATCCATTTACCTACAAATGCCATATTTTATTCTCTTTTATTGCTGAATAATAATATTCCATTGTGTATATGTAGCACAGTTTCTTTATCCATTCATCTATTGAAGGACATCTGGGTTGCTTCCACAGTTTTGCAATTGTGAATTGCACTGCTATAAACATTGAAGTGGCTGCGTTACTGTAGTATGCTGTTTTTAAGACTTTAGGGTATAGGCCAAGGAGTGGAATAGCTGGATCAAATGGTGGTTCCACTCCAAGTTTTTTAAGAAATCTCCATACTGTTTTTTAGATTGGTTGCACCAGTTTGCAGTCCCACCAGCAGTGTTTGAGTGTGCCTTTTTCACAACATCCTAGCCAACACTTATTTTTGCTGCTATTTTGGATAGCTGCCATTCTGACTGGGGTGAGATGAAATCTGAGAGTAGTTTTGGTTTGCATTTCTCTAATGGCTAGAGATGTTGAACATTTCTTCATATATTTGTTTATTGATTGTATATCTCCTTCTGATAGGTTTCTATTCAGCTCCTTAGCCCATTTATTGATTGGGTTGTTAGTTTTTTCAGTGTTAAGTTTTTTGAGTTCTTTATATATCCTGGAGATCAGTGCTCTATCTGATGTGTGTGTGGCAAAAATTTGCTCCCAGAATGTAGGCTCTCTGTTCACCTCATTGATAGTTTCTTTTGAGAAGAAGAAGCTTTTTAGTTTAAGTCCATCCCATTTATTGATTCTTGCTTTTTTTTCTTGTGCTTTGGAGTCTTGTTGAGGAATTCAGGACCTAATCCAATATGATGAAGATTTGGACCTACTTTCTCCTCAATTAGCCGCAGGGTCTCTGGTCTAATTCCTAGGTATTTGATCCACTTTGAGTTGAGTTTTGTGCATGGTGAGAGATAGGGGTTTAGTTTCATTTTACTGCATATGGATTTCCAGTTTTCCCAGCACTATTTGTTGAAAAGGCTATCTTTTCTCCAATGTATGTTTTTGGCACCTTTGTCTAGTATGAGATAGCTGTATTTATGTGCATTACTCTCTGTGTCTTCTATTCTGTACCATTGGTTTACACATCTTTTTTGATACCAGTACTATGCCATTTTTGTTACTATAGCTTTGAAGTAAAGATTAAGGTCTGGTATTGTGATGCCTCCTGCTTCACTCTTCTTGCTCAGGATACCTTTGGCTATTCTGGGTCTCTTATTTTTCCCAATGAATTTCATGATTGCCTTTTCTATTTCTATAAGAAAGGACTTTGGAAATTTAATCGGAATTGCATTGAATCTGTATAGTGCTTTGGGTAGTATGGCCATTTTAATAATAATGATTCTGCCTATCCAAGATCATGGTAGGTCTTTCCATCTTCTAAGATCTTCTTCAATTTCTTTCTTTAGTGTCTTGTAATTTTTGTTGTAGAGGTCTTTCACCACTCTTTTTAGATTGATTCTCAAGTATTTTATTTTTTTGGAGGCTATTGTGAATGGAGTAGTTTTCCTAATTTCTCTTTCAGAGGACTCATTGCTGATGTATAGAAATGCATTTGATTTATGGATATTGATTTTATATCCTGCAACTTTGCTGAATTCATTTACCAGTTCTAGAAGTTTTCTGGTGGAATTATTTGGATCCTCTAAGATTAGAATCATGTCATCTGCAAATAATGATAGTTTGAGTTCTTCTTTTCCTATTCATATCCCTTTAATTTCTTTTGTCTGTCTGATTGCTCTGGCTAGAGTTTCAAGGACTATGTTGAATAAGGGTGGTGAGAGGGCATCCCTGTCTTGTTCCAGTTTTTAGAGGGAATGCTTCTAATTTTTCTCCATTTAGAATGATGTTGGCCTTAGGCTTAGCATATATTGCTTTAACAGTGTTAAGGTATGTTCCTACTATCCCTAGTTACTCTAGTGTTTTGAACATGAAAGGGTGCTGCATCTTGTCAAATGCTTTCTCTGCGTCAATTGATAGAATCATGTGATTCGTATCTTTAAGTCTATTGATGTGATGGATTAGATTTATTGATTTCTGTATGTTGAACCAACCTTGCATCCCTGGAATGAACCGCACTTGATCATGGTGCACTATTTTTTTAATATGCTTTTTTATGTGATTTGCCAATATTTTATTGAGAATTTGTGCATCTATATTCATCAGGAATATTGGTCTGAAATTTTTCTTTTTTCATGTATCTCTGTGGTTTTGGAATCAAGGTGATACTAGCCTCATAAAATGAGTTTGTAAGGGTTCCTTCCCTTTCTATTTCGTGGAATACTTTGAGGAGTATTGGAGTTAGTTCTTCTTTGTAGATCTTGTAGAACTCGGCTGAGAATCCATCTGGTCCACAGCTTTTCTTGGTTGGAATGCGCTTGGTGGCATCTTCTATTTCCTTGCTCATAATTGATCTGTTTAAGTCATGAATGTCCTCCTGGTTCAGTTTGGTTAGGTCGTATGTGTCTAGGAATTTGTCAGTGTCTTCAGGGTTTTCTATTTTACTGGAATATAAGTTTTCAAAATAGTTTCTGCTTATCCTCTGCATTTCATCAGGGTCTGTTGTGATATTTCCTTTTTCATCACAAATTTTAGTAATTTGAGTTTTCTCTCTTCTTCTTTGTGTTAGGGTGGCTAAGGATTTGTCAATTTTGTTTATTTTTTCGAAGAACAAGCTTTGTGTTTAATCAATTTTTTGAATTGTTTCTTGTGTTTCAATTTCATTTATTGTAGCCCTGATTCTAATTATTTACTGTATTCTACTTCTTTTGGTGTTACTTTGTTATTCTTTTTCTAGGGCTTTGAGTTGTGTCAACTCATTGATTTGTTGACTTTTACATCTTTGACTATGTGAGCTTAATGCAATGTACTTTCCTCTTAGCACTGCCTTCATAGTGTCCCAGAGATTTTGGTATGTTTTATCAGAGTTCTCATTTACCTCCAAGAATTTTTTTATCTCTTCCCTGATGTCTTCTATTACCCATGCATTGTTCAATAGCAAATTATTGAATCTCCACGTGTTGTAGTGGCTTCTTTTTTTTAAACTGCTATTAATTTCTAGTTTCAGTCCATTATGGTCAGATAAGATGCAGGGTAGTATCTCTATTTTTTTGTATTTACTAAGACTTACTTTGTGGTATAGCATATGATCTATTTTTGAGAAGGATCCATGATTGTTGAGAAAAATGTGTATTTTCTTGTTGAAGGATGGAATATTCAATACATATCCATTAAGTCTAGA
Organism: Xerus rutilus; assembly: GCA_028644305.1. Classification (NCBI taxonomy): domain Eukaryota; kingdom Metazoa; phylum Chordata; class Mammalia; order Rodentia; family Sciuridae; genus Xerus; species Xerus rutilus. The sequence continues at coordinate 13,938,466 of CM053405.1, read as the reverse complement.
CCATTGATTGCTCTATTAAGTCTTGTAGATTCTTTGTTTAGTTTTTGTTTGGAAGCTCTATCCAGTGTTCAGAGAGTTGTGTTAAAGTCACCTAATACTATTGTGTTGGACTATATTTGGTTCTTGAATTTGAGAAGGGTTTTTTTGACGAACATGGCTGCCCCATTGTTTGAGGCATAGATATTTAAGATTCTTATGTCTTGTTGATGTATGATTCGCTTAAGCAGTATGAAATGACCTTCATTATCCCTTTTCACTAACCTTGGTTTGAAGTCTACTTTATCTGAAATGAGGATGGAAACTCCTGCTTGTTTACACAGTCCATGTGAGTGATAAATTTTTTTCCATCTTTTCACCTTCAATCTGTCAGTGTCTCTTTCTATGAGATGAGTCTCTTGGAGGTAGCATACTGTTGGGTCTTTTTTTAAAATCCAATCTGCCAGTCTGTGTCTTCTAATTGCTGAGTTAGCCCATTGACATTCAATGTTGTTATGGAGACATGGTTTGTATTCCCAGACATTTTGGTTTATTCTTAGTTTTTAACTTGAATGGGTTTTTTCCTTTGATTGGCTTTTAGTGTAGCTCCTTCCTCTGCAGGTTTTCATTGTTGTTTTTTATTTCCTCCTCATGGACTATTTTACCAATAATGTTCTGTAGTTCCGGCTTTCTTGCTGTGAATTCTTTTAATTTTTGTTTATCTTGGAAGGTTTTTATTTTATCATCAAACCTAAAACTTAATTTTTCTGGATATAAGATTCTTGTTTGGCATTCGCTATCTTTTAGTGCCTGGCATATGCTGTTCCATGACCTGCTTGCTCTCAGGGTCTGCGTTGAGATATCTGCAGTGATACTAACTTGCTTTCCCCTATATGTAATCTGCTTCCTTTCTTTTGTGGCTTTTAAGATTCTCTCCTTATTCTGAATGCTAGGCATTTTCATTATGATGTGACTTGGTGTAGGTCTGTTGTGATTTTGTACATTTGGTATCCTGTAGGCCTCTTGTATTTGATTATCCAATTCATTCTTCATATCTGGAAAGTTTTCTAATATTATTTCATTGAATAGGTTGCTCATTCTTTTGGTTTGGAATTCTATGCCCTCCTCTATCCCAATAATTCTTAAGTTTGGTCTTTTAATGTTATCCCATAGTTCTTGGATGTTTTGTTCATGGTTTCTTACCATCTTTTCTGTGTGGTCAACTCTATTCTCAAGGTTAAATATTTTGTCTTCAGTATCTGAGGTTCTGTCTTCCAAGTGGTCTAATCTGTTGGTGATGCTTTCTATTGAGTTTTTAATTTGGTTTATTGTTTCTTTCATTTCAAGGATTTCTGTTTGGTTCCTTTTCAGAATCTCTATCTCCTTATTGAAGTGATCTTTTACTTCCTG
>CM053405.1:13886031-13936980 GCA_028644305.1 Xerus rutilus | reverse complement strand
TTTTTGCTGACTGGGCTTGCTCTCTTATATCATTCTTTAAGTCACAGAACATTTTAATCATGTACATCCTGAACTCCTGTTCTGTCATTTATTTTGCTGTACTGACCATGCATTCTAATAATGTAGTATCTTGATTTGTTTGAGGCACTTTCTTCCCTTGATTTTTCATGATGTTTGTGTGTCTTTCCTTCTAGCTCTGATGATTCAAGGTGTTACAGTTTTTACTCCTATATGGTTATAGTTTCCCTGCAGGGTTTCAATATCTTTTCTTTAAAGGGGAGACCAACTTTGATTGATCTCAATACAAACAATATGTCGTTTCAAACCAAGTAGGTCCTAATAGCTCCCAAATACATTTATAGTTTGGTCACAATATACAACAATTATGAGTTCCTTTAACATCTATTATGTAAACAATAGATTTGTGCAAGGGTCTATAGTTTCTGCTGGTGGGCTAGGGAAATTTGAGGGTGGGGTGTAGGATAGAATGTTGGGGTAGTAGGAAGTGAGGATATGGTTATTAGGTCTTAAAAAGCATGAATCCAAGAAAAGTTGGTTATTAATAGAAAGAGCGAAAGAGAGTTGGGGAAGACCAGTAAGGAGGAAGAAAACAGAGTACAGCTAGTGAGGAGACATGATAGTAAGAAAATAAAACATAAGCAAGTGGGAGTTACAAGACTATATATTACCACTCTAGTATACAGTTCAGAAGTCCCAATCTACCATATTCTACTGTATAAAAAATACTTGGTTTCACAACTGTTGGGGAGTAGCCAGTGGGAAAAGAATGAGAGAAAAAAGAGGGAAGGAAAAAGAAAGATAGGAAAGAAGAAAGGAGCAGAGAAATAAAACAAAAAGATTAAACAAGAGGGATATTAGGAGAAAAAGATAAAGGTTAAAATAAAAAATAAGAATAAAAAAGTAAAAAATAAAAATAAAAAATAAAAAATCTCAATGTAAATAAATAGTTCTTCTTCCTTTCACCTCCAGTAGGTAGTGTCCTCTGTTGCTTACTGGAATTTCCCTGGTGGGTGAAGAATATCCTGGGTGTGGGTCTCACAAGGAAGCCATCTGCTTTAGCAGCAGCGTGAAGGTCTGTGCTGTTGGTGGTCTTGGATGCAGTGGGGACGCTGTTTCACGGTGTGCTGTGTTAAAGTCAAAGTTTGTCCCCAGATGCTGTCTGGTGTCCCCTGGTGCAGGAAGTTCTGCTGTGTCAGATGGAGATCCACAAAGAACAGTACCCGGGGGTCCTGCGTGGGAGACGTTTGTCCACAGGAGCAACTGCTAGGGGTCCTGTGTGGTTGGGTGGATGCTGGAGCCAGGTACCCCGTGTAGAAGCAGGCCCCACCTACCCGGGCGAATTCTAGGCTGAAGCCCTGGGCTGGGGCCCCGTGCCACACTGTTTCCACCACTCACTGCTGAAGTCACCCTGCTTGTGGCAATCGCTGCTGCCTGCTTGTGGCAATCGCTGCTGCCTGGTGGCCTTATGTACATGCGCGAGAGAGAAATTCCTGTGGGAGATGATGAGCCGTAGGATGATGTCAAGAAGCTGGCTGGGAGATGGTATTTCCACTACTTCAAGCTCCGGTCCTGGAGAAACTAGCACGGAGGAGTCTGTCTAGGCCACCATCTTGGAACCAAATCAAAATATTTTTGTCTTAAGCTGCCATACTACTTACTGATCTGAAAGCTTGCATTTCAAAAATGCAACTAAAATTTCTTTTTATGTGCAAAACTATTTGGATGAAGCATGATTATGTACTGTTGTATATTGTGAAAATGAAATGAATTCCTCTAAATGTCTGGTTGTTTTATGGCATTTACTAATTAGATGTTAATTTTTACTGAATCTACCTTGATATGAAATGTTTAGCATAAATTAATAAAACTGCTTACCATTTAATGGACCTTACTCTATAATACATAATACAATTGTATTTGTGTTAACATAGTATGAGCTAGTGAGCTTGTTATAAGCATCACCTTTCTTTAGTAAATTATAACTGCCTTATGATTTAGTACAAATAGATTATTTCTTTTTTCTTTCCTTTTTCAGTATTTTTGCCGTAGTTGTGAAACAGTTTCTTCACAGGGGAAGACAAAGGATTAACTTGACTAAAACTCAGTTAAAATGCAAATGAAATGAATTTCTGGGTAATAAAGAATGCATTAAGCTGGAACCCTATTGAACACATAATAGTAAAAAGTCCCAGGAATATTTTATGCACTTTAATCTATTTTATCTTTATGTTCATTTAGATGTTCATCTTCAATAATTTTAGAAGCTTTGCATTTCTGTTTTCCACAAACATGATTAACAGCTTATTGCTTTATTTTAACCAGAGATGGTTTTGAATATACTGCATTCCACTCTCTAGCAAATAAATCATGTAATCAGAAAAAAAATCATATCTGATTTCTAGATTTATGTTCTTTTATTGGAATTACTAATATTCAATAGTAATGGTATTATATAACTTGAGTAGATATAATTATAAGGCTTTGATATTTATCAAATGAATTTTATATCTAAAATGAAAAAATTAATATTTATGAGTTAAATATATTTATATTTATAAATATATATGTAAATATTCAGCACATATAATAATTACTACATATAATGTTAATGTGGTAATTATTAAGATAATAATGAGAATGGTTTCATTGTATGAACAGGAACAGTAATTTCTTAACACTGCCCTTTATATAGAGAATGATCATTTGTGGGCTATAGAGGAGACTCTTCCTCAGTGGCTATGGATTTTTCTAAGTGAAATATTCTATCTGATGAGACAAGCCAGAGTTTAAGCAAACAGCACTTGGACACTTCCTTTTCCTTGTTAGACCTATTCACATTTTGCTCAAAGGCTTTTTAAAAATTCAGAAGATTTTAATATATTATCCTATAAAATAATTGTGTAATCTATTATTATAATAGATCATAAAAGAGTATAGTCATTATAAAGTAAGTTGGATTCCAGAATCATAAAATGTTAATAAGTGTTCAAGGTCAAGAAAATATAGGATAGGTTGAGAGTTAAATCTACAGAAGCTGGTACACTGTGAGTTGAAATGGCTACAAAAGATTCATGAAGTCTACTCTATGCCAAGAACAGTATCCTTGAAATTAATTTAAATGATTAGTTTTAGTTTTTTCATGTTCACCCGCTAGAAAGCATATGGTATAGCCTCAATGATTACAGCAATAAAAAAGGACCATTTACTAGTCCAGACAATGTTGTGACTATGAGATGAAAGGTCATTCAGAGCCAAAGAAAAAGTCTTAAAAATAAAAGGCATAGAAATGTATCATTTAATGTGCATGGTTCCCTTTATATACACTATGCTTTTGATATTTAAAAAAAAAAACAATGTATTTTGGCCTGGACTCTGTGTTCCTATCTATCTATTATAGAAAAAAAATATTGAATTAGCTAGGGTCAATGAATTACTGAGTGGGTGGTCTCATGTACTTATTCAATTTGATAGACTATTTGCAGACTCTCTCTTTCTGAAGCCAGGATATTAACTCTGCCAACTGCTTCATGAATCACAGATCTTTTATCAAGTATATGCTCTGTCCTTTAGGAAACACAAAGTGCAGTGTTGCCTGGTGACTCAGAAAGCACTTTAAGAAAAGAAATGAAACTGTTTTAGTGTCTTACTTAAATTATTCTTTCTATTGTTAAGTTAAATTGTTATTCTATACTAAAATAAGTACCTATATACTCATTTATAGTCACGTAGTCATGGAATGCTTAATCTTTGCTTCTTTGAAACAATTAGTTCTATTGCAGTTAAACTTGGCATAATGCTTTTTCCTGCCATCTTTAACTGGCACCTCCACTACTTTTTTTTTTTAAAGTGCTTTCCTATTCTTAAAGATAAAAGTCTTAACATTAATATGCATTTATTATGCTTATAGAGTCAGTGTTGTTTTGTCTCTATAAAAGTTTTCTTCTAATAATTGGTAATGCAGATTTTATTTCTGTGATAATCTGCTATTTCAGACATTAATTGCAGTTTTTGGTAAACTGTGTATGTATGAGTTCAGAAACTAGATGATTAAAAGCCACTAGACTAAGTGGTATCACCAATGTTTGATTGCCTCATACATTTTCTCTTATATCCATACATGTTGAATATTACCATCTATTTATTGGCGATGTCTACCCTTCACTCAGTAGGCTATCCTTCTGGTAAAGGAATCAGTGGCATTACCAGTAATGTTGTCCCTATTGTTCAAGTCTTTAATCAATTCAAGGATGAGCATGTGATCATATAGCCCAATAAGACTCTCCCTGTGGTTATTGTCTTATAAAGGGAGAGGACAATTTTCTTTTGATGTAAATTATGGCACAATACCATATCAAAATCAGAGTCACTATAATATATCTGTTTTCACATAAAAAATAGCATGCAATGCATGTATTTTTTATTTATTTTATGTAACTGAACTTTGACATGGTAATTCAATGTTATAACTAGGAGCATAGATTATGATATAGTTATTTTGATAAAATTCATGCACATCTTTATCTTAGGGAGATTGTAATGATATTGTAGCTTTTTTGATAAAAGGATAAAATGTCACTTAAATTAACATGATATAATTCTTTCCATTAATGAAAGTGGAGCAATAGCTGCAAAAATTTGTTAATTTCCAGAAAAGGAAAAAAAAATATGTTGTTTTACTAATAACATTTTTTGCAACACAGTGTCTCTGAGGTATTTGGGATTTTTAATGAACAGTAGATATAATCATGAAAATGGCTTAAAATTTGATTATACAGGATAAAATGTGTGTTGATATAAATATATTAAAATACTATAACAACAGGGCTGGGATTGTAGCTCAGTGGTAGAGAGCTTGCCACGCATGCATGAGGCCCTGGGTTCGATCCTCAGCACCACATACAAAGCAATAAAATAAAGACATTTTTTCCATCTACAACTAAAAAAAATAAATATTAAAAAAATACTATAGCAACAAACAACATAAAGTCATCCTGATAAATTTTAGAAATTTTTAATCAGCATAATATACTTGGTAGCCCATGGAAGTAAATTAGATGTAACTCAGACATTCATTTTCAAATATCTGATTTAAGATCATACTTTGCTATATGTGGGATATAAGTAAAGGCCTAATAAAATTTTCTATGCAGCAATAGTATATGATGAGTATGGAATTGTGTTACTATTAATAATAGGAAACTTTCATACCCAAGAGTCTCAGGTTTCTTAATGTCTTCTCTGCCCCCGCTGCCGTCTAATGCCCTCGCTCATCTCTTTTCCTTCTAAAGCCATCTATAGATGATATCCAGCCAGATCCCCGAAGTGTGCTGATCATTGTGGCAACGCCTTGCCCATAACACTGATAAAGTCAGGGTCTCTCAGTACCAGACCTCACGGGTGTTTCAGCCGATCTTTACTGCTGTGTTAACAACTTTTCTTCCCATTAGTTCCACTTCTCTCCACAGAAAAAGACCATGCCCTATTTTCAAGCATCCCAAGCTTTAAAGCTTCTAGCTAGAACCCACTTCGGTCTGGCTCAAATTTTTTCTCCTTGAAAACCACAGTGTGGCTTGTGCTACAACCCCTGACAGATGCTCATCTTCCTTGCAGTGTGCCTTGGTCCTAGGCAGTCTCTTTCATGAGAATGTGGGAAGATGTGAATTGTCCAAGGAGCCAAATATTCTTGGTCCCCACCCCCCAGCATAAGAGAATTCTAATGCTCCCAAGGTGGTCAGAGACCTTGAAGGACACTATGCGAAACTGTGTCACTGGGCCAAAGAGAGGCAGTTTCTATGCCTACAAGATCCTGAAGTGGAGGAAATTGAAGGGAAAGAAAACAAAGAGGATTCAGATGTACAGTTTGAATTTTGTAGTAGTGAATGATGAGGAAATCTAACACCCTTAACACTCAGGAGCAAAGCGAGATAAAACTTTTAGAATCACAATAATTGCCAAAGCTTGTTCAATAATTTTTCTTTTAATATATAGTAGTGATACTTCCAGTACAGAATCCAGGTTTTTCTGTCCTATTTGCTTTTCTTGTTCTCTTGACTGTGGTTACAACCACTTATTCTCCTCACCTGCACTTTTTCCCTGCTGTATTTCTTACTCTCACCCTCTCCTATGGCATTCAGCCAAGGACCTCACTAATAATGCCTTCTATGAAACGCTTCCTCTTCTAATTTTAATGTCTTCATGTTTATTAGGTTAACATATTGTTGTAGTTCATAATCCTGACAGTCTGTATTTTAGATGAAATATGTGCAGGTGATTGGCTAGAAGGCAGTCAAGTTATGTCACTCAACTAAACTGTTCCTTGGTAATGACTGTGAGAGCCACACTTAGAAAAGTTTTATAATAAAATATTTTTATGTAGAGGGTAAAACAGAAAAAAAAGAAAAAAAGAAAAATATCTGGTGTCACCACAAGAATTTACTTAATTTGTAAAACCTTACTTTGAGTAACATAATCAATGTCTACTACTGTTTTAATTTGAAATACAATCAAAATATGGAAGTCCCCACTCTGTTCTTGTTATGCTTTACATGTATTATTCCCCAAAGGCTCATGTGTGAAAAAATGCAAGAAGATTTAGAGAAAAAATTATTGGGTTGCGAGAGTCTTAATGCAATCAGTGAATTAATACCCTAATTGGAATTAAATGAATGATAACTGAAGTGGTGGGGTATGGCTGGAGGAGGTGGGAATAGGAGGAGTGGCTTTGGCATATATATTTGTATCTGGCAAGTAGAGACTCTCTGCTTTCTGATCACCATGATGTGAGCTGCTTCTCTCTTCACACTCTCCCACCATGATGCTCAGCCTCACCTCGAGAAATGCAGCTGGCTTTTTCTGGACTAAGACCTCTGAAACTGTGAGCCCTCAAATAAACCTTTTCTCTTCTATGGTTGTGCTGGTTGGGTCCTTCAATCACAGCCGCAAAAATGCTGACTACAACAGCCCTCATAATAAGCAAGTTAAGGCCAACCTTTCTCATGGTTGTTAAAGAAATGGAAATGGAATCTCTTCCCTGATGTAGGCAGAATAGCCATATGCTAAACTACCAGAAGAGAACTGAGAAGATCTTCTAGCATTTTTTGAAATTGTGGTGGTATGGCATAAATCTTGGAATAACAGTTTTTTTAAGTACTGTTTCTGACATTAAATTATGTAATATTTTGTGTAAAAAAATCAAAGTAGGTTAATTTATAAACATGAATAGTGTGTAATTTGCCCAAGGGGGGTGCTGGTGATGAAAACCCGTGTGTTCTCCAGCATTCTCTCCTGCCCAGCTTGCTGGCACACACACCTTCCTGGAAACATTTTCATCTCAATCCATTTGTTTAAAATCTTCAGTTGTATTTATTTTTTCAAAACAATATCAAAGTCAAATTATAAAATATAATCTAATCATTTTGATGAATGAGAAAACAAAATAGGGGGAGATTATGTAACCACAGGATGGTCATACAATCACAACTCAAAAATTGGTACTTTATTTTCTATTGGTATTCATCCTTTCACACTGACTAATTGAAAACCCATTGCCACTAGGTACACGATCTAATTTTGTCATTTATTCTAAATATAGAGGGGCTCAATTATTTTGTTGAATGATACTCATCAAGTAAAAAATCAAATTTATTGATGGCTGGAGCATTTTACTTTGATTACATAATGTTATTTGAGAATAGAGTATACTCGTAATTTTTAAACATTCTCCAAGGTATTCTCTCTAAAGCTAACATCCTCCTTTAGTTCAAATCTTCACCTTCCATCTTTCTTCACTAGAATTCCTTTTCCTGTTCATAAGAGCTATACATTTTAATGAAGTCTTCCATTCAGTGATCATTTTTCATTTTTTCCACAGTGTTTTGAAAGTATACCTCTACAGAAAATTCTTCAGTACTATTTACATAAGTGCCTCACTCCATCCCATACCAAATGGAAAAAGCCTGGGGATAATATGTTCCTTTTTATTAGAGAAGTACAAATTATTAATATTCCTGTTTATATTGCCCAGACTCACTTCTGCAACATACACCTCTGCAATTTAAAAGCCACTTGAATTGAACCCCTTCTTTATGCCATTACTGAACCTGTCTTCCTTACCTCTGTTCCAGATGTCGCTAGAGTGAGCAGCTGTGCATGGACTATAACCTACTTCATTCATCACACCTCCTGTGCTTCTTGCACTTCAGTGTCACATGCTTCTTGTTGCAGTTTCCTTTGGACATCATTTTGAGAACCTTCTTGTCCATATACAAAGAGAACTTATGAAATCACAATGCCATGTGTGCTCTGAAACTGAAAAATGAGAAATTGGACCCAGAGGACAAATCATTCCCCTTTTCTTCCTCTAATTAAGAGTCCTGCAATATATTTTATACAGCTTATTGGGACACAGCACCCCACTGAACAGCTTAAAAAGTGATGTTTGATCTCTACTGCTCCTTGAGAGCGTATATCCTAGTAAAGTAATAGCACAAAAGTAGTTTATTTCATATATATTATGTATACAAAGCTGATCTATAAGTGGGCCTAGAAAGCATATCCTCAGGGTGAAAATCTATACTTGACTTAAGAATCAGAAGGCAAACAAGGATCTCAGTGAAGGAGGTAAGGGTGTGGTGATAAACTCTAGAATCTAATAGCATACCTGCGCTTTAACCTGGCTTTTACCTGTGCTTAGTGAAGATGGTATAAGGATGTAAGTGAGTCATTGTGATGCCCGTCTGCTGAGCACTTGGAGAAATATGTAGACAAAATGATTTTAACTGAGAGTCTTAAAAAATTAGCATCTTATGTCTAAAGAAGCAAAATCCATGTAAATGCATAATGAAGGAGACGTAAGTTCTCAGAGCTAACTTTTTTTTGGTTAGGTTTTTTTCTTTTCCAGTTAGTACATTATGGATATACATGAAAGTGAAATTCACATATGTACATAGGAAAGTTAAATCGGATCGCTTCTACTGTTCCTCCTTTTTCCCCTTCCTCCTCTCTCTTATTCAGCACCCTTATCCTACTCAGCTGATCTCATATTTTTATGAAATGTCACCACCTTTCTTTTTCTTTCTTATTTTGATCTAGCTTCCACATATGAAATAGAACATTTGATCTTTGACTTTCTAGGTGTAGCTTATTTTACTTAGCATGATGATCTCGAGTTCTATCCATTTACCAGTAAACCCCATAATTTCATTCATCTTTAAGGCTAAGTGAAACTCCATTGTGCGTGTGTGCGTGTATCCCATTTTCTTAATATAATCATCTGTTCACAGGCATAATGATTCCATAGCTTGGCTATTGTGAATTTTGCTGATATAAACATTAATGTGGCTATATTGCTAAAGTATGCTGATTTTAGGTAGTGGAATATCTGAGTCATATGGTAGTTCCATTTCCAGTTTTTTGAGGAATCTCCATACTGCTTTACAGAGTGATTTTACTAATATGAAGTCACACCAAAAAGATACGAACATACTTTTTCTTAACATTCAGGTGTAATTTTTGTGCAGATATTAATCTTTTGCAGTTACAATGAAGTCTGTGCTGATAATCAGGCTCAGGCTCAAAATACAAAAGTGGCAGTCTTGCAAATAATTCTTCACAGATTTCCTATATCAATGCCAGGATACTGTGGGAAATAAATACGACTCTTTTAGTCAGCTTTTTCACTTCTGTGATTAAAAATATGACAAGAACAATTTTAAGGAGAAAAAGTTTATTTGGGGACTCATGATCTTAGAGGTCTCAAGCATAGACAGGTGTCTTCATTCTTTGAGGGGCTCAAGGTGTGGCAGAACCATATGGTGGAAGAGTGTGGTGGAGGGAAACAGCTCACATGATCATCAGGAAGCAGAGAGAGACTTCACTCCTCAGATACAAAATAAATGTCCTGGAGGCATGCCCCCATGACCCACCACCTCCATACCATCCATACCTTCCCTGCCTTCAAGTTACCACTCAGCAAATTCTTATCAGGTGATTAATTCACTGATTGGTTTAAGTCTCTCATAACTCAATCATTTCACCTCTAAGCCTTGTATTGTCTCACACATGAGCTTTTGGGGGATATTTTATATCCAAACCGTAACAGACTCAAACCTGAAAAAGGTGATATGACTTACAAGCCTGAGAATCTTAAATGCCAAATATTCCTTGAATACTCCAAAGAGTATTCAAAATATGCATCTTTAAGTTCAAAGAATTGAAAAAAACTTGTCCCAATGGGGATTAAAGTTTGAATACACCAAATAGGGAGTAACTTGAACCAGAAAAATTGCAGACTAAGCCTAAAGGTAATAATCTAGAGCATGGAGTAGAAGTGAAAGGATATGACTTATATTAATTACAATCTCTGCCCAGTTGCAATGATGAAGAATATAGCTTGCCTAAGGTCCTACTGAATTAGCTACCAATTTAAAAGGAACATTTTTGTTAATTAAAGTTTTACTTCCACTCTTATAAAATAGGTAAAGACCCTATAGTCTCAAAAATATTTAATTCTCATATTTTACCGTGAGATTCTAATGAAATAAATGAGATGGTCTAGTGATACGGGAAAACTGTGTCACACATGATAAATTGAGTAGTCCATGTCAATTTTGTGCTATCTGTCTCTTGTCAGCTTCTTCGATTAGTTCTTGGTGTACAAACAGAACCTGAATGTAACTGACTTCAAACCATGCTTCAAACTTCAAGCATGTCTCACACCTCATTTCCTGGAACTTACTCCTGACGCTATCAGGGGAACCCATAGGTACCCATTTATACACTGTATTTAAGGGTGTGACAGCGTGCACGCATGTCTTTTAACAATGAAAGAAAAAACAGGAGGAAAAATCTTTCTCCCATTCTTCTCCATGATTGATGTTCCTGAGATGTACTTTACAGGGCTAATGTGGTAGGTACTTGTAGCTTAGGCAACTAGTCATTCATAGTGACATTCACATTCATAAAGCACGAGAGTGTTGGGCCTCCCTGCTTTAGGCCTTTAGTCTTATGGTTCCTTCCTTATGCTCTTTAAGATTATTTGAAGAGTGAGATGATAGCTCCTAAATTCAGCTTTGCCTCAGATTTCATTTGCTGGGCAACTCAGATCAAGATATTCAACAAAAAAATAAATAAATAACTTACTTGTTAACAAAAAGATACTTTGTATATGGGGAAAACACAAAAACTAAATTTGATGGGTTTTTTAATAACTAAATTTTTGTAAGAAACTAACTTTTTTCTCACATTTTCTTATATGCCGTTTCTTTCTCTGAAGGGCAATTTGGGGATATATATCAGATATTCATTTATTTAACCTGCATGCTTACAATAGTTCATGTAAAATATTTAATCCACAGAGCATGTGAAATGTTTTATAACTGAATTATTATATAATTATGTACAGTAGGAGGAAAATATTGAAAATAGATGTATAGAGACAAAGTAGATTATTTAAATAAATTACTGTAGATAAAGGATAGAATATCCTTGATGATTAAATTTGCATTCTGGAAGCATATTCACATGTTCTTAATTTGATGTAAGTTAATAAATTTGTTAAAACTTGAATATAGCTGGGCATGGTGGCTTGTGCCTATACAATCCCAGTGGCTCAGGAGGCTGAGGCAGGAGGATTACAAGTTCAAAGCCAGCCTCAGCAAAAGTGAGGTGCCAATTAACTCAGTGAGACTCTTGTCACTAAATAAAATACTAAATAAGGCTGGAGATGTGGCTCAGTGGCTGAGTGCCCTGAGTTCAATCCCCTGAAACTCCCCCTTCACCAAAAAATAATTCTTGAACTATATTTGTAGTGTTGGACTTAAGCTTTAGAGTATACCAAAATATCAGTAATAGACTTTTATGAAGAAACTCCCTGCAAAAGCAGATGCATGTTGAGGACCCCGAACACAAGAGAGTATTTGGTACTTAAATATCTTTCATAGACCCATTTGCTGTAAAGGAGAGCTCCTAGGTCAAATAACAAGTTACACAAATTTATCAAAATGTTCCCAGTAAAGACAATAAAAAAGCTTGTTTATATATGTCAATTAAGGTCAGAAGTAGTAGGGCTTGCTTGCGATCCCAGTTACTTAAGAGTCTGAGGCACAAGAATCTTAAGTTCTAGACTGCTCACAAGTTCCAGACAACTGAGTAAAATAAAATAAAAAGGTGGGTGGGGGTAGCTGAATGGTAGAGCACTTTTCTCAAATGTTCCAGGCCCTGGCATATGTGCTATCTGTGCCTGGCCCAGTATTGCAATAATTAAATTATTTTTTTAAAAATATTTTTTAGTTGTAGATGGACATGATGTCTTTATTTTATTGCTTTGTATGTGGTGCTGAGGATCAAACCCAGGGCATCACGCATGCGAGGCAAGCGTTCTCACCCTGAGCCACAATCCCAGCCCCTAATTAAATGATTTTTAAAAGTTTATTCAGTACATCTAGGGCAAGGACTATGTATCTTTGTGTTAAGTAGATAAATAGGTGTACATATACACATACATATATAGGTGTGTTTGTGTGTATATGTGTGTGTGTGTGTGTGTGTGTGTGTGTATGGTGAAAGAGAGAGAGAGAGACTAGAAACTGCATAAGGAAACAGACCTAGATTTTTTTTTAATATTGTATGGAACAGTTCTTAACTTTTAATTAAAATATTTTTCACAACCAAATTGGAAGTTTTCAACTTTGTTTTGCATTTTGAGATGATACTTAGCCTAACTGTCCAGAAGATGTATAATATTGTGCAACCATCTGTGATTAGACCTTATCACCTATGCACTGTGTTACACTTATGCAGAGTGAATTCACAATGGGGTTTCCTGAAGAAAAGCTGAAAGTAAACCTACCAAGTCCAGTACTATTTGTTGACTGACAGAATTAAAGCCTCATGAAGATAGATGCTTAGAAAGTGCTTGATGAAAAAGAAAGAAGGTGAAAAAGAAAGATAAAGAGTGGAACAGGAAGGTAACGGAAGGCAAGGGAAGGAGGAAACATTACTAGCTCTTTAACTGATGAAACTAAAATATTCTCAGAATTTTCTTCTCAGTAGGGAAAAATATGTAGTGTACCTCTTGTATTTAACTACAGCTTTGTCTCTTATCTGAAAAACTTTTCCTATACTTACAGAACCCTCGACAACTATTTGTTTTTCATTCTACTCCATTGTGAAGTACTTTCTTTACCCTGCAGTGAATTTAAATTAAAGTGCCATATGCTATTCTGAAGAGGTTTTTTGCTAATGTATTCATTAAAACTGTAGGCCCCTTTTCAATTTTTGTTGCTGCACTTGTAGATTATAAGACATGAATTAGATGTAAGCAGTCTTCATGTGTGTGTGTGCATATATTTTTTAGTGACCTGTAGCTATTCTTGTGTATATAATTATTTTATGTAGATCAAAGATAATATCACTAAATAATTACTTTCATTCAAATGATTAATGAAAGTAAAATTAATGAATGGTACAAATATTTTTAAGAATCAGATATATTACTTTAGAGTTTCAATGGCAACTATTTTATGTATAAAGGAAAATGTAAAAATGTATTTTCTTTCATGATAACTATCTGCAATAACAAATTTGGAGTTTATAAAATAATTTAAAACATTCCTTGAAGTGTGTGTGTGTGTATGTGTGTGTGTGTGTGTGTGTGTAAGAATGCATTTTCCCATTTGTTCCCCAAGAAGCAGTATTTGGAGAATTCTTTCCATAGTGAAAGAAATTATTTTAAAATCATTGTGTCTTTAAATTCTTTATAAATCTTGGAAAAGATTTATTTAGGGTAAGAAGATCAATTTTGGGATTTTCATTAAAATTATTTAAAATAATAACATCCACAAATATCCAAATCTTTTAAAATCTGTTATTCAACACTCTTTTGAAAACTCCTATTGGGCTAGGGATGTAGCTCAGTGGTAGAGTGCTTGCCAAGCATTCTTGAGGCCCTGGGTTCAATCCTCAGTTCAATCAAAAAAAAAAAAAAATTAAAAACAAAACTCTTATGAGTGCTTTTCTCTGATGGAGTATGAATGTTTTGGTAGTACTTATGGGAGGTGCAGAGCAATTGAATAACTCTGTTTTTACTATAGACTGTGTGAAGTTGTAAATATGTTTCTAGTCATGGACTGAACTAAAGTTGTGGACAAGAGTGTGTAGAGAAAAAGGAGATTATCATGTGGACTTCCATTATGGAAAGATGGTCACTGTATTTAATTCCTTGCCCTCTTCAAAAGCACAGGATATCTAACTGACAATTACATAGTGGCTAAAAAAATTAAGCACTGCCTTATCCCAGTATTTGTTAATGCAAATATTCCTTCTTCTCCAAATAATACAGTAATAATAACAAGGATTTCTCTTCAGAAATAATTGAAGCTATTAATCCCAAAGACCTGTCACTTAAATAAGAAGACAATATTTTTAAGTGAAAGACTATTTCTTATGTGTAATCCTAATATGTGTAAACTCTTTAATTTTAATCGTATTTTTTCTGTAATTTTCATTGTTTTGAAAAGACTAGAAAATTTCTGATGAATATACAAACTGTTCTTCCAAAGAGAAGCAATTAAAGAGCTACTGTTAAAATTACATTCATAAAAACATTAAATACATGACAAAGTCCTATATTGGCTGCTGTCTTTATAGTCATAAGATGAGGGAATAAAAATAATAAAAAATGAGAAAATGTAAGATGTGTTTGGAAAACCATTATTTCAAGAATTGCAAAATAAAACCAGTACTTATTTTTCTAAATTGTTAAGAAAGTGTTATTTTATATCTTATCTATTTTATCCCCTGTGTTATCATTGCCTTTTATTGTTTTGTTTATTTATGTTCAAGATACTTTAAAACTCTGTGTAGAAAACAGGGCAATGCAAATAATTTGTCTCACGAAAGACAAATTTTGGCTAGTGCTCTGACAATAGTGCTCTGATAATAGTAACAAATTTTAGATCTATTTGTAAGTTTATTCAGCACTGTGTGTTCGAACAAGCATGTGCACATTTTGAAATCCCTGAACTGATTATAGTATTTCATTGGTTCACTCATTAATGACTTCATTAAAATATTTGACATTTGTTCAACTTATATTTCTAGAAAAACTAAGATTTCACGTAAAGCAAAATATATTATTTAGTAACTGTCTTAACACAGACATTAGCATTGTGAAATATTCTTGATTTTCATAAAACTATAAAAGGACATAACAAATGACTTGAGAGAGTATAGAAAGCCAATTAAATAACAATAAAAGTTGTTGTTTGAAGTACATTAGCAGCATTCATGATTAAATCAATAACACAAATTCACTGTTAGTGACATGAAGAACATACTTAAGAAGATAATACAAGCACACACAAAAAAAGAAAAACAGTAAATAAGATGTTTAGTGTATATACATTTATAACAATTATAGAAATACAAATATCATTGAATTTTACAAGAAATTTAAAAATAAGCCAAATATGTTGAACATATTATTAATAAAAATTATAAAATATATTTTAAATAAATATTAAAATTATTTTAATAATAATTTTTGGCCCTCATATGTAAAAACCACATCTCTTTATAAAAGGAAAAATAAATCAGAATGACCTTAGCATTCTACCCCAAATGTACACACTGTCAAAAGACAGAGGACACTTTAAAATTGTGATATAAAAAAGAAGGAATTATTAAATTTCAAAAGAAAATGACCATAGAACTAATGATTTGAGGATACTGATCAGATGATGATTTCAGCCTAGATCTTAAATATTTTCCTCTTCCTGATTTTCCTTCTCACTCAAACCCAAAGATAATATACCTAAGATAAAAACCCAAAGTAATAAACCAAGATAACAAACCAAACAAAATAATCCACTGGCAAAGGGTCGCCTATGCCTAGGAACAGTAAGATCTGTAAGCCTTGCGTTGTGTTGGTATTTCTGCAAAAGGAAAGAAGAATGCCACCTGAAGTAGAAGGTCAGCTTGAGATCCTGTGAGCAGAAAAGAGGTACTCACTGCAAAGCTGGGACAACCTACTTAAGTTCTGCAGCTCATATGATGAGAGACTTTGCATGCTATGATCCATATGCTATTGCAGAAAAGAAATTGAGTTATAGTAAATTCAACAGCCAAAGTGGCAACTATTTTCCTGCATAAGTTTGACAATAAATGACTGTCATCTTTCCTTATAAAAGGTACTGCCCCCACAAAAATTTGTTAACAAAATGTCACTGTTACATTTTTCCAATTCTTTGTAATGACTGCCTTGATAGAAAACTGTTGAATTGTCATATCTGTATATATATTCAATCTGTAGCAAAACGCTCTTCTGCCTAATGTGTTTGTGAAGGATATCAGTCCTGTGTGTGTATGTGTGCATATGAATAGTTGTATTCAATAATTCAATAATTCAAAAAAATTATTGTATGCAATAGCCGCCTCAGTTCATTAAAGATAATTTTCATGCTGCATCAAGAATTCGACATTGGACATTTAACTAATGTCAAAATAATAGCAATGCTTTTTTCTTCTCTGTTGAGTTAATATCCATTCATTTATCTTGCACTTTGATTATTATTTAATTTTTTTTGTACCCAGGATTGAACTCAGGGTGTTTAAACACTGATCCATGTCCCCAGCATTTTTTATATTTTATTTTGAAACAGAGTCTCACTAAGTTACTTAGGGCCTTCCTAAATTGCTGAGGCTGGCTTTGAACTCCTATCCTCCTGCTTCATCCTCCCTAGCCACTGGGATTATAGGCATGTACCACAGAACCCAGCCTTAGATCATATTGTTTCTCTTACTTTCTTTTGTATCATCATGCATTAACCATTTGGAATTACCAATTCATCAAGTGATGCAAAACTTCCAATTATTGACATGCTTTATTAAACAATGAGAAAAACAATCATACTGGTAAATATCACCAATGATCTCATCAGAAAATTTTTGAAACATTGGGAACTCTCAAGCACACTGTTGCAGATACAAATTTTCCAAAATTCTAATTTTCACTTATAAACTTCACTTTTGTCACAGGTAAATAAAACATTGTTCATCTTATTTTCTGAAGTGACATGATCTTTCAGTTCGTGTTCAAGAAACTGTCAATCAAATACCTCAGGCTACAAAAATTATGATTTGTCTATCAGTCATTCTTTCCAGTAAAATTTGGTCCATGATAAAAGCATGTAGCTAGGCCTTCAGGCCAACAATGAGACAATTAACTTTACTTAAGCTAATCATCATAATTTAGTGTCCTCCTAAGGCTCCATCTATACTTACCAAGTGTCTTGTAGTGGTCTTTGTCCTTAGTTCTGATTGTAAGAAAAAAATAAGAAAAAAATGCCCCAAAGATGTTGCTACAAAATATTTTAAACTATAAACCAGTAAGTTAAGAAATGCAAATATGGTAGAAAATTTTAAAAATCTTATCAGAGTAAGTTCAGAAATGAGAAGAAAAATACTAGGAATGAATTCAATATGCAAAGAATTATTTCAAAGAAGAAAAACTTAATATGAGAGTAAATAAAAACAATTGACCAAATTTAATAGAAAGAAAGATAATATAACTTAAAAAGTCAAAAGAAATTAAAAGCATAAGAAAACTTTCCAAAGATAATATTTTGAAATAGTCAAAGAAAATTCAGAACCAGAAACTCCTAAAGCAGAAAATCAAACAACGGAGCACTGCAGTAATAAATTATTAAATAAAAAATTCAAATGCTGGATGCATTGGCGCACACCTGCAATCCCAGTGGCTTAGGAGGCTGAAGCAAGAGGATCACTAGTTCAAAGCCAGCCTCAGCATAAGTGAGGCACTAAGCAACTCAGTAAGACCCTGTTTCTAAATAAAATACAAAATAGGGCTGGGGATTTGGCTCAGTGGTCAAGTGCCTCTCAGTTCAATACCTGGTACCACCTCCCCTCAAAAATTAAGATTAATACATATCAATGATTAAGAACATAGACTTTTGGGAAAATAAAAATAAAATGTATTTTATAAACCAACTGTATCCTGGAGGAAAAAATTGATCTGAATAATGAAATAGTTAACAAAATTTATCAAATATACACATATAAAAACTGTTACTGAATGAATAAATATTAGGACAAAATGCACATAAACTTAATGTTACATGCCACCTATCCCATTATGCAGGATAATTGACAGTTTTATTTGTTTTAGTATGTTACTTAAAAGAGTACTTTACCATGACTTCCATTCAGTAAATGTTGATGAGTAAACTAATGTAAACAACAATATTGCCAAATGAATCACATTGATCAATTCAAATTCAGAAACTGCAAGGGAAAACCAACTCTAGACAGATTCGAATAGCTTGAATTAGTATTTCCAAAGGGCAGAGAAAGTAGGAGCTTATAAGAATTATTAAAAGGGAAAGGAAAAGGGGAGTACATAGTTGATAGAACATAAGGAAAATAATGTATAAGCAAAATGCAAATTTCCACAAAACACATTTGGTAACACAGTGTGCCCCTTCTTCCTCCGGGCACAAGATGCCTGCTGATCGTTTCAGTTATTTCAGATGTCTGCGGTCAAATGAGTAAGTGACCAAGTTCATATTCCAGTCAGGAATGCATTCAGAAAAATACAGATTATGAGACATGCAGAAAAGGCATCTGTCTTTATAATACCAGTCATATCTAGGTTTTTGAGATCTTTCATAAACCCTGTTTCTAATGCCCCCTGTCCCTGCCACCTAACTCCATTTTACAAGGCTGTCTCAGTATTGTTTTTGTTGTATCATAATGATTCTCCTTTAATGAAAACTTTTAAAGAGTAGTTTATTCTGAGTCAAATATGTGTAAACGTGGTCTAAAACTATGAATCAAGTTACCCTGAATAAAATGTTCCATTGTGGAAGAGGAGAACAAGGTTACATTAAGTTTCTTAGCCACAGAACCAAAGAGAGTATTAAATCAATACACCTACAAATTACATTGCTGGAAGCATCAGGTAGGCTGGCTATAGCAAACATGGACATTTCTTCTACAAGTTTCAGATGTCATCTTATAGCAAGCATACCTTGAGGGGTGGTGTAGGCTGGAGGTCATCTAAGCTTGGCAATAACATCCCAGAAGCTTATTACTCACCAGAATGGTAGGTCGCTTACCAAGTTCAGGTAAATTGCTATTAAAGGGCCCAAGATAGTACAAGATAAATTTGAGTCTTGACCTATAACATTTCATCTCTCCAAGTCACAATGTCTAGTAAGCCAAGTCAAGCAGTCTTCAGGATCTTTAATATAGATGCAGATTCTTCAGAAAACTTCAGCTCACACATTCATCATAGTTTTCCTTTTATTTTAAAAATAGTTGTTGGAAATATTCAAAACCTATTCATCAAAAATGATAACCTATATGAAAAATAATTTGATCTAAAGTTGACAAGTGTAGTTATTAAAAAACAATGACATAAAATTGATAGTGATCTATTAGTGATATTGCTAATAAAATCAAGTTAAAGACAAAATTGTTCACTCATCATTTCTCTATAATATTTTATAGCATAATTAGCAAACCACTTGGGTGAGAAAAAAAGATAAATATATAGGCATATGACAAAAATCTCTCATTAATCTCTAAGTTGTTTGTGTCAGAATATATGCAAAGGCTCAATTTATACAGATTTGAAATTTTTTCCTGAAATTCCACTCATTCATAGGTAATGTTTTTCCTGATTGATTTGAATTGTCCTTTTTCCTTGGAAAGAGTCTATGCTTTGTTGAATTTGTTTCCAGGCAAATTCTTTCATTCCCATTGGAGATCAAGATATCCCACACTTTGCCTTCACTGATGCTACCCAGAATCTGCTTAGAGTCAAGTGAACACTAATTAGGACCAATGCCACTGTCATAATGTAGGAATTAAAGCAATCAAATATTAGTACTAAGGGAAAGATATCCATGAAGTACATATTTTAGTCATTTAAATTGGAAAAAAGGACCAATGTTAATAAAATAATTTAATAGAAGATATCCTTCTCATGCAATCATAAAACAAGCATACTAAAACAAGAGGAATGGATAGCAACCAACAAACATGAGTGTATGCGAGAAAGAGAACGGTGAATAAGGAGATTGGTGCTCTTGGCTACCAAACAAGAAAACAGGAAATATGTAAGCAAGGACAGACACTGGATCCCTCAAAGGACTGTGCAAAAAATAAAGTAATTGTGTAGTTTTACAAATAAGCAGAACTGAAAGGAGAACACTTGTGTTGGTCTAGGCATTTGTTTGAGTGTCTAATTTTGTGCAAATCAAAGAATTAAAAACTAATTGCTATTGTGTTGTATTGCACTGTGCTAGACATGTTCACAGGGAACTGATAGATGCATGTGTTGATCCCAGAATGAGAATGGCAGTCACAATCAAACACTTGTGCTGTTCACCAAGTACCCTAGTGAAAACAGGTGGTAAAAAGACACTGGCTTTGGTCCTTACCAAAAGTGGTACATTTGGCTGTCTCCAAGCAGATGCCAGATAACATCAGAAGGGAGGTGAGATGCAGGGTGCCTTGATCTCCAGAGGGTGAACGGTGGAGGCTGCGTAGCAGCAAATCCTGCAGTGGATTGATTCTTTCCAAACCTTTTTCTGCTATGTTCTCAACATTCTTATGAAATAACCCATGATCAGTAGTACTAATTTCTGTCTTTGTGGCATGTCAAAATGAGTAAGAGTTGAAATAGAGTATCACTCAATACCTTTTGAATCCTAAGATTCTAGGATTTTTAAAAAAGTTTATTTTTGTCTAGATATGTGTAAGTATGTGGGAATGTGTGCAAATATAATTTTTATACTGCTATTTAAATATTTTCAGTGATTTGTATCCTTCTGCCTAAGAAAATGACATCAGTACAAAAGAAATAATGGGAACAGTGTCCTAAATTTTTCAGGTTGGGATATGTATTTTCTATTGATCACTGCATTTCAAGTACTGTTACAGATATGACTCATTAACTTTGGAAATTGGTCAGTGTTCATGGAATAGTAAGTGTAGTCATAGTTGGAAGAAATATTTCAGAAACTATTAAGAGCTATTAAAGATCTCAATATTATCACTGAAGCACTTAATCTTTATTCTAAACTATATTGCATTCTATTTCTGCAGAACATATTTAAAATACTTAAAAGTGACATCTCTCTCACTGCGTGCAGATTTACATGGGCAATTATTGCACAGATGTAGCACTTTGCACATCATGGTGGAACTACTCTGAAATTCCATGTAGTTTCACCTTTCTGTTAGGTAACATTTAGTAAAAATGGCTTTGTGGTCCCCTATTCATGTTCCAATTTACATAGTCAACTTAGTAATAGCCCTAATACTCCATAAAAGCTATATAAAAAGCCAGAATCATGTTTAATCCTATCTTCCATTACTAGTATAGTATTTTAAAACTTGTGATTTGTTTCATACACAGTGCCAGTTACATTTTATGATAGAATAATTTAAATTAGTATAAATTTTGTCTGACTCAACAAATTGCAAATAATTTTCATACCACTACCTGAGCTGAAATAGGGAAATACTTGACAGGCTTTTACTGGATAAACTTGAACTATGCATTTTGAATTTAGCCAAGTATTCAGGTTTGCATTTCTCATGAAAAGGTTATCATCTTGAGTGCATTTCTGTTTCTTCCTGTGTGTGTGTGTGTGTGTGTGTGCATGTGTGTATGATATGATTACAGTTTAACCACAGTCAAATCTCCATGAAGACCACTTGAGACTTACTATTATTTATTCATTTTACACTGTAAGAAATGGACATTATTTAAAGCTGTGATTATTATCACAGTTACACAAAGAAACGTATATTTTAATAAGAGTAGATATCATGAAGCATCTGTAAAATTGTGGTAAATGTTCTTTTGTCTAGAAAATTTGCTTCTTTGTTATTTACTATTTATATGAGAGAATATAGTATGGCCTGCCCATTGAACCTGCCTGAAGTGATATAATAGTGTTATGATTTCCGATGGCCTTGGGGTCCCCTATTCATGCCCCATTGAAGGCAATAAATCCTCTCAAAACAACATTTACAGGAACCACCCGGAAGTGAGCAAAAGGCTTGGCTATCAGTCCCTAGTAACCCCTTAGAAACAAAAAGAGAGCTGTTCTTTTTTGTGATGAAATGCTTGGGCATGGGAACGGATACTATCATTAACCTGTGGCCCACAGAGGTGCAACGACTACATGCTACTTGCCATTTTCTCAGAGAAGGAAAAAGAGAAGATAATACACTCACACTAAGCCTTTCAACTGGGCTTGGTTTCTGTATTCTGAAATGATGATCCTTCCATTGTATTTTAAGAGTAGATAGATAGACATAGATGGCAGGGGAAACTAATATTTAAGTCTATGTATTAGTACAGTTTGAATATTTTGAAATATT
The DNA here is from genome assembly GCA_028644305.1 of Xerus rutilus. Taxonomy (NCBI): domain Eukaryota; kingdom Metazoa; phylum Chordata; class Mammalia; order Rodentia; family Sciuridae; genus Xerus; species Xerus rutilus. The sequence goes on along the minus strand of CM053405.1, from coordinate 13,914,543 downwards.
CATATTTCAAAAATTTTACTTGTCACTGTAAAACAACAATCATCTTCTGCTCACATCTCACATTAATTTTCCATACAAACTTGAATGTTGGGGATCTTCTGTGGATGTGTTGCTTTGGAAGCCTGAAAAAGAAGGCACTGATTTCTGAATAAACACAATAAATTTGTCTTGTTCATATTATCTTTAACTCTGAAACCTTAGAGGGTCATCATTCCCCTGCACTTTACCTGAACATAATTCCAATTTATGTGGCAATTAATAGAAACAACCCCTAACATTATATAAATCCTGTAGTCATGTTTTTCCTAGGTGAGAAAATAAAGGCCATGGCTGCATACTTGTGTTTTAAAAGATGTAAACACTACAGAAATGGCATTTTATCTGCTCAGTGGAACTGACTTGAATGATGGAAGTGAAACAGGGAAATGAAACTTTAAAAAATATCTTTGCAAATTGTATTAAGCTGATTTGTTTCTGTGACTGCTTCATTGATCACATACCATCTTTCTCTCATCCATCAAGTGACAAGGCAGAGTCACCAACTACACAGTCCACCAACACAGATTTGTTCCTATTTATAAAAAGTTTCTGAGAATTGTTGCATGCCAACAATGGATTAGAGTAGAATGCTCAAAGAGCTTCCTTATGGTAATCGTGGGTAAGATGCAAGTCTAGAGCACAGACAAGGAACAGTGGTAACACCATAATGTGGATCTTCAGTTCATGTTGAATGCCACTTTCTTTCTGCAACCACATCTCTATGTAGATATTTTCAGGGGCAGCAGTATCAGTTATATTAATGTCCATAGAGAAGTCAGAAATAGCAAAGGCATTGGATTAAAATTTTCACTAGCTTTCTGTATAACACATCTAAAGAGGGAATATCTACCATTAACCAGAGAAGTGAAAATAAGAGTGAATATATATGTCCACTTTTTATGTACATATCTATATCTATATATGTACATACATGTATGTATGCATATATGCACATGTATCCATGTTATTTCAGTACATAGATTTGCATGGACTGATATAAAATATATTAAATAACTATGACCCTGTTTTTAGCAGCATTCAATTTAATTTTTTTTTAAAACCTCACATGACTGGATTTAATTCTGTACATAAGGAATATTAAAACCTCTTTGTCCTAGTCCAAATATTGGATAACAAGGTTGAAAGATTTTCACCAGAAAGTTACATAATGACAATAGATTATCTTCCTAGAAAAGCTTCAAAGAATTTCGTTTTGGCATTATTATCTTGGTTTAATGTTAAGAAATAATCCGTTACTACTGTCTTTATCTACATTTTGACATGGTACTTTTAAAGACACTATTATTTTTTAAGTTTTATGTCCCTATATGAAGATTTTATGAAGGTTTTACTACTCAGTTTAAAACTGTCTTTCCCTGATAGTTTGGTAAGCATCTTTTTATAGAATAATTAGTCTCCTCAAGCTCTTCATGTTTATGTACTCACGCTGTCTGTCAACAAGCCCAGCACAAAGATTCGAGGTCATTTCTACTTGCTCCCTCAGTAAGGTCCTCTGGAACGAATGTTCTCTTGTTACTGCATTCCTTTTCTTCCCAACCTTAATGAGATCTAATTGAAAAGTAAGAATTATATATATTGAAGTTGTGCAGATTAAATATTTTATGTGCACATACATTGGCAATATTCACCATAAAGAAGCAAATGAACATATCCGTCACTTCACACAGTTCTGTCTGTTTGATGGGAACACATAAAAGTTCCTAGCAAATTTCAAATTTAAAATATACAGTAAGGTTAACTATAGTCAAATTGTTGTATATCTGATATCCAGAGTTTATATATCTTGCATAACTAAAACCTTGTACCTCTTGACAAACATGTCTCCGTTTCTGAGTCTGGGTTTTATAGATTTCACATGTAAGTGACATAATGAACAATATGTCTTTCTGCATCTGATTTTCCTTAGGGTATTGTCTTCCAGGTGCATCAACATTGTCACAGACGGCAGGGTCTTCTTTTTAGGCTGAATAATCTATTGTGTGTGGATGTGCGTGTGTGTGTGTCTGTAAATCTCACAATATTTTATCTGTTCATCCATTGGTAGACATGGTTTCTATATCTTCACGAAGGTGAGCAAAATGGAACATGGGCGTGCACATGCATCTAAGAGTGCTCATTTGATTTTCTTTACTCATAGCCAGAGAAGCATTTGTGGGTTGTTTGTTTGTCCTATTCTAATTTGGGAGAAAATTCCATACTATTTTCTAGTAGCTATACTGTTTTAACCACCAATAAGAACACCAGCAGTATTCAGGGAGCCCCTTTTCTTTACACCCTCACTAACATTTATTGTCTTTATTGTTCTTTATAATAACCATTACAACATTTGTGAGGTGATAGCTAATTTGGTTTGATTTTGCGTTTTCCTGATGATTAATAAAGCTGAACACCTTTTCAAACATCGGATGTCTATATGTACATCTTCTTCTTTTTTAAAATTTCTATCTAAATTTTATTTCTAAATATTTCTCATACATTTTAAGTTTTCATTTTTTTATATTTTGGTGCTATATAATTTGATACATATACTTCTATATTTGTTATTGGTCTTTTTAATGTATTATGCCCCCCACATACATACATTTATATTTTACCTTTTATTATATTTATGAACTTCCCTTTTTATTAAATAATCTCCTGAGACTTGTTTTATTTATGCTTGCCTTATACATTTTTAACCGTCTGTTACTTTTTTAGAATATTAGGTCCTCTGCTCATTTTTAAAGTTTTTTATGTTTTCATTATTTGTTTATTTGCTATTACATTGTGTGGTCTCCTTATATATTTGTAATATTTATCAAATAAATGGGTTACAAATATTTTCATCAAATCCATAGGCTAACTATGGATTACTTTTTACCTTCACCTTATTTTTCCCGATTATTTTACAGTTTTAGATCTAACCTGTATGTTTTAAATCCATTTATCTTGAATTTTATATTTGCTATGACTTAAATCCAATTTAATTTTTTGAAATATATAGGTTCTGTGAGACTGGGTGCTTATATAGAAATAATCGGTATATCTCTCTGACGAATTTATCATCAGATAAATCATCAAAGAAGTCATGACTTTGTCTCCAGAGACAATTACAGACTTAAAATACATTTTGCTTATTAAAATCATAATCACTCCTGCTCTCATTTGGTTATCATAAGCATCAAATGTTCTGTCTGACCCTTCACTTTGAGACCATGTATGTCTTTAAGTTTAAAGTATGTTTCTTTTAGACTTCACATCTCTGGATAATCTTTAAAAATTAATGCAGCCACTCTATACCTCTTAATTTATGAGTTTGATTCATGTGTATTTACAATTATTATAATTATTGATAAGCAATGAATTTTATTGTCATCTTATCAGTTTTATTCCACATTTTGCCACTGCTTTCTATTTTTTTTTCACTGCTGAGATTGAACCCAGGGGTGCTCTACCATTGAGCTACACGCTCAGCTCTTTCTTATTTTGAGAAAATGTCTTGCTGAATTGCCCATGCTCGCCTAGAACTTGCAATCCTACTCTCTCAGCCACTCAAGCAGCTAGGATTACAGGCATGAGCCACCACACAGGGTTGCCTCTGGTTTTCTTTATTCTTCTTGCTGTCTTCCTTTGTCATCTGAATATTTTCATACTCATTTGATATGATTATTTTATATTTGTTTTGTGTATCACAGTTTTTGTTTGTTGTTAGCTAAAAGTTTACATGAAACTTTTTTATACTGAGTAAAAATAATTTAATTTTAATCACATACAAAATATTTTATTTTAGTGCCTCCCACACTAGGTTCTTGGTATCAGAATGCTTTTTTAAAAAATTAATTTATGCATTTAAATGCCTAAAGTCATAGTACATATATAGAGCTCAATTTTCCATCTCTCTGATTACAAACAAGATAGAGTCACACCATTTGTCTTCATACATGCACTTAGGATAGTGATGTCTATCTCATTCAACCATTTTTGCTACTCCCATTCCCCCTCCCTCCCCCACCTTCCCCTGGTCCCATCCAGAATTCCTCCATTTCTCCCATCCTCCCCACTCCACCCCCTTACGTACCAGCATCCACTAATCAGAGAGAACATTCAGCCTTTGGTTTTTTGGGATTGGCTTACTGCACTTAGCATGATATTCTCCAATTCCATCCATCTACCTGCAAATGCCATAATTTTATTCTCTTTTATTGCTGAGTAATATTCTATTGTGTATATATACCACAGTCAGAATGCTTTTATAAAGACTTGTTTTTTAACATTTATATTGAGGTTAAAAACAAGTTTTATGCCACCTTTTCATCATGAAAGTAATCTTCATATGTCTATTTATTGACCTTTGCCAAAGAGCTTGTGCTCTCATCTTGCTCTTTAGTTTTATATTTGTTTATTCAGTTTGATTTGATGCTCTGTCTTAAGCATTTCTTATAAGATTGGTCTAGTGGTGACAAACACTCTGTTTTTGTTTGTTTGAAAAAGGCTTTATATCTTCTTTGTTTTTCTAGATTAAAATACTTTCTTTTTGTCTTCTTCAATTTTTAATTATCTTGCAGTTTTCAGTGTACAATACTTAAATTTATTCCTCACTATTTTTCTTTTCTCTTGTTTTCTCCCTCTGTTCTTATTGTTTTTTAAATCTTTAAAACTTTGATCTAATTAGTTATACACAACAGTAGAATACATTTATGTACTTTGATATATTATACATAAATGGAATATAATTTCTCATTTTTCTGATTATACATATTGTATGATCACATTGATCATGAAGCCATATGTGTACATAATGTAATAATGTCTGTTTCATTCTACTATCCTTCCTACTCCCATACCCACTCCCCTCTCTTCATTTCCCTCTATCTAATCTAAAGGAACTCTATTCTTCCCTAGCCCACTCTCTTATTGTGAATTAGCATCCACATATCACAGAAAATATTTGGCCTTTGGTTTTTGAGGGACTGACTTATTTCACTTAGCATGATATTCTCCAGCTCCATCCATTTACTGGCAAATGTCATCATTTCATTCTTATTTAAGGCTGAGTAATGTTTCATTGTGTATATATACCGCACTTACTTTATCCATTCATCTGTTGAAGGGCACCTAGGTTGGTCCTATAGTTTAGCTATTGTGAGTTGGATGGGTGTGGCTGCATCACTATAGTATCTTGCTTTTAAGTCCTTTGGATATAAAAAATAGAGGTGGGAAAGCTCAATCAAATGGTGGTTCCATTCCAAGTTTTCTGAGAAATTTACCTTAATTTTTAAGGGAAAGTTTTGAAGTCTTTACCAAGTAGTTTATAACTCTACATGTTTTTGTGTTGATGATGATGATGATGATGATGATGATGATGATGATTTTGTGAACTTGCATTGCTGTCTCTGCATTTGAGGGAGTACTCTTCTGAAACTTATAGACTGCTTTTAGTGGGAGAGAGAACTTAAACTGCTTTTGGATGTAAGGGAATTGGCTGGGTGAAATGCAGTGGTTCTAGTCTTGGGGATGGTGCTGTATTATAGTGTCCACACAGAACTGGTGGAGGGGATCCTTAGTGGCCGGGACTCTGGGTGCTCATGGAAGGTGTACAGGCTCTCAGGGCCTCCCTGGAAATAACTCCTGAGATTATACTGTTCTTTTACACCTATATGTAGAAGTTGCATCCAGAGATACCTTTTGGTATCTCTTTTGGTGCTTGGATTAACACGTGGGTATGCTTGCCATGACAGAGACACAAGTGTCCAGTGAACAAACACACGAGGGGATCTGTTAAGATAGACATTAAAGTATAGGTATGTATGTAGCAAATACAACTCTTGTGCCTGTAACCCAAGTGAGACCATTGTGGCATTGTATGGATATATGCATAAATGCATGGTGTGACTGTTAAACAGAAGATCGGGTTTCCAAAGTGTGAGGGCTTGTCAAGTAGAGCCAAGAGTTTGGACCATATTGAACCATGAAATGTGATTGTAGCTGCAAAGTCTGGGCATGTGGAGGGTTTTGAGAGGAAGAGATTCAGCTCATTATGGCACAAAAGTACCCTTATCTGTGACAGCTGTGATGGCTGCTAAGGCCCTCAGCAGTGAAGACTGCTGAGGTCTTTTGTAAAACAGGCCACTTCAGCATGCAGGGGCATCTACCATGTGGTTAATCCTTAAAGCCTGACATTGTCTTTCTTCCTACCCATCTGCAGATATTTCAGGCATGCTGTCCTTCCTAGGACTGCAAGGTATGAAACCCAATGACATTCTGTAGACAGTTCTTGAAAGTCTAGGAAAGCCACTCAACTTGCTCACATTTTACACCCCCCAAAACCTTGTAGGTTGCTCAAAGTTTCCCCTTGATGCTGAGCTGTGACAATCAGGTAGGTGGGAAGAGGTCTGCAAAATGAAACTCTTCTTCTCATCCTTTCTCTGGGGATATTTTCTCCTCCTAACCTTCATTTTCCTAAGTGAACTTTAGAACTCTTCTAGAGTTATTTCTACCTATGAACAGGTGATTGTTGACTTTTTGTAGTGGATGAAGGTTGAGATATGCTACTCTGCTATCACTGCTCCCCTTCTATGTCCATTTCTTTAAATAGTTTTTGCTTAAGTTTTCTATGCTTCTATTTTATTGTGGTTTTGCTACATACTTTTTCAAGTTACTTGACTATATTAACTATCATAATTTTATCTTAATTAAAAAATAGCATTGTTTTGGCAGGGCATGGTGGCACATACCTGTAATCCCATTGACTTGGGAGGCTGAGGGAGGAGGATCGCCAGTTCAAAGTTAGCTTCAGCAATTTAATGAATTCCTGTCTCATAAAATAAAGGGCTGAGGATGTGCCTCAGTGGTCAAAAACCCCTGGGTAAATCCCTGGTATCAAAAACAAAGTAAAAGAAAATAAAAAACAAAACAATAATCATTGTTTTGCTACAGTGATTATTATTCGTATATTTATGTTATTTACATTGTGGAACTATTGTCTAGGTCTGCTTGTAATTCAAAACATGTGACACTAGACACTGCAATCCAGATTCTACCAAAGGAAACAGAATGTGCTCTATTCTGAAGGACAAACTCCATTTTCTATTTCTTTCCTTCTTTCCTCTCTTAACTTTGTTCCTCCTCTTTTCCTTCCTTTCCTTTACCTTTCTTTCCTTTATTTTCTTTCCTTCCTTCTTTCTTTTTCTTGACCTCCTTCTCTTCTTCATTTTCTATATTTTTTTCATTCTCTGCTCCCTTCTTTTAAGTTGTATTTGTTTTTTTTAAATTTTTTTTTTAGTTGTTAATTGACCTTCATTTATTCATTTATTTGTATGCAGTGCTGAGGATTGAACCCAGTGCCTCCCACTTGCGAGGCAAGCGCTCTACCACTGAGCCACAATCCCAGCCCCTTAAGTTGTATTTGTAAATCAACACTTACAGGATGTTTCATCCCTACTACAGGTCATGAAAAAAGAGCCAAGAACAGCAGAAAATCAGACATGGATCTTATGTATGCACTGGAGATGTGTGTGTGTGCATCCTCTCATCCCCATCCTAAAGTAGGGAAACTAAAACCTAGTAACAATCCTGTCACAAGTCTATAAATTATGTAACATATTACAAATACATTTTTGTTTCATCAGTGAGCAGTTTTTGTTTTTGTTTTTAGTTTCTATTTTTGGTTTTGGTTTTGATTTTGTATTTTTAAAATGATTGTGAACACTTAAGTTAGGAAAGCAAAGATCCAACTTTGCAGTAAAAGCATTTCCCATGAACGCGTCTAAGTTACAACAGCAAGCAGGGAGTTTCAGGCTTGTTAAGATTGTTTTGCTTTCCCAGGAATCCTTTTATTTTTTCCTTTTTTCCCATCAAAGCCAAGTCAATAAAATGTTTGAATACAGTTAAGTCTTGTTTAGTAACAAAAATTACATATTTAATGCTGAAGTTATAATTTATGTTTCTGAAAAATCCCTAAAACCAGGATGATGTATTTTGTCACACATTAGTGTCTTCATTGGAAGATTCACAACCATTTTGATGGTATTTGTGAGATTTTAGCTGCTGCTTTCTCTCTTTCTCCTTTTGTTCGTGTGACTTACTTTTTATCAGGAAGACTTATTTTTAGAATCATTCCTTTAAAATTTCATTCAGCCTTTGACAGCTCAGCTCTAATTTTTAGATTTCATTTTAATGGTTATGATATATCTTCCAATATGTTACCAGGAATATTCAATCTAGTATCACTTGACAGCGTAAAAGTAAGTGGCTTGTTGTACTCCACAAATCTTTTCATTCAGAAAATGACTTAGTCAGTTATTTTTCTTTTCTCTCCCTCCATCTATCTCTCCTTCTTGTTCTTTTCAGCCCTTGGCACATTGTTCTGTATTTAATTGAGCACTTTTGCCCACTAATGTTTAGGAAAACTAATAGACATATTCAAATACACATTTTTTACCTTATATATAATGGATAAAATGGTTTTCTTTCTGTGATATTTCCTTCCTTTCTTTCTTTCTGAGTAAGGAAAACATATAAACTAACTATAAATGCTGAAGTAAATATTATTATTTATCATAAAGCTTTAAATACAGTATAATTCTAACTCTCACATCAAGCCTATGCCATAGATAATGCTGTTATAAACATTATACTGATGAGGAAACTGTGGCAGCATTAATATTAAGTATAAGGCAATGTGGTTAGAAAGTGACAGAAAAAGGAATCTGGTTCTAGCAGGATTCATCTTCATTGCTAAGCTTGATTCTAAAGTGAGGAGCACTTTCTGAGGAGCAAAGATATTGCTTATCTTTCTCTTTCCTTTTGTTATTAGAGCATCACAGTTGGGTTCTACATACACAGAAGTTGGGTTCACTGTGAGAAAATCATACATGCATGGAATTTGATTTTACTCCATTTCTGGGGCAGTCCCTCTTCCCTCCCCTCCTCACCTCCACTATTCTCCGTTCTCTACTGAGGGTGAAATTCCCTGTGGCATGTTTACATATGCACATAATATAATTTTGTTACATACATTCTGCATTTCCTACTCTTTCCTGTCCTTTCCTCTTCCTTCTTTATCTCATTTTATTCCTAATCTTTCTTATATCTTTATGATACTCACTCCCCTTCCCATTTTCTCCTCAGTTTTCTCTGGCTTTCACATAGGAGAGAAAATATTTGACCCCTAAATTTCTGAGTCTGGCTTATTTCACGTAGCATGATGTTGTTTCTATCTATCCATTTACTGGCAAATGCCATAATTTCATTCTTCTGTATGGTTGAGCAAAACTCTATTGTGCAGATATACCACATTTTCTTAATCTATTTACTTCTTGATGAACATCTAAGCTAATTCTGTAATTTGGCTATTGTGAGTTGTGCTAATATAAATATGGAAGTTGCCGTATCACTATGCTATGCAAATTTTAGTTGCTTTTAATATATATTTTAATAAAAACACATGCACATGTATATAGTGGGCACTATGTTTAATTTTACAAATACAATCACTGAGGCTTACTAGAACTAACCTCTTATATGAATGATAAAAGAATCTGAGATTCAGCTGGGCCTGGTGGCGCAAGCCTGTAATCCCCGCACTTAGGGAGACTGAGACAGGAGAATTGCGAGTTCAAAGCCAGCCTCAGCAATGGCGAGGCGCTAAGCAAATCAGTGAGACCTTGTCTCTACATAAAACACAACATAGGGCTGGGGGATGTGGCTCAGTGTTTGAGTGCCCCTGAGTTCAATCTCCAGTACCAAAAAAAAAAAAAGAATCTGAGATTTAAATAGAAGTTACCCAACTCCAGGAAATATGCTTATTTTTCAGCATACTTTCACAGAGAGCACAACCCACAAGTAGATTAAACTGGCATTTTGAAAATTTCAGGCTGCAAAATATTTAGGAAGAAGAAAATAACAACAGTGTACTTAGTGCATGCATAGAAATGCTGAGCGCTCTGTTTGCTTTGTAAGACTGAGACTTAGGATACTATGTAAACACGACTGTAGACAGATGCCTTTCTGATTAGGTCTTCCTTTGCAACCTGTAAATTTTTTTCCATCAGTTCTCTTTTTTAAAATGTTGATCACTTTTGTCTTGAGAAAGACTTGACAAGATTAAAATAGATATATGGCTCCATGGAGGAAGTTTCTATAGTAACAGAAACACATAAAAGGCAGAAGCATAAAAAAGAAAACAAGTAATGCTCCATCCACACTAAAAGATATATTTATTCTATTTATATATCCAATACCATGGTGGATTCAATGTTAATCCCTATTTTCAACATTTTTGAGCTAATGTGTCTTAAAAGTTCATATATTGCTGCTCTTGATACATAATTGATATTTGCAGTTTTTATCACCAAGGGGAATAAGGGACAGGTGAAAAAGCGTTTGACAGTCATTCAAATTCTCCTATGCTTTTCTCAGAGCCTCTAACTAGCAATCCTTTCACCTTGTGCCATCCCCATACCAATTTCCTAGGGGGTCTGAATTCTACAACATGTCCTTGGGCACTCCCCCCTGCTCATTTGTGCTCACTCACTGCACTTATCACCTGATGTGAAGACCCACTTACCTGTGCAGCCTTCATGTAGCTCAGTTTGACCCAATATGGTCTCTATTCCTTGCAAAATGTTCCACTGGCTCCTAGACCTTCAAGTTATCATTCAAAAACACCTATAATGGTCCCCATTTATTTTCTATATATTTCTTTAACTTTCACTTTTTTTGAAACCTAGTTATATTCCAAGAAATATTAGCCCCTTTTAAAAGTGTTGACTGTGTGTGTTGGGTTGTATGTGTGTGTGCGCGCGCGTGTGTGTGTGTTTGAGTGTATGTGTTTTTATTCTCCATTGTCTGGGATGGCCTGAATTCCTTATCTGCCACTGCAATTTCAATATTTTTTATCTTCAGAAATTCCACTCTCTTCAAGACTATATATCACACACACAAAAACTCTTGCTTCAGTACCAATGTACTAGAATTCCAGGAATTCTTTACTTTCGTGAGATATTTGCTTACTTGATTTATTCCCTCTACCTTCACCACTACTCCTGTTCACTTGGGTTATTTAGCAAGTATTTCTACATTATAAGTCCAAGATATTTTCTTTCCTATCTCAACCGCTCCTCCAACTTATTTTTCTTTGCGTACTACATCTCAATAAATGCCTTCCTCATCGCCAAGCCAGGTCAAAATTTAAAAACATTCTTTGATTATTTTTTTTCTCCACTTTGATCTAACCATCAGCAAGTCCTATAACAAGCAGGCACATAGAAGTATTTAGACCATACTAACACATTTTTATTTAATTCTGAGTATAATTAAAACACACTGGAAGCTTTTGAACAGTGTAATGGATTTGACTGTTGAGTGTACCTGTGTTGTTAATACATAGAAAACACTAGGAGGAACAGGAAAGCATAGCAGGTTATTTCATTATCAAAGTGAAGTGTAACATTGGTAGACATGTGCCTGATTGTAGTAGAGTAGATAAAGAAGGATACAGGTCAGCATGCTCATTCCAATATGTCCACTCAAGTAGTCTTGCTGACTCTAAAACATAAGGAGCTCACTTTTGCTTTAAGCTTCTCCCTTTGGTCCTGTGCCTTTGATGACATTCCTCATTTCTTTTGTAGGGCATCAACTTACCTCATTGTAGTCTATTCAAAGATCGGCTTAATTCATTTTCACTCCTGATTAGTAACAATCTTTTCCACACTCTGATTTTACCTAATATGTGTGTATATCACATCACAATATCATGCACAGATGTACTTGCATATATATAATATATGTATATATGAAATGAATATATTATGTTATATATTTATTTATTTCACTACTTTGACAATTGGATGATCCAAAAGGTGGATATTTGGTTGTCTTATCAATCCAAAGTCCTAGCATTTACAATAATGGAAAGTAAATGATAATTTTTACACAATAATTGACTGATAAAAATAGATGTTTTTAACCTCAGAGCTTAAAAAAGAAGAATACATTCAAATGAAGGCAACTTTTCAAAATTGAGGCTTATAGAAAGTAAAGAAAAATAAGGATATAATCAAATATTTCAAAACCTGAAATAACTTTTAAATTCTAGGACTATACTACTTTTTATACAATATAGTAAATAATCAATTTGTGTATGTATGTATGAATGCATGTGTTTGTATTATAATATATTTTATATATATGTATGTGTGTATATATATGTATGTATGTATATATACATATATGGAGAAACAACAGGGTAGGGATTGGGTTGAATCTGATTCAAGCCTCATTAACTTATTTTTAACCATTTTGTGATTTTGAAAAGGCTACATGAGCATTTGAATCCTAGTTCTTCATTCTGTTATGTTATTCAAATGATATTTCTCTTTCAAAGTTTTGGGAGGAGTTATGAAATCTGTAAAGAATATGCCTAATAGCAAACACATACCACAAGAAAATTAAACATTTGAGAGTTTTGTGGTGATGTTGTTTGGGTAGTGGTATTTGTATTGATTATCTCTGATTCTTCTAGGTCAACAGCCTGTAATTTGATCCATCTAATGATGGATCAAATACTATAATACTATAATTAGCTCTCAAATGATGGATCATATGTCAGCTTGGTATATGGTAAAATCACAACATGAAAAAATTACACAATTTATATAAGATGAATTTATTTTATTAGCAATAAAATGTGTTTCTATATATCATAATAAATCACGTCTGCTTGTAAAGCTGCTGAGCACAGTGGCACATACCTGTAATCTAAGTGATTTTGGAGGCTGAGGCAGGATGATCACAAATTTGAGAACAGTCTCAGCAACTTAGACCCTCAACATCTTTATAAGAGCTTTTCTCAAAATTTGAAAGTAATAAATAAATAAAAAGCAGTGGGAATGTAGTTTAATAATCAGTAACAAAAAAATAAAAAAGAAACAAATTAATTAAATCATACCCATTCCTTTTCTTTTGAATTTCATTATGAGTTAACTCGATCATACTAATTTATACTATATTTCTGTTATCTGGTATTGATTACGTGTGTGTATACATATATATATATATATATATATATATATATTTTAGTAACAAATTACTAAAATTATTTCATTACTAATATTTTCCACTAATTTCAGATGCAGAGTTAATTTACATTAATCTCATCTTTTTTCTAACTGCAAATATGCTTTGTGCAACATACTTAGGGCATGTGTTTTAGCCTCTGCAGCACAGAAATTTTTCCACACAACTCCAACTGTCAGAATGCAGTCATTTCCCTTTATGTGGGAGTGTTGTCTGACAGCCTAATGGATAAATGACATATTTAAACAATTTTACTATATTAAAATTTTTGTCTTAAGTGTTTTGAGGTTACCTTGTTCCCTATAGTAGATGACATATTTTAGAAACTTACAGCTGATGTTCACTGTTTAACCTGTCAATTTTAGTTTCAGAAACTAGAGTATTCAGAAGTCGGTGTTATAAGCACAGCTTTTTATATATTTTTACACCTTGGTTCTGATTTCTTGATTTAATAACTTGTAGGATTCTATCAAATTTTGTACCCAACTTGAAAAATTAAACTTAATTATTGATATTGCCTTTTTAATTTAAAAGATTATTATGGGCAATTCAAGTTAAATACATCCTGTGAATGACATTCTTAACTAAGAACTCTCAGTCTTTTGGTTACTCTGGTATTATTTTTGTTCCACTTCTGAATGCTGAAGCTAGCTTTTTACCACATTGGTTCTCTCTTCCACTTCCTGAAATGTTCATATAATGCAGATTTGGTGTTCTTTTCTCTATTATTTATTCTTTACTTTCCTCTCACCCCCAGGAACTGCATTTGTGTTCAAGTGTTTAACAATCATCTCCGTGTGAATAAAAATCCTTTTATGAATTATAAAAACACTTTTTTTTACAGTCTACATCTGGATATAGTCCAATGCTCTGTATGTAAATAACTTCTGTTCAGAAAGAAGGACTCCATCCTGGAGCAATGAACAGAAAAACAACTTTGACAACATCAAAATTTTGACCCTGGTCTTTCTAAATCATTTGTAAAGTCATGATGGTGGTAAATTCAGAAAGTAAGCAATTCCATTATCTGTGATTGATGTGTGTCAATTTATCGAGTTGGATTTCTCTCATGAAGTCACCCTTATATGTGTATATATGTTTCCTCTATATTAAATATGGAAATGCATATAATGTATTATATTGAATATAAGATGCAATTGATTTTAAATGATGCAATGGTTTTAGGTATTGTTAAGAAATATATAGTCCATTAAATTAATTATGACAAATCATCTATTCAAAAATTTTCAATTTTTAATATACAAAATATGAAAAAAATTGACATGGGTTAATGTTATAGCTTGGATGTAAGATGTCCATCAAAAGCTCATTTGTGAGACAATGCAAAAGGTTTAGGGAAGAAAGATTGGTTATGAGAGTCTTAACCCAATCAATGAATTAATACTATGATGAAATTATCTGAGTGGTGACTAAAGGCAGGTAGAGTGTGGCTGAAGGAGGTAGGCATTGGAGGCATGGTTTGGGGGTATACACATTTTGTATCTGGTGAGTTGAGTCTCTCTCTGTCTGTTCACAGATCATGATTTGAACTGCTTCCTTCTACCACACTCTTCTGCTGTGATGTTCTGCCTCACCACAAGCCCCAAGGAATGGAATCAGTTGTCTATGGACTGAGACTTCTGAAACCATGAGCTCCCTAATAAACTTTTTCTCCTCTACAATTGTTCAGGTCACATCTTCTAGTTACAATAGTGAGAAAGCTGACAAAATCAGTTTATCAATATTAATAAAATAATATTGAAGAGAAACACAAACACATACCCATATTATGGAGTGAAATATCAACTAAGAAAAGATTGCCTTATGACCTTTAATGTTAAAGGTGAGCTATTTTTGAGACAGATTATTGCAGATATATGTGAAGTACAAGTAAAGCAGAGAATTTTGGTATATTCTCCTACCAGAATGATATAAAAGGTAACTGAAGAACACAAATAAAGATGAGATGAGTGACATAAGCAAGACAGTGGAATAGAAACTTTGAACCTTCCTTCCTAAATAAATCAAGTTGACAAGAATGCATGGACAAACTTCCTTTGTGAGAAATCCAGAAATAAGTGAAGAGCTTCTTGCATTCTGGGTAGTCTGGAAAACAACATAACCCTGACTCCTAGCACAGTATCATATTATCATAAGGCATTTAGATCCCAAGTGACATTAGAGAATTTTCCTGGAAAATTGGACCATACATTCATTGCTTTGATTGTGTCCTATGGATGTTCAATGTTCTGGCTCTGTTTCACAGTTGCAAAGCACTGACAGGAAAGCAAATAAATACTCTAGATGGTTGGGATAAGTGAAAACAGACAGCTCTGACTAGTGTGAAGTTTTAAAAGATGCCAAGATCTCTGATAGGTGTATAGGTAAAGGTCTTCTCTCCTAAGCCAATTGATAAAGACTAAGAGAGGTGGCTTTCTTCCTAACATGCAGATAGTAGTATAATGAATGAAAGCAAAGCAAGAAACTGAAATCTTTCAAACAACAGAAGAAGACAAACCTCCATAAATGGATCTTAGTAAAATAGAGATATATGACTCATTTGAGAAGACAAAAATAACTATCATAAAAATGATCAATTGTGTCAGGAGAACAATAAATTAACTAAGTGTGAATTTTGATAAAAAGATAGAAATATTTTAAACATACCAAATGGAAATCTTCCAGCTGGAAAATATAACTGAACTGAATAATTTACTACAAGTGCTCAATAGCAGCCTAGAGCAGACAGAAGAAAAGACCTCAAACTCAATGATAGGTCACTGGAAATTATCTAGTCAAAGGAGCCAAGAGAAAAACAAATGAAAAATATGTTTCCTGCAGAAAGCCGCAGGACCTTTTGGGACATTAGGTAGAAACAAGTGCACTCATCTGGCAGCCTCAGGAGAAGAAAAAGAAAGCTGCAAAAATGATTTAAACAAAACATGCCACCATTTATCTAACTTGGGAAAATCAAAGAGGCCATCTAGATCCAGGATTCCAACAGTTCACACATAAATGAATTCCAAAATACTACGTTCAAACTGTCACGTTTAGAGACAAAGATAATTTTCAAAGCATCAAAAGAAATGTGTTCTTAGGACTATCAGTAGATTATTTTTGGCATAAACCTTACAGGTCAAAAGGGAGTGATCTGTAATATTCAATATTCAAATTGCTGAAATAATAAATCCCTGCCAAACCAGAATAATATACGAGCAAAACTATGCTTCAAAAATTAAGGAGAGAGGAAGATTTTCCCAGACTAACAAAAGCTGAAGAAGCTCATCAGCACCAGACCTGTCTATATGAAATGATAAAGGGAGTTCTTTCAGTTGAAACAAAATGAGACTGAACAGCATTACAAAATCATAAAAATCACTAGTGAAGTTAAGTATGGACAGGTGGAGAATGTTGTGATACTGTAATGGTGGCAGGTGTGACACTTATAATGTTAGCACAGTAGATGAGAGATAAAAATATCAAAAGTGAAGACAACTATGAAAATGAATTAAGACATACACTAACTAAAAAGATGAAAACTCATGGCGTCAATAACAAAGTATATGTGAAGGGTAAAGGAGTAGAGATTGTGTATGTAATTTAAGCTAAGTCCCTGGCAATTTAAAATAAACAATTATGAGATCTTTTTTTTCAACCTTATGGTACCTGTAGAGGCTAAACCAAAAAGAGAAAAGCATCAAAGCCTACCAACACAGAACCAATGAAACATAAAGGAAGGTAGTCAGAGGACAAGAGAGAGAAAAGATGCACAAGACAGAAAACCATTAACAAAATATCAACTGCCATTTTAAATATCAATAAATTAAACTCTCCAATCAAAAGATAGACTGGGGCTGGGGTGCAGCTCAGTGGTACAGCACTTGCCTAACGTGTGAGGCCCTGAATTCAACCCCCAGCACTATATATTCAAGAAAGATACAGTGGATTCTCTGTGCCCTTGCTCACTGTCCACTGGGAGCCATCACCAGCTGGTAGAAGCTATCTATCTTCCCTAGCTGTGGCCTCCTTCATCTTCTAAGTTAGCAAAGGCAAATAATTTCCTCTTAGCTTAAACATTCTTGCTTCCAGCTGGAGAAAGCTCCTTAGTTTTAAGGGCTCATGTAATTTGATTAGTCCTATTTGGAAAAATCATGTATTATGTCAGTCTTTTAAGCTCATAAACTTAAATACAGTTTCAAAGTCCATTTTGCCACATAATTAAATGTATCCACAGATTCCAAAGACTATAGTGTGGACACATTTGAGAGGGTAATTCTGGAACATAATACACACACACACATATGCATGCACATATATTTATGTACACAAGCATGTATATACATACATTGTATAAAATGTTTAAAAATCAGAAATAACTTAGAAATACTGGCCTAATATGAGGTTAACACAATAAGTTTGAGTGCTTTGTTTCCTCTTCTAACTCTACAATTGGCACCCTCTTCTCATCCAATATCTACTGAAATAACTAAAGTTATAATATTCAGTCTTCTGTACTTCATTACCAAGTTAGCATCCAGAATGGCCCAAATCACATTGTATATGCTTGAAGGGAACCCAATCACCTACACCAACTCTGTGTCAACTAACTGTGTAAAAGTCCTGTCCTTGGGGATGCTTTTTTGTAAGTAACACTGGTGCCTATGTAGAATACGTGAACACTCTGCATGCTTGTTTGGTAAGTTCTTACACACAGTTAATGTGCAAAATAAAATATATATTTAAATCAAATTAAAATATTGTTTATTCACTTTTAAACAAATATTTCTAAAGCATCTCCTATGTATTCTGACAAACCTTTAGGAGGTACAGCAGTGGACTGAATGATGCATCTGCTCTGGTGGGATTTACATTTTAGGTATTACATTCTGCATGGTTGAAGAGTAAAGAACGCAAAGTTTTCTGAGCCTCTGGGTCAGTAGAAAATTCATGTTCTAGGAGGCTGCTCTTCCTTGAGAGACTGTGGAAGTTCTGTGACCCTTTACTCATACATGGCCTTACATATATCTTCCATTTGGGTGCTCCTGAGCCATATCTTTTATAATAATTTAGAATAGAAAGCAAGAACAAAAAATGTTTTCTTTCATTTTTCAAAATTAAACTTCTCCTATGTCAGCTGATAAAGAAAATTAACTTTAATAACATTGAATCTTAAGTCTCATTAAAGCAAAATTATGCTCGATTTTCCCTCTACCCGTGCTTCAAAAGTTAGTGATTTATTGCTGAAGACCATAGGTAAGAATTTAATGATTTTAAAGCTATTTTGTTTTGGTGATTATACTAACATAATCATGATCTCTTTTAATATTTTTACTCAGATTGTCAGATTCTTATAGAGGAGTCTTGGTCATGAGTCATAGTATAATATTATAGATAAGACTTAAAAGAGAATTATAGTGGATGATACACACCACCACATCCATACTTATTATGTCAGTATCATTAAGGGGAGTGTGCACTGGCAAAAGATAAACAAAAAGAATAATACGTCTCTACAAATAGTTAATAATTAGACTAATGTGGCTCTTGATTTATGTGAGATTTCATAACAGAGAGAAAGGTTGATTTTGTTGATAAAAGCTAAGTTGGAGCAGGAGATGCAGTTCCATGGTACAGAGCTCACTCAGCTAGCATGAGCAAGCCCCTGGTGTTGCTTCACAGCACTGTCAAAAATAAAAACAAACAACAAACATTTGGTTTATTGTATATTCACATGATGAAGGCTAATCTTACTCCAAACTACATATGTAAGCAATTAATAAATTTAGTAGACTATGGGTTAAAATGAAACAGGGAAAAAGTTGTAGATATTTTAATTAACATACATTTCCCAAACCTAAGATTGGCAGAAATTTCTTAAATAGGTTATGAAAAACAAAAGTTTGACACATTATATAAAATTAAGAACCTCTCTTCATGAAATTATACTGTAAAGCAGAAAAACAAAATAAAGCACGCAGAAACACAAGCCATGGTATCAAAGAAGATATTTAGGATACATATTGTCTATAAAGTACTCATATCTTCATTATGTTGAAAATATACACAGAATTTTTAAAAATTAATTTGAAAAAGATTGGAAATATAAAAATAAGTGGTATCTACAATTGAAGTGGCACTTCACAAAATAAGAATATAACAATAGATAAAATGTTGATGAACATATGATAATCAAAATAAAACCTAACATGACATTATTCTGCAATCACTAGGGCATGCTCATACTTTGATGTAGGAGGGTAGGTGAGGAAAACTGATAATACAAAATGCTGGGGAGGAAACAGAGTACTTAAAACTAACTAACATATATTATTGGTAAGGATAGTAAGTATCCCAATAACTCTGCCTCAATAAACATACGCATATGTGTGAGTCAGAAATTCCACAAGCACATACATAGCAATGCACACAATACACACCAAGATATTTTCAGTAATACTTATAAAAGTATTAATAGTAGTATTTCCAAAATGGAAAAAAATACTCATCACAAATATAATGAATAAATTAATTTTGAGATACTTATAATCATTATAACACAGTGATTAAACATATAACTCTATATAGTAATTTAAATAAACTAATTAATCTTTACAAAATGTATAGATCTTTTACAAGAACCTGAAGCACTATGAGGAAGTATGATTAAGTTTTGTGAAGTTCAAAAAGAAGTGAATCGCAGGCCTAGCAAGGGAAAAGTCTGACAAGATCTATGTGAGTACTACTTTTGGTATATTGGAACTATTCTAGCTTTTATATGGGCATTGGTTGCATGAGTGTGTTCATTATAAATTTAGTGATAACTACTTGTGTATGATTTATTACTTTAAATGAATTTATGTCTATGTATTTGCATTTGTAGTTTACTTCATATGATAAGAAAAAGTTCAGACTTTGGACTTGTTCTAGCCAAGTAAGGTTTAACATCTGAGTTTGTTTCTTCATGTGTAGAATCAGGAAAATATTACTGAATAAAAATATCTGTGAATAAGAAAATACTGCTAACAGTTTTTACATGTTTACTATATGCCAGACTTTGTGCATGATTTTCAGAATTTCAGCTCGCACTCATAATCACATGATTAGGATAGTGCTGTTGTTTCATTCTTAGAGATGAAGACATGCAGACTCAAAAGTAATTAAGTACTTTTCCTATATTCTTGTAACCAGTAAGAGGCAAAGTGATGAATATTTTTCTATACTATACATTATAGTCTCAAATATTATATTCAATGGCATGATGCCTTTATAGTATGATCTGGTTGAAAACACTTAAGTGCAATTAGTAGAGCCACAGCTCAAATTGGCACAGGCAAATGGTGGAGATTTTATATACTTGAATGAATTTTGCAAGATAGATGAGAACTTAGGAGTCAACAATGTCTGTAATAAAATAATAGGGTTGTGACATGTGCCTCATTGTTTATGGTTAATTCATAGAGAATTCTTTGCTCATTGGCTTGGATCCTAGATCCACCCTTTAGACCAGAGTGCCATTCTTCTATGACTGGTAGTTATTTTGAAACAACATGGTCAAAGAGGAATTGCTATTTAAATATATGCTTTAGCGTTACATAGATTGCATTTGCATATTAGCAATGAGTTCTGGAGAAACAAAGAATATATGTCTCTCACAAACACTAGCAAAAAATTTAAAAAATCAACTATTATGATCATTAAGTTTAGAGGAAAATATTTTCCTCTTGTTTTCTAAGCCATTCTGATATTTTTAAAAATGTATTTTTTTTTTTTGTTCTTTGGGAAACTTGAGGAAGTCAGTTCCTAAGCCCACATGATGGAGAGTTGGGGCTATGTTTTCTTCTAGTAAGCACAGAGTCTCTGGTTTAATGCCTAAGTTCTTGATCCACTTTGAGATGAATTTTATGCAGGGTGACACATAGGAGTTAAATTTTATTCTATTACATATGGATTTCTAATTTGCCCAGCACCATTTGTTAAAGAGATTATCTTTTTTTCCCATGTATGTTTATGGAGGCTTTGTTTAGTATGAGGTAACTGTATTTATGTGGGTTTGTCTCTGTGTCTTTTATTCTGTACCTTTGGTCTTCATGTCTGTTTTTGTGCCAATACCATGCCATTTTTGTCACTATAGCTCTGTAGTATAATTTAAGGTCTGGTATTGTGATGCCTCCGGATTCACTTTTTTCCCTAGGATTTTTTGGCTATCCTAGGCCTCTTGTTTTTCCAAATGAATGTCATGACTGCTTTTTCTATTTCTATGAAGAACTCTTTTGAATTTTAATAGGAATTTGCATAAAATCTGTATAAGTGCTTTTGGTAGTATGGCCGTTTTGACAATATTCATTTTGTCTATCAAAGAACATGGGGGAGATTTTCATCTTCTAAAGTCTTCTTGAATTTCTTTCTTTAGTAATCTGTAATTTTCATTCTAGAAGTCTTTCACTTCTTTTGTTAGATTGATTCTCAATTTTGTTTTTAGGCTATTGTGAATGGGATAGTTTTCCTAATTTCTCTTTCAGCTGATCCATCATGAGTATATAGGACCATAATTGACTTACGGTTGTTAGTTTTATATCCTGGTACTTTGCTGAATGCTAAGTGAAATTAACCAGTCCCCCCCAAAAAGGCTGAATGTTCTCTCTGATATGTGGATGCTAACACACAATGGAGGGGGAGAGAATAAAAGATCATTGGGTTAGAGGGGAATGAAGGGAAGAAAGGGGATTGGAATAGGAAAAATAGTAGAATGAATCAGACATAACTTTCCTATGTTCATATATAAGTAGACAGTCAGTGAAACTCTGCATCATGTACTACCAAAAGAATGGTATCTAAATTAGAATAACTTATACTTCATGTATATATAATATGTCAAAATGCACTCTACTGTTAAGACCAGAGATGATACCAATGTTGAAAATAAAGATGGGTCCTCATTCCCCTGGTGTTGAAGATTGAACACCCAAGAAACACCAAGGCAAGAGCAAAAAGTTTTATTTAAAGGACAGAATATATAGCGAGAAAGACAGAAATTCCTCTGTAGAAGAGGGGGTCCAAGTTGGTACCTAAGGGAGTGGGAATGTCTTGCCCCTTTTATAGAGTTCAGATTTCCTTTGTTCTATTGCCCCCTCCTTCCATCCTGCTTCTGGTGACCAAAAGGTGGAGCGCTTCAAGGGCGGAGAAGGAGCCATCCAGGGGTACAGGCAGGAAGGGAGCAGCTCAAGGGGCTTCACTCTTCCTGACACAATCATTCATTACCTACACTGACTGTCCTTTTGACCCGGCCTCACTGTCATGTACATACATGCATATGATATAACAATATGCAATATCATTCCCCAGTGCTTCCTTTTCTCAGCCCTCTCAGGTCTCTTTTTTAATTTTTAAAATTTGTTTTTTTACATATAATCCCTCTACCAGATTCCTTTAGTCATTTCCACAGCAAATGTTGTGGATATTGTTTCTACTTCTACAGTTCTCAGAATTTGAGACCCTTTTAAATGTTTTCCTTAAAACATTGTCTGTGTCTGAAAAGTCTAGAGAAATTAGGAAGATTAAACTATCCCTCTGTGCGGGAGGCACATTCTTCTCCCATTGTCTCCATTTCCTCCAGAATAGGAAGAAAAAGAGATTCATCGGGTGGTAACGACAGTAAGTACGGCTTGCTCTTGATGACATTTTCGTAAATCATACATGACTTCCTCTTTATCTTTGTCATCAGAGTATATTTCCAAATATGACAGAGGGCAATGTCAGAAGTGGAAGTCAGACTGATCATAGGATTGCCCCTACACCAGTGCTCCAGAGCATGTCCCTGTTTGAATATGAATCTCAAAATCCAAATCCAAAGACAAATAAATCTTTTACTTATTCATTATCAGAGATTAGGCCTGTGGGTTGTGATAATCTACAGCTCACTCTAATACCTTAGTGGCCTAAAGAAATTAATGTCTTCACAAATTAAGTCAGAACAGTGGGGGCCATATTAGAACAGTGGTTCTGATCCTTCACTACACATGAGAAATACAGTGGCAGCCCTTAGAAATACAATGCCAGTCTCCATAACAGACCAATTAAAAGATAATCTCTGGGGGCACGTTTTAGGAATTGAATTTTCTGAGATAGTTCCTAGGTGGTTCAAGATTTCCCAAAATATTACTTAGGCATTAGAGAAATGTTATACAAATATACAAATCTTATCTCCTTCTACATTATTATATTAATACTAGGAAGCATTTAGCTTAATAAAGAAAATTTTCTTTTCTATTTACTTTAACACATTCTGGAAATACTGCTGATTTACATCATTTGAATTTTTAAACAGAGTGTGGGGGGAGAAAAGGTTTTGATCTTTCTCCTCTTCAGTTCACTAATGAAGCTGAGCACAAATGCTGTGTCAAACCTCTGCTTTTTTTCATTTATCTCAGCTGAGTAAAGATAAAATGTACATCAGTTAGGGAAAGGGAAAAATACTGAAAATGCTGAACTTGCTTTTACTATAAGTAGATCCAATTACTTTCCTGGCTATTTTACACACATAAAAGGTATCTGATGCTCAAGCAAGTTTCAAATTACAGGCACAAGCTCCTCTTGCTTGTAAGACTTAATCACTTGTGGTAGTGTCATTTCTTGGTCAGAAACGTGCTTTGTCAGCTGACAATGTTTTTTTCTAAGGATAAATGAGACTCCCTTATTTATAATATGTCTATACACATATATTTAAATACACATGTGTACATACAATCTTTGTCTTGAAAATGTGATAATTATTTCACAAAAGAATTCTAATTTTCTTCATTTAAATGGGCTTTTACTCAGAGATATTTTTTAAATAAATGATGAGTAAAATCAAAATGTTTTAAGTATAAGAACTTTAAGTAGAATTCCAATACTAAAGTATGTAGATCTTGTATTCATTCATTACATGCATATCTGTGATGATGTTAAACATATATTAGTTTCTTAGTAAGGTAAAATGAATAATATAATCATTATAAAGGCCCAGTAATGACAATAAATACACATTTCTGAATTTCTGGGTGGATACATCAAACTAGGAATTAGAAAAACAGATAATTTCATTTGTACTCATAATTATAAAAATACTCTGGTGAAAATCAAACAGTGGACTTAAGTTTTTTACTTCTCAATAGCCACTTTCCTTGCAAATATTCACAGTTCCACAAATTCAGTATAACTTGTACATGACTGAAACAAAATGAAATTATAGATTCAGAGAGATACTTTTATTTCAATCCCATTTCACATCTTAAGATGCAGATTGTGAGATTTCTACTCAGGGGAAAAAAATCTTGAAACCTTTATTGAATGGTGGACATAGTTATTTCAAGCTAAGGAATTTTTTCCCAATTTAAATATAGGCCATGTAGTATGTAGTTTCTACACCACAGTATTTCATGGGAATAGTTGAGAAAATTCTCAAATATATTAAATATTGACTGTAACCAGGTCATTTCTGACAAGCACTAAAAGGGCAAATTTCTGTTAATACTAGGACTCATCAATCAATATTAATGCTGATATAGTGGTGTTGAATCAGGATCAATCAATGAAGTATAGCAGAGGCCGTAGAAACAGACAATTTTAGTTGATGATGGACAATGCTCATTAGGTCAGTAAGGAAAGAAGGGACAGTTGAAACAAATGGAGTTGGAATAAAATGACATGGAGCAAGGACTGGCTCAACTCTGCAGTGCATCCCAAGTGTCAAAGTCAGCCTCAGCTGGGTGAAATTTGAGAGTTACAAAACATCAACAACAAAAACAAAGAAACCAAAGGAAAAAAAAATCTAGAAAATACTTTGTATAAAATGTAACTGAAGTCTTTGATCACATGGGGTCTTAAAAATTTCCTTCACAATGGATAAAAATGTTGATTTTAAAGAAAAGATCCATATATTTGAATAAGCTTAACGAGCAAATGATGGAAGATGCCAGAAAATAAAAACATTAGTTATTTTTGGATTATAAATCTTAATATCTTTTTAAAAGTTTTGATTTTCTTTATTTGACCAGAAAAATCATTCATTGATTTCTTCCATTATTCCATCTTTATTCACTTCTGCATTCTCAGGGTCTTGACTACATTCCAGTGCGGAAATAGTGCTTAATATCTATTACAGAAGGGGACTTTCAGATGGCAAGATTTCATTGTAGGAAAAGATTTACCGAACAACAACCACAATCTGAAAAATAATTTATTAATTTTGCTATGAGATTATATCACCTTTGAATGAACAATGAATACTTATAAAACAAATAGACTACATGATGAAGAAAAATCATAATTGCAGGAGATAGATGAGAGTT
The DNA here is from genome assembly GCA_028644305.1 of Xerus rutilus. Taxonomy (NCBI): domain Eukaryota; kingdom Metazoa; phylum Chordata; class Mammalia; order Rodentia; family Sciuridae; genus Xerus; species Xerus rutilus. Next base: position 13,889,098 of record CM053405.1, on the reverse strand, counting down.
ATAAATAGTGGCAATAATTTTAAGAAATATACAATTAAACACCTAATTAAAGTATATGATAATAAAGATGTATAATGAAATAATATCTTATTTTTGATAAGGGAATCTCAGCAATGTTTCAAAAATTTAGGAGTTTACATAGTTATTTTGTCTGTGAGATTTTGCTAAGAAGAAATTAATGGAAAACTTACCTTTAATTCCCTGAGTAAATAACTAAATTGATTTTCTTTATATATGCACTTGAAAATTACTTTATACTAATTTATGTTTATTTAAAATAAAATTAAAATATATATATGTGACCTTCATACTTTTGTAAATGTTCAGTTTCATCAGTAGAGCATTATGTTAATCATAATAAATTAATATTATGTTTTTCATTTAATTCTAATTCTTCATAATTTAATTATGATAAACTAGATATTATCTCTGATTAAGAAGGTATATTGAAGTTGAATTGAATTTAAAAATGGATGGTGCCAATGTTCAGATGTTCAGTGCTTTGTATTTTGAGTTCAGATATAAAATAACATCTATCTGGGTGACAGTTAGGGCCCTCTGACTTCTTAACTGGCCTTGAATTATCTTCCACAGATGGTCAGGTTGTTAAGCAGATGGCAGTTTCCTTGACCTTTATAATCTTTGTTTTTCTCTTCATAATCACCTGAGCTTAAAATGGATCAAATTCACCAGTTTGTATAATTAGCTTTTATATTTCTATCATATGTCTACTGTAAAATATACTTAAATGAGTAGAAAAGAGTGCATTTCTTTGTAAATAAAATATTTCAATAAAATACATTTTCTGTTGAAAAAGGAACCTCAGAGTGGAGTAACTTTTCTGAATTAAAAGACATATGCATCCCCTAGTAGTGTGGATGAGGCAGACACATTTTCTTGTCCCATTTAATTAAACTGAAAGTTGCATTTTCACAAGGATGTGGTATGGAAGGGATGCTCAGAGAGATGCTAGCAGAATTAAACAGCCCATATACTATAAGGAGCATAGTGGCCTTTTTATAAGGGATCTGTGATTTGATCTGGCTACCCAGGATTGTTCCAGACTTCAATGTAGGCATTGTGTTCAGGGAGTTGCTCTTCATAGAAAACCTTAACACTAGTGGACGTTATGTGAGGTTATAGACTCGGACATTATGCCATGTTCCCTGGTCATGGTAATTCAAGTCCAAGAACTATATATTGGTGAATCATGTTAATTTAAAATTCTTTGCTGACATGTTAATGTTCAAACTTTGTCTCTAAGCAAAATGTGATAGTGTGTTTAGTCTGTTTAGGCTACTGTAACAAAATACCAAAAACAGGGCAGCCTTATAAATAATGAAAAAGTATTTCTCACAGTGCTGGAGTCTGGGAAATCCAAGGTACCAGAGTGTCAAGATCTGGTAAGGGTCTACCTCCTAGCTCATAGAGAGAATCTCTATTGTGTTCTCACAAGGTAGTAAGGGAGAACTCTGGACTCTTCATTCTATTATAAGGACAAATACCTTATTCATAAGGGCTCCACCCTCATGGTACAATCACTGAATGATGCCCCACCTCCAAATGCTATCACTCTGGGGATTAGATTTCAGCATTAATGCTGTAGGGAGATTCAATCATCAATCCACAATTGATAATATAACAATTAAGGATTTGGAGAATTTTTTAAAAATCTTTTACAAATATAAATTATTATAAGTCTTAGCAAAAATCTTCTAATCCAAGTATCACTATCTCACATACACAAAGCCCAGCAGTATTTTATAACAAATTCACTCAATAAGACAACATAAACTAAACAATCCACATTATTGTACTTACAGTCATACTCAAAATATGATTTTAATTCATTAAATTTTTTATTAACATGAGTTATAAATAATCATTATTTATAATTGAATTATGATTACATTGTTCTTAATAGTACGTAATTCTTAAATTGGGGATTTAGATGTAGCTTTTAGACTCATGATTTTGCAAATTTACAATGTGATCGCTATATAATTCAGTTGCATGCATTTGAAGACATATACATGCTAATGACTCCTAAATTAAAATAAAATATATTATATACATACTTATTATATGTACTTATTTTCCATGTCTATCACATTCTCTCCCTTGGTTTACATTTCCAAAAGCTGAGTTAGTATGTCTACTTTGCTGTCTCAGAGACTCCAAATTATATAGTTAGAAATCTTAATTCCATCAACAAACATGATCTTTTCACAAGTTCTTCTGTAAAATGATAGTATTATGTCTTTAGTTTAGGTCAAAATTATAGATGATTTTTTCTTCTTCCTTCTCATATATGCAAGATCAAAAATCTCTCTTTCTAATGCTTCTCACCACTTTTACTGCTCTTATTATAATTCAAGTTAGTGTCCTACACAGTGGCCATGGCAATTGTCTTCTACCTAGACTTCATGTTTTCTTTTTTTCCATCCGCATTACCAAAGTCTCTATAGAACAGTTAAAATGACTTATTAACGTTGTGAATTCTCTGCCCCAAATTTGCTAAAGGGAAATTAGAAATATTCAAACCCTTTGAAATTAGAATATATTCAAACGTCTTCCATAGCTTGCCTAAAAAATCATGAGAGATGTAGTTCTCTCCATTCTTAACAGCCTATCCATGTTATACCACTATTCATATTATTCATCTCTCCTTCTTACCGATGGCCAGAAAGATCACAAGTCTAAGTCATTACCCTGGGAGGCTCTGACTTAACCTGCCCCTGGGAGGCTCTGACTTAACCTGCCCATAAGGAGCTATTCCTCCTCAGACCTCATCACATGTTCTCTTCAGTCATCCCCTCCTCATATCCAGTTTTATTCATAGTATGAAATTAACTTTGTGTCTTTGTTTACTTAGTTCTTTTACTTCTTCAACCAGAGAATATGAACACTCGAAGGCCAGGGTCTTCATCTGAATTTTATCACCTTATTCTCAGCATCTGAATTAGCATTGTGCAGAAAATAAGCACTCCAACATATTTATTTGTAATGAATGATTAAAAACTAATCATTACTTATGAATATTTATGTTATTATTCTTTTTCCTTTC
>CM053405.1:13867222-13885531 GCA_028644305.1 Xerus rutilus | reverse complement strand
ATTTCTGTTTGTTTCTTTCTATTGAGACCAATTAATTATGATTTCTGGTTGCTTTTCTTTTACTGATACAAGTTAATACTGTTTTTGGCACTCATATGCAAGCTAAATTGAAAACTAGGCTTCATATACACCAATAAACAGAGAACATATGAATTAATTAAATGCAAGGTCATAGTAGTTCTTCATTTGTGTCTTAATTTTATGTCACTCCATGTTTTAAGTAAGAAGATATTTTAATTGTCTTCCAGGACATCAGAGAATCCACTTTTAAATGGCCTTTTACTTAAAGGACCTGAAGCAATAGTATGCTTCTGTCATAAGATTTGGGATGTTCATGACCAGTGAAGAAAGTATGATATGAGAAACTACTGGGTGGAGACATTTTGCATCATTAAGCCAAAATGAAAACTACTGAACTGCATTTTTTACTTCAATCCTCCAACCACATTGAAAAAGGAACATTCTGACGGCTTATTTTGAGGAGACTCTTGGCAACATTGCTCTGTACCATTTGAACCATCTTAAGGTTAGATTGGGACCTAGATTAAGAGAAGTGTCTTTGAATATGTGGGCTGTGATTTGAACTGTTGTAACACTTGACACCTATAACTAGATTTGTTTCTTTGTTTTATTTTTGGTCCAGTTAAACTCTTATTATGTAGAGACACAATGGTACACTCTTATGGAATATCCACAGCTTGGGTGCTTGTGATTTGGAAAAGAAGTCATATTGTCTTTTGTAAAAACAACAGAAAATCAATCTTTCTTTCTCTTTTTTTTTTTTGAAAAACTACTTCTGACTTGCCCTTGGACTCTGATAGACAAGCATCTGGTTATCAAAAAGTAAAAGAACAATGATAGCTTCATGAGAAATCTACTATCCATTGAGAATGATGTTTTAACTAATATCCAAAAGCAAATACTAAAGTAATATTAAAGAAGGGCTGAGGCTGTAGCTCAGTGGTAGAGTGCTTGCCTAGCACGTGTGAGGCACTGGGTTTGATCCTCAGCACTGCATAAAAATAAATAAAAAATAAAAGTATTGTGTCCTTCTACAACTTAAAATATTTTTTTAAAAAGCAATATTAAAGATATTCCTCACCTCATAGCTGTCAGTTAGTTTGTGTTTACAACCACCTCAATCCTCACTGAGGACACTCCAGAGCAAAGGATCTCTGGCTTAGAGATGTCAGAGATGACCTCCATTTCATGGAGGCTAATCTGGATATTCCTGAAAGTGTCAATTTGTTCTCATTATGCTATCTAGCATCCGATAAAGGAAACACAAACTCTGCTAGGTATGTTAAGCTCACTGAAGGTACTGTGACACAGAATATACTCACCTGACTTTTGTGGCTTACAACAAGTAAGAAACATGATTGGGGAAAGTATCTGTAAAATAAGTACCAGCAATACAGGCATTGACATATATTGTGTCTCTTTCATCTTTTATGCACTCATATATAATTCAATAAATATTTTTGAATCTGCTTATGACCTGTCTTAGGATCTGTGCCAGTTTGTACCAATATAGTGATGAGCTCAATCTCCACAGATTCTGATCTGATAGAATTTTCCTTTGTGTCTGTTTTTCTTAGTTGTATTAGTAGTAGTAATAGCAGTTATTGCTGCTGTCCTCAATTAGAAGTAAATTTGAGAAATTTGCCAGTATTTCAACTTTTGACAGGTTGAAAATGCAGAACTTTTAAGATCTCAAAATGTGAAATCCTGAGACTCTTATATAGGAGCTCAGTGGCTAACTCTGGGCTAAAAATATAGTTGAAACTTAATTTCAGCTAATTCTGGGCTGAAAACATAAATCTGAGACTGTTAATTTCTATTTTAGGTTCCATGACCTGACTTTGGATTAAAGCAACCAAATAAAAGTGAATATGTGATAGAGTGTCACTGATATAGTAAGGAAAAGAATTGTACAAGAGTTGGAATGAAAGCAGGGGCAGTTTAACTCGTTTCAAAAACATGTTAAAATTTTAATCTTTTGAGAAACATGGCTGCTTAACACACTGAAAATCCTGTTTTGTTTTGTTTTTTCTCTAAATCTACTCCAGCATATAAACATCTCAGCTACAAAGAGTATAACATAATGACTAGAACACAGGTTCTAAAACTAGATAAGTTGCATCCAACCCGCACCTCTCCCCAAGAAGTGCAGCCCAGACAACTCTGCAGAAGCAGCAAAGTTTATTGAGGAAATAGGCACACAGGCCAATCGATTGGGGTCAGCTCTCCTTTCCTTCAGAGAGTGACCCCAAAGTGAGGGTTTCAGAGTTTATTATAGGGTGGGCTAGCTACATGACTCAGGAAAACATTTGGCAGATATTTAAACTATAGTTTTTTATAGTTCAACCATGACAGCACCTCCTATGTCCCCTTTCAGTTCCTGGAACTTTAGGTAACTGGCCAGGGGGTTTGGCAGCCTATAGTATTGCCCTCCTCCCCATCCGTGAGAAGCAAGCATGGCAAAGCATTAATCACAGAAGCACAAAGAGCAGGTTAGCTGATATGTGCAGGCCTGAGCCAGAGAACCTCCATTTGGAGTTTGGATTTTAGAGATAAACACATTCAAATTCAGATCACACTGTTAACTCTGTGTCCCTGATCATAATATTACTTCTTTATTCTAGTTTTCTCATCTGGGATAAGAGAACACTGGGATGTCTATTTAATAGGTTTGTGATATCAGTTATATAATGCAAAATGGGCTGACATTTCTGATACAGAGTAGATTTTCAGTATGTATTAGTCATTAATTTTGCACATTTACCTAAAGGTACTAGACATAAATATTTACCTCGATATTAATTTTTGAAGTATTGTGATAAATTTATGGTATACAATCACTACATCCTGATGGAATGAGGCAATTTAGATCTTTGAGTATATTTCGCCATGCCACTTAAGACTCATGGAAATAACATTTGAAAGAAGTCATATTGTGAGGTGACCTATCACTGATTCATTTTGACAGTGGATGCTCAGCACATCATTATGAATACAGAATAAAGAAGAGCACTCTATCCTAAAGCAGCACCTCTAACTCTAGAGTTGATTTCCATATCAAACAACCCTGGACTTCTGTTGATTCCCCAGTTGCTAACTGACCACAGGCAGAACTTCCTAAGAAAGTTTTACCTTTACTCCTGCTAAGCATCATGCTGTGTTTTGACTTTGTAGATTTTTTAATCTAGCCAAGATAAATTATATCAGTTACATTTCACCTTGTCAAATTCAGCCTGTTTCTTAAAGCTGTGAAGACCTTGAGGCATCCTGATTCTGTCAGAATATTTTGATATAAAATAATCTTTTGTAAGAATTAATTATGTTTAACAAGTTTACTCTCTTGACAGAAATACTAAATATTTCTGAAACTGCAGACCATTTTCAATCTTCTGAAATGTATGATAATACAACAGTAACTGATAGGAGGTCTGAACCAAGTCAAATGCTTTTTAAAAATGTCAGTTTTCAAAACAAACCAAAAAAGTCAGTTTATAAAATCAGTATTTTGTTAAATAATATCTATTACTCAGATGTTCTCTCTGACCTTAGCCATTTTGTTCAAGGTATAATGCTCTGGGGTAAATTGATGTCTATAGACTGAGTCCAGTTTGGGTCAATGAAAGGTACTTGGAGAATGAACAACGAGAGAAAAAGAGTAGTTCTCTTATTATATCATTGCATTTGTATTAACTACATTGCTCCATCTGTGGCCAGAGATCCCAGACCTGAGAGTCTTTCCAGGTTCTGGTAATCTCTTGCCTTCATCCATGCTATAGGCGAGATACCTTTCATTGGCCCGCTTGGTCCTGCTTATACTTCTGTAATAGAACCCATAAATGTCTTAATTTTTTTTGCTGTACTGCTTTTTTCCTGCCAGAACAAGGGTATTTTTATTGAGTTATTTTTTTTTCCTTTGGTGCCTGGAATTTAAGAATGTATTATATCCAGTGATTATAATGAATAATATCCAGTGATTTTTTTCTATGGCATTTTATTGATGGTGTGGAAAAATATGATACGTATTACATAAGTTATATTAATCTTACTCTTCCATTTTTAGACAGTTTAAGAGAAATAAATTTTTATTTGTATTATTCACAAGGTCCCATGTAATGTTCTTACATACATTGATTACCAAATGAGTTTTCTGAAATCTCTAATCTGTAGATTAGAGATCCTTAGTCAAAGGAATTTCCTGTAAAAATAATCTATATAGATGTAGTAAACTAGGGAAGCAGAATTGCTATTTTCCCAAAACTCAAAGAAAACAGCAAACATAGAGATGGATGAAGATGATAAAGAAAAAAGTATTTAACTGTCTCTACATAAAACACAAAATAGGGCTGGTGATGTGGTCCAGTGGTCGAGTACCCCTTAGTTCAATCCCCAGTACCAAAAAAAGAAAAAAAAGTATTTAACCTATACCAAGACAAAAGATAGTAAGATAGTTTATTTTCAATCACACTAAAAGCATTTCACAGCTACAACTTTAGCAAGGGAATATCAAATCTGTCAGTAACTATTTTTCATTACTTATACAAATTCATATGACTTTTAAAATTAAGCTCACACTTCTAATTGACAGGGGATCAAGTTCTCTGCAACAATTGGTAATTTATTTTTATTCCAAGATTTACTCTTGGGTTTTGTTCTCTTGTAATTTTGGCAAAAATAAAGGAAATGAAATTCATAGAACTTATTTTAATTACAAAGGTAGCTCATTTCACTTATTGAAAATTGAAATTTTCTGCTTCACACTTAATCAATACGAAGGCCTTTTTCATCTCAGCTCCACAATAAATTAATTGTATAGTGTTCAAGAATGTGAGATGATGATTAGAAATAATAGGCTATAAAATGCAATATGTATTCATCAATAAAAATGTATTTATAATCCATTTCTCTTAACATGTCACTTTTATTTTTAAAATATAAGAGAAATTTGGGGGGAAAGAGAAGTTGAAATTTTATATTGAAATATCTTCAACCTTACATGAACTTTAACTATATAGATCATAGTTAAAGTCACTAGTAAGATTTATTGCATGTAGATTTCTTTGGGTAACTATTAGAGTGGCTTTCAGATAAGATTATCTGGAAATTTTGAAAAAAATAGTCATATGTAAATTTCAACTCATTCATTTGATTGAAAATTTGAGTATCGTTATGTAAGTGATTAGTGTCTATTTATATAGATAGACAAATCTTTCACAACAAGGCATGAGTAAGATAATTGGAAAAATTAGACATGCAGTATCTATAAATATTTAGTTTGCAATTTGGTCTTGAGACAACTGCATGAGAAAAAAATGCACAATTTTCCAGTGTGCAGAATATACTGGTGACTCTAGCAACAGTATAGCACAGATGCTAAAGTCTAAATACATTTAAAATATATACATACAAAATTGGACTAGGATTCATGAAACTAGATGTGAAATATCTTATTTTACTGTCTAGATACATTTGAACTTTAAAAAATTCTACTTATCTTATTTATCACAATATATTATGTATAGATTGGATGGATATTGTAAGAACTTTTTAATCAAAAGAGTGAAAATTAATCTAAATCACTTAAAGCTCATATAATAGTTAATGTTACTATATAAATAAAATATAATTTTCTATTGTATAAGCATTCTGAAATATTAATTGAAGTACTTTAATATTAGCAAAAAGGCTCAAATATAAAATAGACCAAGAAAACTTCTCACAACAAATAATTTGGCTAATATTTTATTTGTATCTATTTCAATTTAAATATTCCATAGTTGTGAAATCACATTATTCATTAAAAATTAATCAAGTGACAATATATTTTAGCATTTTTGAGCAACATGGCATGAAATTAAAATTTTTTTAAGCCACTGAATTTCCTACAACCTACAGGTGCTTGAGATTTTAGTATGAAAAACTCAATTTGAAGAAATTTATGCTAGTTTTCTAAAAGAATCATCATTCATATTCACTTGATGTTTTCTGTAGTTTGTAAATAGCCTTAAAATAGAAAAATTCCTAGCAATTAACTTTCTTGTTCTGCAGAAATAGCAATGTAGGAGTTGATTTATCTTAAATGGCATGCTGAGCTTGTTCAATGGAAATTAGCACTGATATAATTTGTCATGGGTAATTATTTTATTAACTAAGAAAAATTTGGCCTTCGAAAAATTTTTAAACACCATCAGACTGTAAAAAAGAAGAAGAATAACAAAGAATAATTCCAATGTTTAACATGACACCAATTTCAAACAATATTTCAGACAAAAAATATAAAATTTTGTTAGATCCTTTAACTATTTAATGATCATAAAATATCATCAATCCCACCTTTCCCCAGCCATTTTGAATTTGAAACTTTCTAGAGATCTCGAGAGTGGAACTTACTTTCCATATATTTTTTCTATACACATTTTATATTTTGACTTCCTTCATCTTGCTGATTTACTCTTTAATTACATTTCAGTCTGATAAATATGTGAATTGATATTTAAATTTTATCTTAATACTTTTTCTTTCTTACCTTTGTAAATAATTGTTTTTTTAAAATCAATATTTAAGTTGTTGATCAAGAACTTAGATTGAAAAAGCATCTGTGCTCAGTTATTTTTATTTCACTCAAAGTCCAAAGTTATACTATAAAATATCAATCAAATTCTAGTTAAATAAAACTGAATTAATTCAAACAATTGAGGGTCACAGTACTAGTAATTTAATTTGTGCCATTCTATATCTATTGTTTTTTTTCTCAGATCTGAACCTAATTTGTATATGTTTAATAGTATAATAATAATGTATCTTTGTAACCTTTCCCAATTTGTTACTGCCAACTTACTCAGAAAGTTGTCATTAATCAATAAAAGATACAAGGTGAAATAATTTACTTTTTTGTAATATATATGCACAGGTTTTTTTAATTAAAATAACAGAATAGAAAGAATGTCAATATTTAGTATTTTGCCATCTCATTAGCATTAGAATTAAACAATTCAGATATCTTTCATCATAGACATAAATCTAATGAAAGGCATAGACACTTTATCTATTATCTGCATTTTTTTCCAAAGGCCTGTTAGAAATACCAAGTTCAATATATCTCTCATGATTTTACACAGCTACTGAGGAAGCTGAGGCAGGAGGATTGCAAGTTCAAAATCAGCCTTAGCAAAAGCAATGCATTAAGCAACTCAGTGAGACCCTGTCTCTAAATAAAGTACAAAATTGGGCTGGGGATGTGGCTCAGAGGTCTAGTGCCACTGAGTTCAATTCCTAGTACTAAAAACAACAGCAACAAAAAATTATAAATGAAAAGAGAAGAAATGTTTACTAATTTTGAATGAATCAAAGTTAATCAAAGTCTCCCCTTATCTTGAAACACCATTTGTTTTTAAGGAGGATCTTTTCCCAATCCACTTTATTTTTTTATTTTTTTATTTTTTATTTTTTATTTTTTTTTTTAAATTTTTTCTTAGTTGTAGATGGACACAATGTCTTTATTTTATTGCTTGTTATGTGGTACTGAGGATCGAACCCAGGGCCTCACACATGCGAGGCAAGCGCTCTACCGCTGAGCCACAATCCCAGCCCCTTCCCAATCCACTTTAATTGGTATAATTTCCCTGTTCCTCTAATCAGTCTATCCTACTATGAAATTCAAATGTACTTTTATGTACCTGATTATTTGTTTTAATTGCACTAACAAGGGTTTTCATTTTTCTCCATGTGGTCCATTGGTGATGACTATTGCTTTGATAACAATTATAATGTTAAAATTTTCAATTATCTTAAATCAAAATTTTCAAAGCATTTTACATAATTTGTATTACTATTTCAGTGTCTATCTTATAATAGTCAATCAATAATCATCTGATTATTTGACTAATTAGTGAATTTAGGTTAAACAACTTACTCAAAGGACATGAACATTTAGAAAGAATATGTGATTTGATTTTTATCATGGATCTCATTTCACTACAGCCCCCATTACCAAGATAACAAAAGGAAGAAAATTACTAAATTTAGGGCAAGTCAGTAATAATAATCTTCAAAAGTGTTTCTTTGCTTAACCCATTCACTCTCTATTCTCATTGCATTGTGAAAATTGTATACACGTATATAAATGATGAATGTGGCCTTTGTGATCTTGCAATTACACAGAGAACACAGGATCCTCAATACAACCAACAGTTCCCAATCATCTTGGTCTCTGGTTATGAACAGACAACTGCTATATCTTTAAAAATGTGGCCAGAAATTGTGATTTCCTTTTTAAGGTCTCTAGGACTGTTGGTTAGTATTTTGTGACCATGGTATGTCACCTAAGATCTTGAAGTCCTTACCCATATGTATAGGTTTCATGTTGACTCCAAAACCTTTCACTGGGCACTGGAACCATCAGCATTTGCACATCTTGTTAACAGTTGTGTAAAAGAATCTTTGCTTCTCCTCTGTACTTAAGCTAAGTGAGCAAGACACTCACTACTTCACCACAGACCAGACAGACTAATATATTCTCACCCCAAAATGATGGATATTAGATAGGCATTAACTACAAGAATAACATTATTGTGCATGTGATTTTTGCTAACATGTCATAGCTTCATAACATGAAATTCCATAGAGTCCTGGACACTCTATGGAATTCCATCCACTACCATGATTATCTCATTTTCTCCTATGCACATCTGAGATTTCAAAATTGTCTTGACTTAAAAACCAACTTCCATGCGAATAGAAACAAGAAGCTTGACATTTGGGGCATTTTATTAGTGCTTCTCCTTTTTCTGCTTAAAACCCACCTGGACTAGAAAGGGCATTTTCACTCATTTCCACATGTCTATTAGGGAACTATCATATGTAACAAGGGTATAAAAGATGAGGTATTCAGGCTTTCTTAATTTACAAGGAAAGAAAACAAAATTAATGAATTTTAAAAATAAAGAGAAGCATTCATTGTTCTCAACAATATATGGATATTTTGTCTATTTTTATCACTAAAGAGATTGATAATATGAATTCTGCTCTGCATAACAAAGATAAGAGAGCAAAGACCAAACAAATTTACAATAACACATAATTTAAGTAAGAAAATAGAATCAAAATATTTAATTTGTCAAACTGGAATCTCATTGTTTTTGTCAGTCTTAGTGTAGTTAATCTTTCTTTTTCTTTCAACAGTTAATTTCTTAGAAGTTACTCCCTAACAATTATTTTAACAAGTGTCTCCTATTGTCAAAGATTCTTCTTGGCTTTGAGGAAAATATACTATTGAACAAGACCTTGTTTAGTTTCTCAATAAGTTCATCAATAAATATGCAATGTATACTATACATACATTTGTTCTGAATAGAATAACTAAATATAAGAAATTGTTTTCATGAATTATGTGTTATAAAATCATATGTATTTCTTTTTAAATTCTTATGATAAATCAGATTTAAATTTTTTTTATAAATAATGTCTGTCTTGACTCCTCATAGAAGGAGAAAACTATAATGTGTGATTCCCAAGTATTTTATTTTATTTTTTTGAGGCTATTGTGAATGATGTAGTTTTCCTAATTTCTCTTTCAGAGAATTCATCACTGATATATAGAAATGCAATTGATTTACGGGTGTTGATTTTATATCCTGCTACCTTACTGAATTCATTTATTAGTTCTAGAAGTTTTCTCAAGGACTTTTTTGGATCCTCTAAGTATAGAATCATATTGTTTGCCAATAATGATAGTTTGAGGTTTTTTTTTCCTATTCATATCCCTTTAATGCCTTTCATCTGTCTAATTGCTCTGGCTAGTGTTTCAAGGACTATGTTGAATAATAGTGGTGAAAGAGGGCATCTCTGTTTTGTTCCCATTTTTAGAGAGAATGCTCCCAATTTTTATCCTTTTAGGATAATGGCCTTGGCTTTAGCACAGATAGCTTTTACAAAGTTGAGGCATGTTCATATTATCTCTATTTTTTTCTAGTGTTTTGAACATAAAAGGGTACTGCATTTTGTCAAACGCTTTCTCTGTATCAATTGATAAAATCATATGATTCTTATCTTTAAGTCTATTGATGTGATGGATTATATTAATTGATTTCCATATGTTGAACTAACCTTGGATCCCTGGAATGAATGCAACTTGATCATGGTGCGCAATTTTTTAAATATGTTTTTGTATGTGATTTGCCAAAATTTTATTGAGAGATTTTGCATCTATGCTCATAAGGGATAGTGATCTAAAATTTTCTTTCTTTGATATGTCTCTGGTTTTGCTACAAGAGGATAATTGCCTCATAGAATGAGTTGGAAGGGTTCCCTTTTTTTCTATTTTGTGAAATATTTTGAGGAGTGTTGGTATTAACTCTTCTTTGCAGGCCCTGGAGAACTTGGATCAGAAATCATCTGGTTCTGGGCTTTTCTTTGTTCGTAGGGTTTTGATGGCATCTTCTACTTCCTTGCTTAAAATTGTTCTGTTTAAGTTGTGTATGACCTCTTGGTTAAGTTTAGGTAGGTCATAAGATTCTAGAAATTTGTCAGTGTCTTCAGGGTTTTCTATTTTATAGGAACATAAATTTTCAAAATAATTTCTAATTATCCTCTGTATTTCAGTAGTTTCTGTCATGGTATTTCCTTTTTCATCACAAATTTTAGTAATTTGGGTTTTCTTTCTCCTTCTTTTCATTAGGTTGACTAAGAGTTTGTCAATTTTCTTTATTATTCCAAGAACCAGCTTTTTGTTTTGTCAATTTTTTGAATTGTTTCTTTTGTTTCAATTTCATTGATTTCAGCCCTGATTTTAATTATTTCCTGTCTTCTACTTTTTTTTGCTGTTGTTTTTTTCCTCTTTTTCTAGGGCTTTGAGATGTAGTGTCAAGTCACCTATGTGTTGACTTTTTCTTCTTTTAATGAATGAGTTTAACACAATAAACTTTCCTCAGCACTGCCTGCATGTTGTCCCAGAGATTTTGATATGTTGTGTCAGGGTTTTCATTTACCTCTAAGAATTTTTTTTATCTGTTCCCTGATATTTTCTGTTATCCATGCATTGTTCAATAGCATATTATTTAGTCTCCAGGTATTGGAGTAGTTTCTACTTTTTAATCTGTCATTCATTTCTAATTTTATTCCATTGTGGCCAGATAGGATTCAGGATAGTGTCTCTCCTTTTTTTTTTTTGTATTTTCTATGACTTGCTTTGTGACATAACGTATGATCTCCTTTTTAGAAGGATCCATGTGCTGCTGAGGAAAAAGTGTATTTGTTCATTTATGGATGGAATACTCTATATACGTCTGTTAAGTCTAAATTATTGATTGTGTTATCAAGTTCTATGATTTCTTTGTTTAGTTTTTGTTTGGAAGATCTATCTAGTGGTGAGAGAAGTGAGTTAAAGTCACCAATTATTATTGTTCTGTTTTCTATTCAGATTATTGTAGTTGAGAAGGATTTGTTTGATTTACATAGATACCCCATTGTTTGGGGCATAGATATTTATGATTGTTATGTCTTGTTGATGTGTGATTCCCTTAAGAAGTATAAAATGTCCTTCTTTATCCTTTTTCACTACCTTTGATTTGAAGTCCACTTTATCTGATATAAGGAAAGAAACTCTTTCTTGTTTATGTGGTCCATGTGAGTGATATTTTTTTCTCCACCCTTTCACTTTCAGTCTGTGGATGTCTTTTCCTGTGAGATGAGTGTTAGGTTGGATCAGGGTCCAAGATGTCCAATTAAAGGGACTGGTCAGGGCAGTTGCAGTCAGCAGCTGCGAAAAGGAGTGGCTAGCCAGACGATGACAGTCACCAGTAGACACGCCTCCTGTCAATCAGCAGTTTTTTCCTGACCTATCCAGGAAGGACTCTGGCCTTCTCTTCCTGCCCCCAAGCCCTCCCCTTCCTGACCAGGCTTTTCAAGTTCTCCCTACACAGGAGCCCCAGCACCATTCTCCCGGTCGCACTCTGATGGATGGGAGGATTTGGCCCGAAAGCGTATATTTTCAATAAAGCCTTGCCGAGCAGCTTTAATTCATCTTCTTCTGGTTGTCTAGTCTTTACAATGATTCTCTTGAAGGCAGCATATTGTTGGTTTTTTAAAATTTTTTATCCGGTCTGTCAGTGTAAGTTTTTTAATTGATGAGTTTAGGCCATTCACATTCAGGGTTATTATTGAAATATTATTTGTAATCCTGGTCATTTTGGTTTATTTTTTATTTCTATCTTGACATGATTTCTCCTTTGGCACTTCCTTTAGTGTATTTCCTCTCTTTGTATATTTTCATTGTTGGTTATTTCCTCCTCATGGAATATTTTGCTGAGAATACAGTGTAGTGCACCCTTTCTTGCTGTAAAAGTTTTAACTTTTGTTTATTATGGAAAGATTTTATTTTATCATCAAATCTGAAGCTCAGTTTTGCTGGATATAAGATTCTTGGTTGGCGTACACTTTTTTTCAGAGCTTAGTATATGTTATTCCATAATCTCCTGGCTTTTAGGGTCTGGGTTGAAAAATTTACTGAGATCCGAATTGGTCTCCCTCTATGTAATTTGTTTCCTCCTTCTTACAGCCTTTAAAATTCTCTCCTTATTCTGTATACTGGGCATTTTCATTATAATGTGCTTTGGTGTAGATCTGTTGTAATTTTGTACATTTTGTGTCCTGTAAGTCTCTTGAATTTGATTTTCCAATTCATTTATCATGTTTGGGAAATTTTCTGATATTATTTCATTGAAGAGATTGTGCATTCCTTTGGTTTGAAATTCTGTGCCTTCTTCTATCCCTATAAATCTTAGGTTTGGTCTTTTGATGTATCTGATAATTTTTGGATGTTCTGTTCATGGTTTCTTACCATCTTCACTGTGTGGTCAATTTTATTTTCAAGATTGTATATATTGTCTTCATTATCTGAGGTTCTATCTTCCACATTATGTAATCTGCTGGTCATGCTTTCTATCAAGTTTTTTATTTGGTTTATTGTTGCCTTCATTTCAAGAATTTCTTATTTTTTTTCCCACAATCTTTAGCTCCTTCTTAAAGTAATGTTTTGCTACCTGTATTTGATCCCTTGTATCTTTGTTGGTGTGATTGATGGTTGTCTTTATTTGCTCTCTTATTTCTTTGTTAGAGTGATCAATTTTTGCCTGTATTTGCTCACTTAAGTCATTCTTTAATTCACAGATTATTTTAATTATGTGTATTCTGAATCCTTTCTCTGACATTTCATCAACTGTGCTGTCAATGAATTATATTATTGTAGTATCTTGGTTTATTTAGGGCACTCTCTCCCCTTTTTTTATGTTAATTATGTATCTTCCTTTCTTGCAATGCTGATCTGAGTTATTGCAGCTTCTATCCTATAATCTTGTAATGAAATTACAGATTACTTGCATCTCACCATTGAGTTCCCTTCTAGTCCCCAGCAGGTGTCCCCAGATGGACACTACTGCCACTAAAGATGGTCTCGGCAGTAGTGGAGGTAACTCAAGATGGTAGTGTTGGTGGCCCAAGATGGATGCAAACCCTTTCAGAGATGGGGCTAAAAAGGTGGGACTAACAATGGCTTTGGGCTGATTGATCGGAGATGCAGTGCTTTGGTAGGCTGCTGCCTCCAGGCGCTGTCTCTTGACCCAACATAGAGGCTAATACATGGGAAGAACTATGAGGATGGCTGTAGTGTACAAGATAGATACAGGAAGGGAGCAACAGTGTGGATCCCCACTATGTGCAGGGGCAGTCCTGGGCCTGTGCTTTCACATAGACCTGTAAGGGCAGTACCAGGCTTGATCTTGGCATGGACTCACTCAGGGATTCCAGGTGACTTGTCTTCCTGCAGGGGTCTCAGGAGGCATTCTTTCACCTGGGTCTGGGTTCTTCTGTGGTTGGTGGCTAACAATCTTGGATCTGACCTTGGCTGGGCTTCTACAGGTGACCCAAAATGTGGTCCTTGGCCTTGGCCTGTGTTCCCACTGGTAGGCAGGGACTCTGGCACTGCAGAAATATTTATTTAAATACTAACAAAAATACATATTACTCTTTCATAATTTAAAAATAAATACTAACAATAAAATAACAAAATTATGTTTAAATGCAAAAAGAATACTTCTATAATTAAATTGCCTTGAAATTAAAATTTAAAAAATGATAGGTAGAAACTTACATTATTGGTATTAAACATTAAATTCTATATTCATAGTGAATTTAATCTATTGGTTTTTTTCTAAATGTTTTTATTAGTTGTTAATGGACCTTTATTTTTTCCTTTATTTACATGTGGTGCTGAGAACTGAACCCAGTGCCTCACACAGGCTAGGCAAGCGCTCTACCACTGAGTCACAACCCCAAACTCATAATCTATTTTTTTGATCAATATCAAAATATATACTCTAGAAATAAAATATGCTTATTTTGAGATGTTCTATTATTTTGGTTTTTTTATAAATCCTTTTTACCTATAAAAACATTTAATTTTATTTATTTATAATTTTTTCCTCAACCAATAGTGATAATATACATATAATATTACTGCTTAGAAATTGCCTTTCATTGATTTAAATTCCTAAATTTTGACATTAATCTATAGTACATCATGTTCTTCAGTTCCTTCTCACTGATTATTTTCTGTGTCTTCCTTATTTTTCACCTGGGAACAAACACTGACACATGTATACAGCAATATTGTTTAGAAAATGAAATTGGTTTAAACTCAATCAATCCTATAATATCATTAAAAACACAATTACATCACTGAACTCCTATTCATTTTTTTATGCTACCCCCTCAACACTTATTGTGGATTAGCTTCCACATATCAGTGAAGACATTTAACCTTTGGTTTTGGGGGATTGGCTTATTTCACTTAGTGTGAGTCTTCAGTTTCATCCATTTACATACAAATGCCTTCATTTCATTCTTCTTTATGGCTGAGTAATATTCCATTGTGTGTATATACCATGTTTTTTTATTCATTCATCTGTTGAAGGGCACCTAGTTTGTCTCCATAGCTTAGCTATTGAGTATTGTGCTGCTATACTCATTATAAATATTGGCTGTGTCACTGTAGTATGCTGATTTTAAATCCTTTGGAAATATAGTGAGGATTTCAGTGGAGTAGACAAAAGGGAATAAAGGGAAGGAATGGGGTATGGGAAAAGGAAAGATAGTGGAATTAACCTGACATAATTTTCCTATGTACATATATGAACATACCACAGTGAATCTCACCATCATGTACATCCACAAGAAATAAATTTAAAAAATATCTATAAGTAAATGGCAGAAAGTTCAGCAGAGGAAAGAGAGCAGGGAGTGGGTTGAGAGGAGGGGTTGGAGAGAGCTAGGGACTGAATTAGAACAAGATATAATACATACATTTATAATCATGTGAAAATGAATTCTACTGTCACGTATAACTAAAAAGATTCAATAAATTTAAAACACATACACACATTATCACACATACTGAAGGATCTAACAGGTATATTTTAGGTTTAACATCAGAGATAAAAAGTACAGGTTAGCTGTCAGTGACAGGATAAACGCCTAAGCTAAGAGTCTTACCACCTTTCCTTCCTCTGGGTATGAATAACAGTTTTCTGCTTCTTCCTTACATATGGAAAAGTTATTTTTTTCAAAGGGCATTGAAAAATGGATTCTTTTGAAATGGTGAATTGGCATGTATGCTCTTTAACAAAGGTATCTATCTTACTACTATACCTTACTCCAAAGTTTTCTGAGAAAAAAAGGGAGAGTTGTTTGGATCAATAGTAGTAAAATAGCAGTAGGAAAATCCTTTAAAGTAAAACTAACTATAATTATATAATAAATACAGTTACCAAAACTTCACATGCTATATTAATTTGTATAATTTTTGTTTTTATGAGTTAAAATACATAATATAAAGAAATTTAATGTTCCCTGAAATATTGATTTTTGAGTTTATGATCATCTAACAACTTCTATTTGGAAATAATACATATTAACACATATTATTTAAATGGTGGAGAAAGAGAAGACAAATCTTAGGGAGACAGTTATGACAACTTTCATTCCGAGTTCACATAGTCTTTCACAGTTTATATTCAATAAACATCATTTGAGTTATGCATGCAGAGGAATAGATAAAAGAGGTATGCATAGGTTAAAACATAAGCTAATTCAGTTTTCTGAATTAGTTACGACAAGACAAAAAACTATCATTTGTGTCAAAATGATCATTAATATACACATATTTTATGCCTTAAAGGGCTTAATATGAGAGTTAAGTAGACTGAAACAGTTTTTCCTTTTGTCCCTGAGGATATTACATAAAAACAACAAAGAACGTAGAAACAGCTAAAGAAGAAACACAATTTTGAGAAAAATGAGTTTCAAACTATATATTATGACTTCACAAATTGTTATTACCAAAAAATGAGATATAAACACTCTTTAAGATAAATACACAGGGCTAGGGTTATGGCGCAGTGGTAGCGTGCTCGCCTAGCACATGGGAGGCACTGGGTTCGATCCTCAGCACCACATAAAAATAAAATAAAGCTATTGTGTCCACCTACAACTAAAAAATAAATATTTAAAAAAATTCTTAAAAAAAAAGATAAATACACATGTTTATCTGTATACTAAGTAATACAATTAGCAAATACCTGCCAATCTATATCATTGTTTAACATGGGTTTGTAAGACTTATATATAGTAGCATGTTAATGCTTATATCCCATGAACTGAGCCATGTGACATTAAGGAACTCAATAAAATTCTAATTTAGTTTAAGGAGAGAAAGTAGGATTCAAATTGTAATAGATTCCATTCCAGAGTTGACATATCTGCTGTTGAATGTGCTGTCTTTTCTAAGGTTGATGTCCAAGGTTAACTTGTATGACTCAAGTAGCACTACATTAGCAAACACATAAACATTAGTTCTGATCAATTGATTAAACATGTAAAAGACCTATATATCTACTACATTTAAAAATTAATGAAATATGCATAAAATACCTAAATGTAAGAGTTAAATAATGAATCAGTATTTTTGTGAGTGAGCATTAGACAATGAATTCTTATGTAGAGCAACATAAAAAAACAAATAACTACAAAAATGTAGTTTTGTGTTGTTTGCTTGACTTGCTTCAAAGGATACCATCAAGAAAGCAAAAGATCACCACATAATTAGAGAAAATATTTTCAAGTCATGTACCTGAAAAGGGCTTGTTATGTTCCATGTTCTTAGATAGGAAGACTCAATATTATCAAGATGTTGGTGTATATAATTTAATGCAATGTCAGTAAAAACTTTCAGTACTTTATTTTTCAGATATCAAAAAATGAAGTCTAAAGTTCATATGGGAAGGTTAAAAACAAAACATTATAGCTACCACAATATTGTAGAAAAAGCTGGAGGACTTCACACTACCTGACTTCAAGGTTTATTATAAAGCTGCCATAATAAAGAAAGTGCAGTATTGGAAAACAAAAATAAACAAGACAAATCACAGATTAGAAAGCCAAGAAATAGGCACCCCAAATATAGTCAACTAATATTTGACAAAGGTGTAAAGGCAATATGATGGAGAAAATATATTATTTACAATAAGTAGTACTAGAAAGAATGATTATGTACCTGCGAAATAAAAGATAAGAAAATGAATATAGATACAGATTTTACATCTTTCTCCAAAGTACCACACACATAGATATAAAATGAAAAACTAGAAAACATTAAAAAAAATCATAAAAGAAATTGTAGATATTTGTTCATGATATTTTAGAAGTAACCCTGAAGGTCAGTCTAAGAAAGAAGGATTGATATGTTGGACTTAAATAAACTAAAATTTTCTGTCTTGTAAAAGATAGAATAAAGTAATGAAAATATTAGCCACACAGCTTGGGAGAAGATATATGATATTTGCAAAAGACATATCTTATAAAAGACTGTATTTCAATATATATGAAGAACTCTTAAATCTTAACAGTAGGAAATAAATAGCATGATGAATACATGGATGAAATATCTTAATATATCTCACCTCGCCAAAACACATATATAGAAATAAATACATATTTTAAAAGATATTCACAACAATCACCAGAGAAATTCAAATGAAAACATCAGTAAGATATCACCATGCATCTATGAGAACGGCCAAAATCAAAAAAACACTGAAAAAAAACAAATACTGGTGAGAGTTTGGAGCAACAGGAACTCCAGTTCATTGCTTGTGGAAAAGCAAAATGATACAACCACTTTAGAAGATATCTTGACAGTGTTTTAGAAAACTAAGCATATTTTACCATGACTCAGCAGTCATG
>CM053405.1:13854157-13866722 GCA_028644305.1 Xerus rutilus | reverse complement strand
AAATGAATACCACAGACAAGTAAACTATTTTATGTTTAATTCATGTGCATAACACCAAGTTTTAGTGCCAGTGGGTGCTCAGATGGTCAGTAAAGCCATGAATCTGTTGAATTGTATCCTTATTTGGGGATTAATTAGGGAACTTTTAATCTATAGTTTGGTTTCTTCCATCATAAGAACACATTTCCTATTTAAAAGTGTTTATAGAATATATAGTGATATTAACACAAAAAGCACGTGAAAATAAACTACTTCTGCAACTAAAAAATTACAATTCCTAACAATTTTGAATTTTATTTTAACTCCTATTATGAAATGTGTTTTCATCACACTTTCAATTGTTACTATTCATGTTGTTCACAAGTGAAATGCATATCTCCAAAAGAAGTAAGAAAATTGAATGTGTTAAAGACTAATTGAAGATACTGTCACCGTCATCATCTTCTGACATGACTAGAACAGTTAAGTGATTGTGAACCTAGTTTTTAATTTACTCACTTAATAAACATAGTTGTATTAGTATGTTTTTAAAATTTCCTCAAAAGGTATATGCTGTTTTGTTTTGTTTTGTTTTTGTTCTTCTCTCATGTCCAGGTCAACAGGATATATACTCAAGACCTTAGCATTCTGACTGTATAATAAAAGTAGTTTATTTGCTGGTAAATGTTAGCAATCAGGGACTAGAATGCCTGATAATAAACTTGATAAATATGTAAATGAATAACTTAAAAAGAAGTGTTAGATATTAAAGATTCTAGTTAGGAGGAAGGAAAGTAGCACTATTCCATCAAACAAAAATTTATTTAGGCCAGGCATGGGGCGCAAGCCTCTAATCCCAGTTACTCAGGACACTGAGGCAAGAGGCTCAAGAGTTCAAAGCCACTCTCAGCAAAAGCGCAATAAGCAACTCAGTGAGACCCTGTCTCTAAATAAAATACAAAATAGGGCTGGTGAGTGATTCAGTGGCTGTGTACCCCTGAGTTCAATTACTGGTATATTTATTTATTTCCATAAAAGCTAGTTTTGGTGAATTTAATTAATAATCTGTTTTTCATTAATTCTCTTGTAGAGAAGTGTGATTTCTCAGTTATAGTTTTATTAAAATAGCAAGTTGATTTATACATTTGTTCAATTGGTTGAATATGTTTCTTAGATCCTAGATCATAGTATTTGTCTGTTTTTTTTTTTTTACATGTGTATTTTTACCTCGATGCCAACTGAGTATATGGCAACTGGGATTAGTTTACCCATACTGTTTTGTGAACTTCAAATATCCATATATCATTTCAATGGATAGAGTTGTGAATTTTCATTGAAGATGAGGAATGGCCTGGATAGAAGTTAATTGGGAAAGTCACCAGAGGATAAATTTTCAGTTTGTATTGAGCAGCCTGGGCAGAGAGCAAATGAGGATGAGGAAAAGATAAGCAAGGAGAAGTAAAGAAAGATTAGATTACAGGATGTAAGGGACAAAGAAAAAGAAGTAAAAGAGATACTCAGGAGTTTTTGCAAATTTACCTATGGCTAAGTTGTCATCAATAACTAGGATTCGCCGGGCGCGGTGGCTCAGGCCTATAATCCCAGCACTTTGGGAGGCTGAGACAGGAGAATCATGATTTCAAAGCCAGCCTCAGCAACGGTGAGGTGCTAAGCAACTCAGTGAGACCCTGTCTCTACATAAAACACAAAAAATAGGGCTGGGGATGTGGCTTGGTGGTCGAGTGCCCCTGAGTTCAATCCCTAATACCAAAAAAAAATAATAATAATAACTAGGATTCCTCAAGAATGAGATAATGCATTATGTAGGTCCTCAGGAATTATTAGACACTTTTTTATTCCTATGATTGTAATCATTTCTGAAAAATTGTGAAGGCATTTACTATTAGTTTGAGTTATTTTAATAATGACCACTTCATGTCATAGTTTTATAATAACTGGGAAAATTAAAATAAACAAAGTATGTTGTATGTTTACAAGTTTTGGTACTAACACATTGAAAGGATTTCACTGGAAATTAACTCAATATAACAGCAAAACACTTCAAACAAGGTTTTCATTGAGTGTTCTCTGAATTAGTGCCAGACCCACTTTAAGAAATCAATCACTATGCTCTTGAGAAACCAGTAAATTTCTTCCTAAAACATATTTGTTTTTTCTTTCATTTGGTCTTATCATCTTTAAAAATACATATATGTGTCAAGGGAGGTGTGATGGTGTTGAGTTTATATACAATATTATCCCACAGAGCAGCTAGGTGGTTAATAGAAACATTGCTAAAAGTTACAGCAGTACAGGATTCTCCCCTAGGCTATAAATAATACATTACTTTGGTGTTAAATCCAATGCTGACGGGAAGAGAAATGAGTTGGCATCCATATGGAGAATATTAACTACATTTCTAGCTATTGTTGTACCTAAATATTTAAGGCCTTATTTATAGACTGCAATAAAATGAAATAAGGAATTAATATATTGAATTTGAAACTATAAACAAAATCATGTATAATAAAGGCACTGAATTATTTTATCTCTGCAGAATCTGCCTTATCCAATTAATAAATATCCTGAAAAACTATGGCCTAATTACAGAGAGGGTAATAATAATTAATTCATGGTGAATTTATTCCTTTGCATATAATTGAGGTATTAATAGAAGCTTTGTTAGGTGAGACTGCATGGCTTCATATCAAAGATCTTAGTGCCAAAAGTGATGCTGGTATTCTAGCTCTGATATTAGCCAGGTGATCATACATGGAATCCATATTGAAAGAGCCTTAGTTTTGCTAATGTATAATAGGAAGTACAATGACTATTCTGCATTGATTAAAAATATTTCTAAAAGAATGTGCAGGTCGTAAAAACTTTTAGTTATATTTTTTTCTGCTTGTTTAATTTAGTTATATTTAGTTATAATTTAGTTATATTTAATTCTGCTTGTATTGAATTTCCTTACATAGCAAGATCCTATACTTTTTTTATGTTCACATGTCTTCCTAGTGTCTTATGTATGATAAATTCTTATTTGGTATTTTTAACTAATTAAATACAAGGATTAGTTTAGTGCACAAATTTGATCCACATGTTATGCTTTCCTACTTCTGAATTGAAAACTTTACTATTGCCAGAAAAGCCCATTAAAAGTTTTACTCTCCATCATTGAAATCACAATTTCCAGGTGAAACAGAATTATCCCAGTGAGCTGGGGTTGTGGCTCAGTGGTAGAGTGCTTGCCTCGCATGTGTGAGGCACTGGGTTCGATTCTCAGCACCGCATATAAATAAATGAATAAAATAAAAGTTCATCAACATCAAAAAGATTTTTAAGAAGAAAAAAAGAATTATCCCGGTATATTCTCGTCTTTTTGTTATTTTACTTTCATCCTTCTGTTGCATTTTCATTTCATGCCTTTTGGGGTGTGTGATGTTTGGAAGAAGCTGAGGGATGTTTAAAGTGCATAGATATTTAATCTTAATTCCTTGAGTAAATAGATCTACAGACTATGACTCTCAAGAAATCGTACTTCACTTGAATACAAATAGACTTGGTATTAGAACTGGACCCTTCAGATGCTAGTTGGTAAGCCCAGGAAAGTCATCCTTCATTCATTAACTGAGAAGACTGGTACTTTTTGCCTTATTCAACATAGATAGCTGTGGTTATCCAAAGGTCCAACACTTTGAAAAGGACTTGAAAAAAAATGAATCTATATATAAAGAAAAGTAGTTATTTATGTCAGACATATTATGAGCTATAGCATGGGGCTTTTAAAAATATCCTTCTAAAATTTTTAATATAAATAATGATTAATCACATAGTATTTTCTTCAATAATGATTAAACATAAATTTTAAAACAGGAAGAATAAGATATTTTTAATATGTTTATTCATTGAGGCTTAAAGGTAATGAATCCAGGATGAAAATAAGGTAAAGCTATGTCATTTGTGCTATTAAAATAGTCACAAGCTCATTTGTGATTGGCAGTGAAACCCTGATGAATACTTTTAACTATACTCATTTTCTACTACTGTGACAAAACTTACACACTTTATCAATTAATTCTGTTAAAACTGTTAATCTCCCATTAAAATAAGTAAGTTAAAAGTGGATTGAATATCTTCCACATAAAGTCACTATTTTAAATATTATAGATTTGTGTACAATCATCACTATTATAAAAAAATCAAAAATATCAGGTTAATTCAAAATTATTTTAAATTTGTTTTCTACCATGCATAATAAATGTTAATTCTTTTATTATTTTCTACATAAAGTGAATAATTACACATATAAAAGAACAAAACTCAAAATTGTCTACAGTTCTTGGTTTACTTGCAGCATTAAATGGGAAAAACGACCAGAGTGACTAAATCAGTTTTCCTGTCTTGCAGATATTTCCAGAACACTCTCCCATTTAGTCAAATAATACACCTTTCCCTTCTTTAAGTATCACCCTGCTACCCTGTGGCTATGCTCACTAGGTGAAATTGTCAGGGCAAAATTTCAGACCAACATTATTATTCTCACATGATCCATATAAGCTTATACCTGGAAACAGAAAATAGAGCATATTCTCAAATACTTTCCTCATATGTGATGTTAGCAGAATGGATTATTTGCCCTGCAGAGGTCCAGTCACCCTACTGAAGGATAGTTTTCCAAGTGGCCTTGCCTAGACCCATCCAGTTCTCCCTGTCCTCTTCCTTGTAGTTCTCGAGAATAACTAAAATGTTATTTTATTTCATGATGCTGGGAATGCAGTATCATGAAATAGGAAGAAATTTCTTGAAGTAGCCCTGGTGTTCTGGTGCTGCTGTTCACTAAGTATGCATACTCGTTGCTTTGTAGTTCCCGAAGGGCTACTCAGGTGGCCAAGGGATCTGAAATAGGAGTGAGCTCAACTAGTAGTGTGACATCTCATGGGAATCAAGGACAGGAATAATCAGGCCCTCTCGGAGGCGAGTATGCTAGATGGTCCAGGTTTGCCTCAAAATGGAGGTCTTAATAGATATTCCAGATTACAAAGTGCCATCTTCACAGACACAAATTATATTAGTCTGTTGAGTATACAGTGTCAGGTTCACAGGGCCTGGAAGAGTCTTTGTTTTGGAAGAATGTAGAATGAATGCAATTTCCACCCTCATGGCATGTAGCATAAAACTGGGAAAGGGAGTTTCTTAAGAAGAAGATCTTAAGAAACTTATGGCTACACCTTAAGTTGGTGAGAAATCCCTAAAACATTAGAGGAGATTGTTTGTGCAATAAGGAAGTCCCAAGTGGGACTAACGGGAGCATTTAAATTATGGTGATTTATCTGGACTCTAGAGCCGCAGTCAAGGTGGGATGATTTTCAAGAAGCATTTGTGGCATTAATGCAGCTACTTCAATGTTTACAACAGCACAATTCACAATAGCTAAACTGTGGAACCAACCTAGATGCCCTTCAATAAATAAATGGATAAAGAAACTGTAGTATATATACACAATGGAATATTACTCAGCAATAAAAGAGAATAAAATTATGGCATTTACAGATAAATGGATGGAGTTGGAGAACATCATGCTAAGCAAAGTAAGCCATCCCAAAAAACCAAAGGCTGAATGTTCTCTCTAATAAGTGGATGATGGTCCATAATGTGGGAGGGAGCATGGGAAGAATGGAGAGATTTTGGTCAAAGGGGTGTTTAAGGAAGGGAGCAGACATGGGGGCAGGAAAGATGGTGGAATGTGATGGACAACATGCCCTAGGTTCATGTATGACTGCACATATGGTGTGACTCTATATTGTGTACAACCAGAGAAATAAAAAGTTATGCTCCATTTGTGTACAATCAATCAAAATGCATCCTGCTGTCATATATACCTAATTAGAATAAATAAATTTTTAAAAAATTGCAAAGAGAAATATATTGCCTCTAGAATACAAAAAGGCCTAGAGGGCATTTGATTCTTTTTAAGATTGTAGATGCTGAGTGGCTCAATAGTTATTTCTTGACAATGCCTGGGAATAAGTTGCTTAAAAACTGTCTGAGGGTTTTTTGAATTTTCTTATCTTGTGTTTTCAATAAGGACTAAGTAATACATACTATGTCTATTTTCCAGGAAAAAATCTGTTAGGCTAGCCTCCTTTTAATTCTTTAGTTCCAACACTTGTTTGCTTTTTAAGAAACAAGGAGGCTCTTCCCTGAGCCTATGGGTTTAACATCTCTTATACCATAGATGAAAACCTTAGCTGGGCAAGAAGTGATGAAAGAATATGAACAATGAACACAGTCTTGTTTTCATTAATGAATAAAAAATTTTACATTAAATTTTTTTAATTATTTTGCTTTAGTAGAGTTATGCCTTTTTATTTATATGCATTTTATGTATTATTTTCTTGCATGTTCCTAAATCCTTATGGATTCACCTGCTTTCTTGACATATTTTGAAAATTATTATGTCTTTGTATCTAACAATTTAGACTCACCTATCTTATATCTCCATTTCTCTTTCTCTACACATATCTCATTTTCCATTTCATCAGGAAATCCTACCAGCACTAATTGAAGATATAACTAACTACAAAAAAGTAAAGGTAAATGCATTGGTTTATAAGTTGATTTCAAATTAAAAGGTAAAAACTGACTTTGCTTAATTATTATGCATGGAAACACAAACAAAAAGATTTAATGAGTGGACCACTAAGACAGTAAGCCAAAAATTTTATGTGTAGGAAAATGAGGTTTGTGACAGGTTCATTAAAGTTTGAAAAGTTGCCCCTCTAGATGGTGAACTGTAAGTGCCAGAGTCTGAGTTTGGTTGGTTCAAATAAATTGACTGTGTATCAGCCATGCAAAACTATTCCTTCAGGACCATTGAGGATCTGGTGAATTGGATCACTAGAAGTCCTGTAATTATTCAGCATCATCTGGTAGCCTGGTCAATGTTCAAGGCTGTTTAATAGCTTCAGCACATTAGAAGAACATGCAGTTTCATTATTTTCTAGACAAATTCTACTGTAGGTGCAAATTATTCCTGCTATAAATCTGATCACTTCTCACTAACTATACTGCTCTTATCTCTGGTAAAACACCATTCTTTCTCACCTGGGTAACTGCAGTTGTCTCCTAACTGGTCTCCCAGCCTTCATCCTTGTTCCCTGACAAAAGTGATCACTGAGACCTGTCAGATCACATAACTTCTCCTTTTAAAACCCATCTTTGTCTCCTCATTTCGTTCAGAGTAAAAGGAAAATTTCTTATAATGGCTCATAATGATCTAAATGTCCAGTTCTTCTACCTCTAACACCAGCATTCCTTCTAATATCCTATAGCAATTACTTGTCCTCTTACCATGCACACCTCATTTGCTTCTATGAGGCAACTTCAAGGCCCTTCTGGGAACTCATCCCTGGGATATACGTGGCTCACTCCGTCACTTCGTTTAAATTTTTGCTCGAGAATAGTTTTCTCAATGATCGTCTTTAAATTTGCAAGTTGTCTGCACTGTACTATACAATATTGGCATGTAAAAAATTCACAGTAGGCATCACTTACTAATATAATTTACTTATTGAGTGTCTACTTATCATGCATTATATCATGCATGTCTCTCCATGAATAAATTTCAACTGAACAAGAAGTTTAAAGACATTTTCTGTTTACTCACCACTATATCTCAAGAATATATGGGATCAATAAATGTTCAAATAATCACTACTAATTTAGCAAAGCAGCATATATAAAGTAAATCTCAAGTTATAAATAGTAGAAATTCTAATTCTTCATAATAAAACAATAAAAATAAAATTAGTATTGACATATCAGGAGAAACTGCCAGTGCCAAATATATTTAAAAATGAATCTTACTTAAATAATAATAAATAATGTTGTAATAAGTTTAATATTTATATCAACCTCTTTTTTTCCTTAGAATCACTTTTGTTCTGCTTTCAGATTTAGTGCTGAAATTCAGTTATTTACTTTTCTGTGAGTAATTTTTAGATTGCTTTTTTGTTTTTGCATTTCTGTAATAGAACCCAGGGCATTGAACATGCTAGGCAAGTGCTTTACTACTAAGCCCTAGCTCTGTGAGGAAACTTTAGCTATGTGCTGAGCAAAAGTTTAGCTATGAGCTTAGCTATGTGCTGAGCTTTTCCAAATATTCTGCTTTAGTTGACTCAAGTTGCTTCACAAATTTAAAGTTTTTATTTTGTCTAAAATTAAAATATTTCAGGATTCATCTTAGAAAGTAGTACAATATTATTAAATAACAATCTGTACTACTTTTATTTTTAATAAATATTAATTTTTGTGGCTTGACTAAAAGATGTGTTTTAGAATATGTATGTATTCTCCAGTCACTTGAGAAGAATTAGTGGCTCCAGTACAGTAGAATTGGAGAATGAGTTTGTAAGTGGATATGATATTTTAATTTAATTTTTATTAATTAATCTTATTTAATACACTTAATTTCTTCTCTTTGAAAATCATACTTTTTATAATCAAAAACTTTTAAATTAGTTTTAGATTTCAACATCAAAATTGAGTTATTAATATTGGTAATTACTGACCTTAATTATAAAAAATCAAATTCTCAATAGTAAAAGTCAAGATTAATAAGCATTTCAAAAAATTAATACCTCTGATTTATGAGATTATGAAGAAAGGGTATTAAACTTAGTCTTTGTAAATAATACACTAATGCTTTATTTTTACTTTAACAAATTTATTTATTAAACTGAATTTACATTTCTTGTAGTTTTATATGTCCATAAAAATAAATTACACCATATCCCTGCTTTGTTCACAAGTTGCAGTGAACAAAATAATTCACAGCATGTTAATAATACACAGATAGTTAATAAGAGGATATGCTCAACAGTATTCCTAGAAATAAAGCCTATTGAGGAAAACAAAATTTGCACACATCCTGATTAGGTCCATATTTCTAGGGTGAGTATCTTCACTTCCTCCCAGTTGGACAGTGTAATGAATTTCTACTTAACGACTCCTGCTATCTTTATTAAAGCATTATACAGAGTAAATATCATACACCCAGTAGCTGAGTAAATTTATTATGGTAAAAGTCTTGATCTACCTGGATGAATTAGACATAAAATCTACACTTGAGCATTAAAGGATGAGAAGTGGAAAGATCAATTAAATAATTATGTACAAAGTAGAAGAGCAATTATATTACTATTGTTTATAAACATTAGCATTAATGGAGTACTTAATAGGCATTTTTCTAAACCCTTTATGTATAATATTTCATAATTGATGAGCAGTATTTGAATTATGTTCTATCTGAAATGTATTCTAAGTGACTTCAACTTAAGGCAATGCCTTCTGTGTTTATAGGACACTAAATGACCAACTAGTTCACCTTTCCAGAAAAGATTATTGTGCATTTTCATTTGTATTTTGAATGGGCATTTAATAAAATCATAGTAAAGAGGGAATTACACTTTACTAATGGAGCAAAAACCACATAAAGTTAGCGTGTCTACTAAATATGTCATAAGAACATGGCAACTTAATCAGAAAGTTTATCCAGCTTTCCTGTAGAATTCAACTGGATTGCTCTGTGTGTGTGTGTGTGTGTGTATGTGTGTGTGTGTGTGTGTGTGTGTGAATTCTTGTGAAAAGACCATAACATCATACTCATTGTGTTATGTCAATACAGCAATAAATAGCCCCAGGGCTCAGATTACCTGAAGAAATTACTGGTCTGTGAGTCTGATCTTCTGATTTCTCTCGTACAGCTTTCTTAGAATCTCCTAGGAACCCTCATTGAAGGAAGTAGTGTGGAATCACATGTACACTCTTACTTCATAGCATATGTGGCCATTTTCTTCTTCACTCCTTCCTGAAAATTCCAGGATAGCATTTTCATCAATTAAAAATATGTAGAGAAATATTGTCAGGATTAAAAATAAAACAACATGGGCTGGGGTTATGGCGCAGTGGTAGCATGCTCACCTAGCATGTGGGAGGCACTGGGTTTGATCCTCAGCACCACATAAAAATAAAATAAATAAATTAAAAAAATAAAATAAAACAAGGTAATTTGCTAACTTTTGGCCTTCAAACATATGTGATTCAATTATTACTATACTACTCCCACTGTAGTGTTTAGAGACTTAATTCACTTAGTAAAAATTAATTTGAGATTTGGGAAGGTAGTAAAATAAAGGGAGGATTAGTTCATCAATAATGGAATCTGAAGGGAAGTTATATCCTGGGACAAGGTAATTAGTGCTGTTATTTCGCCAGACTGTCTCACTATTAGACCTTCACATGTAGGAAAGAATTTTGAATATAGTGAGTTCTCATGGGACCATTGCTGAAGGACAGATAGATTGAAATATTTAATTATTAACAGTATCATTAGAAAAGCTGGCAGGTGGAGAAAATGAATGTGATTCTAGTTGGTTGGCTTCAAGATTTCTAAAAACTGTTCACATAATAAATATCAATTTAGTTACGGAAAATAGGCAAACAAATGTTCCTTGAGACCCTACAAGTCACTTGCTTCATATTCAATCAAGGCATTCAAGCATTTAATTTAGTCAAAATCCAAGGATATGCAAATAACCTCTGTGGGCGGGGAGTTGGTGAATTTTTGTCAAGTACTTCCCTTATCTGTGTTGTTTTGGTGTGTTTGTTTATATTGTGTTGTTTGTCTTCCAGTGGTTTCAGGGATCTGGATCAAATGTGGTCCAAAAATACTAAATCAAAAACTTTGGAAATAAAGAATTTATGAGTTGAAAATTGTGGGACATTCTGAATAGTGTAACAAAATCTGGTTATGTCCCACTTGGTCCTGCATGAGATGGATAGGAATGCAAATCATCCTTTTGTCCTGTGTGTCCATACTGTACATACCACCACCATTGATCACCTGTCAGGCTTGTTGGTTGTCAGACTGACTGCTGTGGTATCACACTGCTTCAAATCACCTTTATATTATTTTAAAAAAATGACTCCTAAGTGCCAGATTAGTGTTGCTGGCAATTTATGCCCACAAGAGCTGTAAAGTATTTCCTTTAAGTGAAAAGATTAAAGTACTATATGATATTTAGAGAAAGACACACACACACAATGATTACATTCACATAATTTTTATGGCAGCATATTGTGATAATTGTTATCTTTTATTATGTTACTATAAATTTCCCACTGTGCTCAATTTATAAGATTAACTTTTTCTAGGTATGTGTGCCTAGGGAAAAAAATAGTATATATTCAGTTCGGTACTATTGCAAAATTCAGACATCCATTGTGGGTCTTGCAACTTATCCATCACAAAAATGGGGACAGGATTATTGTGTTCTGAGGGTGTTGTGCTGAAGTTGCTATACAAAAGTATGAAAGTGCTTCAGTCCTCACACCCTGTTAAAATTCTGCTTTTCAGACCTTCTAAACAATATGCCAGATGTGGAATTAAGACCAGCATAGGCACATCACACACAATCACAGCCACTAAAAAGATAAATTAATGAACTAAGGGAATGCAACCACAATGACATCTTCCTCCTTTAGTGTCTGCAGAAGCAGCATGTTTGGATGAGTACACTCACTATGTCACTAAAAGCCAAACTTTTGAGAGGGGTGCTATTATACCAATAAGTCACCTTTCTGACTTACTGTATGAAAAGATAGACCAGATAGCAACATTTCCATAGTACTGCAATAGAAACTGTTTTAGACGATTTAATAATGGCACTCTCTCTCTAACTGATCTCCATGCATGTTTACCTGTCTAGTTACAATTCCTTTGCAAAAGAACATCTTCTATGCAAAATAGGAATCACATTTCACACAAGAGGTTTTGTGTGTTTTCTTACTAAAATTGGATCATACTATTCATATTGGCTTACATATTGCCTTATCTCCCCTAAAATTATTCTACATTTTTTTAGGTTAATAAACATAATTGCTTTGTTTTTTTCTAATGGTTACCTAACATTTAATTGTATGAATATGACATGGTATATGTAGTCATTCCTCTTCTGAAAAACACATAGACGTTTTGCACAGATTGTTTTTCTTTTTTTTTCATAATTTTTAACTTTGTTTTAATTAGTTATACATGACAATAAAATGCATTTTGACATCATACATAAATGGAATATAACATCTCATTCTTCTGGTTGCACATGAGATAGAGTTACACAAATGGTGTAATCATATATGCACCAAGTAATAATGTCTGATTCATTCTACTGTCCTTCTTACCACCTTAACCCCTCTCTTCTATTCACTCTCCTCTGTCTAAAACACCTTGACTATACTTGTACATATGTGTTCTTCTTAACAACAAGGAATACTACTGCCATTATTATCTTACAAATAATAAAACCTCCCTCTTTTTTAGAAATTTATCTATATTTTTACTTTAAAATGTCTCCATGTATTGATCTACATTTTTTCAATATTATTTTTTCTTTGTTCTTTTTAGTTACTCTTGACAGTAGACTGCATTTTGGCATTTATACAAACATGGAGTACATCTTATTCTAATTAGGATCTGAGTCTTGTGGTTGTACATAATGTGGAGATTCACTTTGGCATATTTATA
>CM053405.1:13817068-13854057 GCA_028644305.1 Xerus rutilus | reverse complement strand
ATATACTATATTTTCTTTTTCCATTTGTCTGTTGAAGGGTACCTAATTTGGTTCCATACCTTAGCTATGGAGAATTGAGCTGCTATAAGCATTGAGGTCACTGTAGTGTGCTGCTTTTTTTTTTTTTTTTTTTTCCGGTATTGAGGATTGAACTCAGGGGTACTGGACCACTGAGCCATATCCTAGCCCTGTTTTGTATTTTATATAGTGACAGGGTCTCACTGAGTTACTTAGCTCCTCGTCATTGCTGAGGTTGATTTTGAACTTCCGACTCTCCTGTCTCAGCCTCCCAAAGTGCTGGGATTACATGCGTGCGCCACTGCACCCGGCTTGTAGTGTGCTGCTTTTAAGAGCTTTGGGTATATACCCAGGAGGGAATAACTGGGCCACATAGTGGTTCCATTCTAATTTTTCTGAGGGATTTCCATACTGATTTCCAGAGTGTTTGCACCAATTTGCAGTCCCACCAGCAGTATAGGAGTGTATGCTTTTTCTCACAACCTTGCAAACATTTATTGTTGCATGTATTCTTGCTAATCTACTTTTTAAATTTTTAAGATAGTTGAAAATAATTTCATACATTGACCGTTTACATAACTTCCTTCACAAATCATATCCTTTTATTTTTAGTTTATTCTTGATAGTTCAGGCATAGTGTCCAACAAATTGTCAGTTAACATACACTTGATTCTGCAGAAAGGGAAGTCCCTTAGGAGTGGGTAGATTATTTGGACACTCAAGGGGGATATGATTGTAATTCCAAGCCAATAATCTACACCAGTGTTTAAGACTCTCACCTTCCTGTGACACATTCAAACAAATGTTAGTAACTTTAAAGAATGAAGGATAATTAAGCAACAGTCAGACTTAGCAGTAAGTACCTTTAAGATATATTTCATAATATATTGAGTAAGCTGACTACATTGTGTGAACAATCAAAATGTATGAAGAGGAGATATACCATGAATAGGTGATTAATTTTAAAAGTTTACACATGGTAAAAACAGAGAATGGATTAAATATGGGAAATACGGTTGTCAACAAGAATCTCTTACATGCTATATTCATCAGGTAGCTTCAGTTATGCTGGAAGGTGATGGAGACTGAGAGAATTGGACTGAGATTAAGGAGAAGAGTGGGTGTGGGATATTAGAAAAAGAAAAACAAAATACTTGGCTTCATGATTGTGCAAGGGTAGTGTTTACTGAGCAGAAGAAATATTCAGAAGAATATGTCACACAAGTTCGATGGACTGATTTAGGATGTGCTGATATTAGGCATATTTGTTTAAACAAATATATATTTGCTTAAACAAATATATATTTGTTTAAGCATAAATACAGAGTCGTACATTTAAAGAAGTTTTGATGGTGGCTTTATTTTTAATCATATGACAAAACAGAATCCCAATTATTTAGACATATTTATAGATTAGATTATAAGGTTGAAGTTGAGTTTATATTTTACATAAAACATATTATATGATTACCTATTTTATAAAATCACTGTCCAAAAGACTTTCATAGATGTTTGAATATGGAAGATATAAAAGTGAAAATCGTAAGGTTTCCAAATAAATTATTATCTTTACAGAAGAATCAACCAAAAGTTCTACTTATTTTTTTCTTTTCTGATGGCTTTTCTTCTTTGTTTCCTATTTGCAATTCTAATTACTATACTTAAGTTGTTAAATCAACTATCTTTGAGCAAAGGGATTATGCTTATATTCAGTGATTTTCTTCTGTAATCTTATTGAATATGAAAAGCTTACATTTCCATTTTGCCACTGACTCAAAGTTGTAACACATAGCACTTCTTAACCACTGAAAAATTAATGTGAAGTCTTACTGAATTATTTTAAAAATAAAGAAGAAGGGATGAGAGGAATAAAGAAGGAAATAAGATGGAAGGAAGGGAAGAAAGAATAGAAGGGAGAGAATATATAATACTGGTCTTTAATATTTTTCAACAGAACTATGTTTCATTTGAACTCTTCTTGAACATCAGCTTCATATCCCAGGGTATAGTTAAATATTTCACAAAGAGAAATAGAAAAGATCAAAAGCATTCTTTCTAAAATTAAAATGGAAGAGATCAATGAGAAGGGTTTCTTCTTGCAAATCCCTTGCTTTATAGCTCATCATTTCATTTTGCTGTAAAATTATAGTGACCTTTGAGAATTTGATGCCATTTATGCTCAGTCTCTCATTTACCCTTGATTTTAAGTACTGTTAATCCTATTTTCCACCACATCTAACCTGCACATTTTAATATTTTTATTCTCAATAAATTATCTGCATAAAATTATAAATGTTTCTATATAGGCATATATATGTGTGTGTACATATACATGTTTTTTTAAGATGTTTTTTTTAGCTGTTGATGGATCTTTATTTTATTCAATTATTATTTATATGTGGTGCTGAGGATCGAACCCAGGACCTCACGCATGCTAGGCAAGCGCTCTACCACTGAGCTACAGCCCCAGCCCACATATACTTGTTTTTTTAAAATTTATTTATTCTGATTAGGTATACATGATAGCAGAATGCATTTTGATTCATTGTACACAAATGGAGCACAACTTCTCATTTCTCTGGCTGTACACAATGTAGAGTCACATCATGTGTGCAGTTATACATGCACCTAGGGCAATGATGTTCATCTCACTCAATCATCTTTCCTGCCCTCATGTCCCCTCTCCTCCCTTCCCTCCCCTTTTATCAAAGTTCCTCAATTCTTCCCATGCCCCCGCCCCATTATGGATCAGCATTTTATCAATATATTTCAGTTTTATTTTCATTCATAAATGCTGACAACCTTTTGTTCATTTTTATTTAAATATGTTTAGTGTTTGTTTCAATTACTGAAAGAGGCATAAAAATACTAGTTTGCTTGTAAATTTTTATGTTCTTTTTGCACTGAATCACCTTCACAACCATCTCAGATGGACCAGATATATGAATTCACAGTGGATTGTATTCATAATATATTGCCATTTTATTGTTTCAACACTTCAGCTCATCCTCCCTAACATGTCATGAGCTTGCATCACTGTTTAGTGTAATATGACAAGCAAGACTGAACAAAAGTGGGCCTATGAGCCTGCTGGTAGTGGGACTCTAGTTCTTTAGGCAAGAGGTCACCTTGACTGCTTCCTACATGGGTAGTGGCTTTTGCCCAGTATGAGGCAATGGCAATTTATCACCCCTTAGCTCCTGTACCCACAGAGGTGGGGCAGCTGTTTCCTATGATTTAAATTTCTTTGTTAGTTTATTTGTTCACACTCACAAATTTACTCTCCATTTGAATAAGGAGCAGGGGAAGCAACAGGAGATAAACCTGCTCTTGGTGGATCAGAGCACACTGCCCTGGCTAACGTCTTTCTGATCTCAAGGCCCTTTTATGTTGATCTCTTACAAAGTTCTCCCATAAAACTTTTTTTCTAAAATATTTACTCTGTAAAATTGCAGATTTGTTCACAAAGCCCCATTGACTGAGATTTATCTTTAAGAATCTTTAGCATATTTTTGATATTCGAGTTTCTTTTTATTATTAAAAATGCATAAACTTCATTTCCCCCCTCATTTTATGGTATTACTCTGGCAAAACTCCAGTCCTAGTTAGATTCATCTTTCAGGCAGGATTCTTCCTCCGTACAACGGGTATGGGTACTAGTTGGTGAAAAACAGCCACAGTAACCAACATCATTTGAACAATTCATCTCAAGTGATCCTTAATTATACAGTTAACCTATTATCTTCCCTCAAAATAGCATCACGCTCTCTCCACTCTCAGGTTCAGTTCATTTTCTTTCCTTTTTATTTTACCTAGTAAAGTGCAGCATCAGAAGAGAACTTCCATGAACTCCTTCATACCATCCGTTCAACAAGCTACCACCCTGTCCACAAACTTTTCCTTACCTACAATTCTTAGGAATGCATCCTGTGTCCCTGTCTAGGGCCAACTCTCCCACAACTAACGTACAACCACTTTGGTTGATTTTATCCATTCTTATGGACTTAAATGTCTTCACAAGTAGAAATATCCCTTTTTAGCATCCTCAGAAGAACATATAACTGATATTTCACACTTATATCAGAAATTACTGTCTTTTCAACCCTCAATTCTGATTCTCCCACTTAGACAAATGGCATTTTGATCCTTTCAACAGTTTAAATTATAATTGTTTCTAATTCTTTCTTTTTCTCTCATCCAACATCCGTCTTCAGGCAAAATTCTGTTGACTCTGCTTAAAACAAGTACAATCTAACAGTTTTCCACATAAGCATGATATTCACTCCTTCCTTTCTTTGTCTCAGCCTTCATTCTTGTTCTGTTTTGTTCCCTCTCTACCTTTCTTGGATAGGTTGGCAGCTTTCCAAGTGGTCCTTATCCCCTTCTGGTATATTCTTCAAGGAACAGCCTGAGTGCTTCTTTAACAAGTGAGTGCTGCCATGCCATTTATATTTGTCAATGACTTCCAATTCCATATGTAAGATAGCCAATGATCAATGATGAAGATCCTTTTAATAGCCTATAAAGCCTTATGAGATTTGACTCCTTTTACCTCAAATCTCATCTCCTAACAATGTTTCTGGATCACCACCTACAGAATGGCTATCAGCCTTTGTTCTGCTCTTTGCACAGTTTTCAGGTTTTTAAAAATAGCAATAGGACAATCTGAGGAGTGGAAATTTGCAGTGACTTGAACAACATAGTACCTTCCTGATAGTTACCTGGCAGAGCAAAAGTATTAACTTGCTGTGTCTGTGGAAGATCATGACATTTGGTTGTCTCATTTCCAGTTACACTAAGGTTAATCATTTGGCTAATCAGATCTGTATATTGAAAATGGGTTTTTCCTGTAGATATTAGTAAGCTATGGAGTATTTTTAGCACCATATGTGTATCAGGACCCAAGGGAGGTAGGTTTTTAGAATAAGAAATTTATTGTAGGAATTAGGCATTGCATCTCTTGGGGAGAAACTGGGGAAAGTAATGGTCTAGAAACGGTCTAGAAAAGAAAGTAATGGTCTAGAAAAGAAATTTGGAGGATCAAAGGAAATTCACAAATGAACCTATCAGAAATACTGGTGTACATGGAATATAATTATGGAGGGTTAACTTCTCCCATTACCAATATCCAGAGCACACAATTAGCATTTGCTTCAAAAAATTAACAAAAATGTGCCTTTTTAAAATTAATTTATCTGATTTTTGAAATAATACCTTTGTTCTTTGTTCAACTGTAGGATTCATATGGGCATAGAACATAATTATTTTCCCCCCAATTTTTATCCCTTCTTTGAAGAGTATTCAGTACTTACATTATTCTTTGAAGAAATTAAATTACTTAAAAGGCCCAGGTTACATTTTATGCAAATGTAGAATGGGAAATAACAAAGTTTAACTTTTAAATATAGATGGAGGAATTACAAACAATAAGAGGATTAAATTGCAGCAGTTGGGCTCATAATTACCAAAAGGAGGTAAATCATTTATGATCTGATAATAATTGCTTTTTAAGACAGACATTCAATCAGTGTGCATTTAATGAATACTATGTCACAGCATTGTGTTCAACTTTGAAGAAGGAAGTATTTTAAGACATCCCAAAGCATACTATTATTAACACGTTGAGTAATCATAACTACATAGGGTTAGATTTACAAAAATGAAATTTTTAATTCCCCCTTCTTGACTTACCAGGATTTTCAATTTTGGTAAATTACTTATACTGAATCAGTTTCAGTGTTCTTTTACTTTATTTGTTTAAATGGTGGCAATACTACTTATTGACAATGATTGTTGGAATGATCAAATGACAATATTTATAGACTTCTTTGTCCTAGGCAAGATACTAAAAATAATATTTTTATATTTTGTAAGGGGAAAAATGCTATACTTAATTAGCATTTAACACATTGTATAATTTATATTTTAAAGAAATCCATCACACAGCAATTCAAATTTTATGTCTGTATTACCCACACAACATTTTTGAAAGTACAAAAAGCTGGTTCTCAAATGCCAGGCCCAGAGACTAAAATTTGTTTAATAACCTGAAACTAAAATAAAAATGAACCAAATAACATTTTTGCATGTAGATAAAGCTAATTTAGCAAACACGAAGTCAGTAAGTAAACTATAACCCATCAAATTTTACCACCCCAGGAAGTAGTTTTCATATCCCAATTAATTTTAATGAAGATGGTGAATACTCAGCAGGAAAGACAGCACAAAAGTCTGTGTGCAAATGATGACATTTCACAACTCATTCATAATACCTCTTGAAGAATAGTCCATGTGTCATTTCAAATATGTCAGTGTAGTTTCAGCTAAACCTAATGGCATTCTCAAAAACTTTTATATCTTTATTTAATGGTTTCTTCTAGCAGTATAAGTATTAATAGATTATCAAATTGAAAGATGTTTGTCCTGACCTTCACATAGTTCCATCTCTCTGCTGGTTTAATGTCTCTTACCAAGTGCCAGAAGAGCATTAAGTGATTCCTTTTTCCTTGATGATGCCATGTTGCCTTTGTTACAAGTCAAATGATGGATCATTAGATGAGTGAGACCCAAATAAAAGTACAAAAAATAGCCTCTATTTTCTTCTGATACTTTAACTTCAACAGAAAAACAATTTAATGTTTCAAATCCACACATTTTCTGATTAATTTTTATGTAGTTGTTGGATATTTTGTGGAAGAGAATAATATGTATATATACACACAAATATATATACACACACATACAATAACCATTTACATATATGTATGTATATCCATGTATCAACATCTATATTTGTGTTTATTTTTAGAAATAAAATAAGAAACAAAAATAAAATAAAATAAAACAAAATTTTTAAAATGACCCAGATACAAAAGTATGGCACATATGAAAATATACATGGGATCTTTGAGATAAACTCAGCAAGCCCTTGTTTATTATGCAAATGGATAGCTCAAAATCGTGGAGACATTTTTTTTTTTTGTTAGGGAAGGCTTGGGAGGCTTGGGGGATGTGCTCCCTGAAAATATTAGCTAGGTGGATATATGAAGAGGATAAAGAACTTCAATCCAGCAGAGTAGTGAAGAGAACTACAACAAAGTGCATTCAACCTGGGGAGTCAAGAGTTCAGATAAAATCAGGAAGGAGTGACATGAACATCTACAACAAAAAATAAAATCATGCTAAGTAAATTGGATTTCAGTTTGAAAATAAATGTAGGAATATACATATAGAAAACTAAGAAACTGACAAATTCAGGGTAAGGTTTAGCTTAAGAAAAATAAGGAAGTGTGAGAAGAAAGATAGTTGATGACAGAGGACAGTGGAGACAGATGCTTAAGGGAAAAGTGAGTCTGACACAGTATGAATGAGCACTGGCATGAACCAGCCTCCTGGAGTTGAATCTCAGCTCTTCAGCTTAGGAGATGCATGGATTTGGACATATTTTCCATGTCTGGTCTTCCTCATCTTCACATTAAAAGCACTATGTATCATTAAGTGAGTCCATAAGTAAAACATGCTTATAACAGTGCTCAGTGTATGATAAAATGGGATTATTTGTGTGTGTGTGTTTCCTTGTTTATCAGTAAAGATACTTATTAGACTTATTATAATTTGAAATAACTTACAACTTCATAATCCAAATTCATTTTGAGATCAATTCTTGTAGTCTTTAGTTTCTTTTGCCCCTTCTATCACCTCGTATTCTAATATACCTAATGTTTTTACTGATTACTGAAGGTTATCTTTTATAAATGCAGGAGAAAAATTTAGCCCAGAATCATGCTTTCTTTCCCCAGCGAATTTTTCTGATTACTTCAGGCAGGAGACAAGGGACTTTAGCCATCTCTGATCACTTTAATCTCATTGGAACAACTGGGATATTTTGAATCTTGGCTTTAGGCTCTGTCAAACCACTATTTCAAATTACTTTTATTCTAGAGGGTATCATTTAGAAACCCAAATTGAAAATATGCAGTATTTATCAGGGACCCACTCAGCAAAGATTTGTGATGTACTCAAGAGCTTTATTCTTCAACTCAGTCTCTTAGCTTTTCCATTATTCCTAGATATTCCCTAGGATAAGCTACCCAGTATATTGGAAAGGCAATTTATAATTTTATATCTCAAGATACTTTTGTTCTTTCATTTATCACTAATTTTCAAGTTAATCTCAGGGGGTTAGTTCTGCATTTCATACTCTACCATGACTAGAAGTAAATATTTGAGGTAGATTTTTAAGCAAAGAAAAGAAAACTACGTTCATTTTTTTTTTCAGTATTTCTTTGGTTTCCTAGAGCTACAGTGAAAAAAATAAAATACCTTTGGTCTCTTAAAGCTAAAATTGAAAAGAAAGAGAATATGTCATTCTCATTAAATATAAGACTGGTAGAAAAATTTTTCAAAAACCATTTAATAGAAGATTGTTAATCAAAATATTAAGAGTTCTTAAAGTTGAACAATAAGAAAATACTCCGCTGGGCACCGTGGCACACTCTTGTCATCCAAGAGGCTCAGGGTACTGACGCAGGAGGATTGAGAGTTCAAAGCCAGGCTCAGCAAGCGCAAGGTGCTAAACAACTCAATGAAACCCTGTCTCTAAATAAAATACAAATTAGGGCTGTTGATGTGGCTCATTGGTCGAGTGCCCCTGAGTTAATCCCCAGTACAAAAATAAAAAAGAAAGAAAGAAAAAGAAATAGAGAAAAGAAAACAACAATCCCCCATAAAAGTATGCAAAAGATCAGAAGAGTCACCTCACCAAAGAAGCCATACAGATATCACATTAGTATATGAAATGTTCACCATCACATGTCATTAGACAGTTGTAAATTCAAACATCACTGAGACTTACTACATACCTATATTTTGTTTTTGTTTTTGTGGTACTGAGAATTGAACCAGTGTTTACATATATACTAGGCAAGCACTGTGTTGCTGAGCCGCATCCTCAGCCCTACATGCCTATTAGAGTGGCCAAAATACTATATATTAATACCAAATGCTGGTGAGGATGTGGAACAAAAGGAACTGTCATTAATTGCTAGTGGAGGTGCAAAATAGTACAGTCATTTTGTAAAACAGTTTTGAAGTTGTTATACATTTAAACATACTGTTAACATGCATTGCAATGATTGTGCTCTCTAGTATTTATCCAAAGGAAATAAAAACTTTTGTACACCTGTATGCTTAAAGCAGCTTTACTCATAATTGTCAGAT
This sequence comes from Xerus rutilus, assembly GCA_028644305.1. Lineage (NCBI taxonomy): Eukaryota > Metazoa > Chordata > Mammalia > Rodentia > Sciuridae > Xerus > Xerus rutilus. The sequence continues at coordinate 13,844,820 of CM053405.1, read as the reverse complement.
TTGGAAGCAAGCAAGATGTCCTACAGTGATGAGTGGATGAGAAGTGCTATATTCAGACACAGAATGTTGCTCAACGTTGAAAAGAAAGGAGCTCTCCATCCATAAAAAGACATGGAGGAATACTAAATACATATTTTTAAGGATGAGGAAGAAGCTAATCTGAGAAGATTACTTCCTGTATGATCTCAACTGTATGATTTTCTGGAAAAGGTTAAATTGGATAAATTAAAAAAAAAATCTTAGTTACCAAGAGGTGAAGGAGGGATGAATTTGTGGAACACAGTTTTTCAAGGAGAGTGAAACTATTCTTTAAAACAACATAGTGGTTGATATATGACATTAGAAATTTCTCCAAATGTATATAATATACAATGCCAATCATAAACTCCCATGTAAGCTTTGAACTTCAAGTGATTCATCAAGTATAACAATGTTTCACAAGTGCAAGTTATTGTGAGTGGAGGATACTGTGCTTGTATGGGTGCATATATAGGAAAATGCTGTTATCATTTTTGCTCAATATTTCTGAGTTTAAACATAGTCTATAAATTAAAGACTATTTTGAAAAGAAGAGAGAAAAAGTGTATTATCTTTTCTTCCTGGAAAAAAAAGTAGTTGAAATCTAAGTGTCAGCAGAGCCGTGCTTCCTCTAGTGGATTGAAGAGAAGTTCCTCTGCCTCTCCAATCTCTGGTGGCTCCATGTGTGCCTTGATTTTGGCTACCTGTTTCCAATTTCTGCCTGTATCTTCAATGACTTTCTCCTCCATATCTGTCTTTTCCTGTTTTGTCTGTCAGGAGAGTACTATTTTGGTCACCTACCTCAAGGTCTTTACGTATATGTGCAAAGAAATATTTTTTATCCAGATAGAGTCATATTTGTACTTCTAAAGGGATTGAATGTGTACATATCTTTTGGGTGATAATTTTTCATTGCACCTCAAATATGTTAAAATATATTTTGAAATTATCTTAGGGTATATAACTTTTTTCAGGAATCTAGTATTTTTTATTTAAAATCAAGACATGAATCTTTACTGCAGTATTAAAAGATTTTCAATGCATTAATTGAATGTACAATACTATCAATAAAAATGAAAGCGCTGAATAAATCTAGTTCTTTTTCTTTCCTTTCAATCAATCACTATTCAGTTTTCAACATTTAGAAAAAAAATCTTATAAATGTTAGTCAAAGTTTTAGCTGGGAATAATTAAGACACAGTAAATCACATGCATGTTTACAATTTCTTTGTCATTTTTTCTTCATAATTTAATCTTGATTCATTCATACTTCTTGTTGTACATTTATTCTTTTCTTTTAAAAGTTCAAAAGGAAAGTAGTATTGCCTGTAATGGACATACATTGCCCTATCAGTGTTTTCTAAATAATCGTTCCATCTATTATATTTCTGGAAGAGAGTTTCTTAAGAAAAGTCAGCACCCTGCTGATTCTCTCCAGGCTTGCTGTTTACCAGTGTTTGACACATGTTAAAAGTGAGAGCTTAATGGGTTATAATTATGCTCTTGCTGTGTCTATGAGGAAGAGAATGGCTTACACAAAGTCATACAACTGGTAAGTCTTGAGCATTTGCAAAATAATTTTTTAAAATGAAATTTAAAAATATGACTTAATAAAGGGAATGTACTAAAACATCAGTAATCTGAAGAAACCTACTTAAAGATCGATTTAATTCAGAGAAAGTACTAAACAATTTACCAAACTTTCTTTACTTATTCAAGATGAACACATACTGCTTTGAAAAAAACAAAAATAAAAAACTTTCATTTAATCAAAACTGTTTTTTTTTTCTTTACTTAAAAATCTGGCATTCTGCAAATCAGGAAGCAATCCAAATGGCTTAAAACATTTTAAGGTTGGTATTTTGCTTCACAGATGAAATCAGGGTGAAATATTTTGAACATTTTTTCTTGTCTTTATTCTTCCTTCTCCCTGTGCTTAATATTCCTTGAAGTTTATGCCCACTGAAAAAGTGTCATGATTATATGTGCTCTCATTCACTCCTTCTTTCTGGATTCTACACTCCTTAATCTACACATTTAATAGAATATTTTGAATTCTTAGGTAATAAGAATTCAAGAATTCTTCATTTTTCTTCCAGCATTTATTTTATTAAGAAGAAAGTATGATTTAGTATAGTTATATTCATTTTCTTACGTCCTTGGATCTGAGTCTGTTGCAAAACCCATAAACCAATCTCTCTGTCTCTTTTTATGTCTCTGTCTCCCTTTCTCTCTGCACAGCCACCACTTCTCCAATAATCTTCTTCACAAATTCTGTTTTTATTTCTGAGATTTCCAAATTCTGTTCCCTAAACACGACACTATGACCAGATTTGGAAGGCAGAGTTCCTTTATCTGCACAGAATTATGGAAAAGCTCCATGCAGTGAACTGAACACTATACTAGCATCAAATCATTTAAAATATAATACGAATTATGTTTAAAACATCATTAGAAGGAATAAAATTGACATATTTAATATAAGAAGTGCACAAATTTTACACTAAAAATTATAAAAATAGGTGAAAGAATTTAGAAGTCTAAATACATGGAGATGCACTTCATGTGGAATGTATTAGAAGGTAGTATTAAGGGACAAATTCTCTTCATATTGGTGTCCAGGTTCAATGTAATCCTATTCAAAACCTAAGAAGTGTATGTAGAAAATCGAAAGGTGATTCTGAAATTTATATGTAATTCAAAGGCCTCAAATAAAACAATTTTGAAAATAACAAATTTGAGAGAAAAACATTTTGGAAAGCTGATATTATCTGATTTCAGGACTTACTATAGAATGAGAATAATCAAGATACTGTACTTTTGTGAAGATAAACAAATAGATCAATAGTAAAGAAGAGTGTCTCTTTCAAAGTGCTGGAATTATTGTCTTCTTTAGTCTTGAACTCTTCCTTCATTGCAGAATGATATTTCAAAAATAACAGCTAAACACATTTGCAATAGCATTGCTTGTGGTTTAAGGCTAGAAAAAATATTATAGCTAGAAATAGAAATAAATATAGAAATATAGATTAATGCAATTCAAAAACCCTATAAGTTTCTCCTTATTTCCTATTGTCCTCTCACATTTGATTCTCTCTTCTCACACTGAGAACCCTGGTTCCCTACAACACTGATGCATTTATTCACTGGTTCCATTCTATAATATGTACAAAATGATTTTGAAGTAGTCTATCAATATTCTTTTTTAAAAAATATTTATTTTTTAGTTGTAGGTGGACAGAATATCTTTATTTTATTTTTTATGTGGTGCTGAGGATAGAATCCAGTGCCTCACGTGTGCTAGGCGAGCACGCTACCACTGTGCCATAACCCCAGCCCAGTCTATCAATATTCTTTTTTTAAAAAATTTTTTCTAGTTGTAGATGTACAATGTCTTTATTTTATTGCTTTTGCATGTGGTGCTGAGGATCGAACCCAGGGCCTCACGCATGCGAGGCAAGTGCTCTACCACTGAGCTACAATCCCAGCCCCTCTATCAATATTCTTATCACACCATGAACAATACAAAAACCAAGAGTAATATCGGCAAGATGGCAGAATGGCAGGCCCAGACCTTGTTGCTTCATATTTATACTTATTTAACAATGATATATAGACCAAAATATCTCAATGGAAAGTCCAAAATCCAGTTAAGAAGTTGCAGTATTTCAAAGGAGCACACAGTTAAGGACAGCTGACTTGAAATGGGCAAGAAGAGTACTTTTACTGTATTCATATCAGCTCTTGATAAGCTGGCACAGCACAGAGCTGAGAGAGACCTTGATTTGCAACTATACCATCTGCAGAAAAAATAGATTGGAATATATTTTTTTTAACATTTTGGCCTTTTGTTTCACTTCTCAAAGGATTTTTCTGTTTCATCTCATAAGTATGCTGTGAGACTGATGTTGCAGCTGGGAACAAGGAAAAAGTGATTGTTGGTTTCCTATATCCACCATAGCTCTGAAAGGCTGGGAAAAGGGAATTTAAGGCTTCCTCATGGAGGTGGGAGAGTGGTAGAGCATGCTCCTCATATCTCAGTTTATTGTACATCAGCAAGAATACTGAAGAAGTAAAAGTTATGGGATTACAAATTAAGAAAAGAAGAAAAAACAATTAATCCCTCTAATTCAGATTTCAAACACTGAAGTCCATTGAGGATATATTATACAGAAGGTTTGAGAGAGTTTTGCAAAATCTCCAGCTGGACTTCTCAAAGAAGGACTTCCTTGGTTGACGACAGTCCATACTGGGAGAGATAGTTGTTTTTAATCTTTGTAGATACCAAGGCAAAACTAAAAGTAATATGAATAATCAAGAAATGTGATCAGTAAAAGGGACAACATAACCAAGGAACAAAATAAGCTTCTAGGAAATCTAAGAAGAGCCTTGAGAAGAATGTAAAATAAGAGTCTTAGGAAAATTTAGTAAGTTTTAAATTATAAGAGAATACATATAACCAAACTGAATAAGGATAATAATACATGAACAAAGTGAGAATATTGACAAAGAGAAAAAATGTAAAAATGAGATAAAATGCAAGTTTTGCAACTGAAGTCTACTAAAGTGATCCAACAGCAGGCTTGACCAAACAGTACAAGGAATCTGTTAAAAAGGAGACAGACCATTTTAAATTTGACAAATAGTGGAATAAAGCTAAGACAAATGAAACAGATAAAGAAAGACTATGAGTCTTTTCAAATCGCATCATATGAGTCACACACATTATGGAAGTCCCCAAGCAGAGCAGAGGAAACATTGGGCAAAAAGTCTCTTTAAGGAAATAATGACCCCAAATTCCAAAACTGGGGAAAGAAAATGGATAACTATATTTATGAAGACAAAACTTTCAAATAAACTAAAGAAATACACAGTAGAGTGCATTAAAAATCATAAAAGTTAAAAGGCAAATAGTTTCTTTTGCAGTGTATAGAGAAAATGACTCATTAGACACAAGGAAATCTATAATACAATCGACTGTAGGAATATCCGCATGAGTTTAAGCTGGAAAAAAGAAGCAACATATCAGAAGTGGGAATAATGGACATTTGTGACACTTCTTCACGTAAAATATTTACACAGTCAGAGCCTACACAGTCTCGTTCACAGATATACCACTTCTATTTGATGATAGAGTGCTGCTGTTAATGCCCAACTTTAAGACCTGGTGGGTCATATTCCAAATCCATGATTGGTAGATCAGGATGCATGATAAATTGGTGGTCCATAGTTGCTCTAAGATCCAGTAGGATAAGAGCTTTTTGTCAAAAGGATAGGGGTTATCTTCAAATATAAGCAGGATTTACTCTAAAATCCTGAGGGCCACACTTCCATTCACTTATCTAGGATTTACCGAAGTCTCCAAACCACATCCTCTTTTGCCAAGATCACTTAAAGCATGAATTAACCTGCTCGGTCATATGGTCCAAGTGTCAGAGCAGCTTACACAAAAGCCTAGATTTGTTAGAGGTTTCTTTTGAGCCCCTTGAAAAAGGAACACCTTTTATTCAATAAATGGGGCAGAGAAACACACCCCAAATGAAGAACATGTTGCTTCACAAATACAGAGACACACACTGGACATTGTGCCTACTGCTTGGTTGTGGGAGGTGCCATATGCAAGAATTTATTCTTCAACTGTGAAGGGATATCTAGATCTGCCCCACACTACAGGATTGCTGTAAGTTCAACTGAGGTAGAAGGACCCTGAATTTAGTAAGGTTTGTAAACTGTTTGGAGTGTAAATGTCTTAACAGTAAGTCTAAGGGAGTTGTTAGGTTCAATAAGTATAATGTCTTTAATACAATTAATTAATATTAAGAAAAAGGTGATCAAGATCCCTGCAAATTAAAAAACAAAAAATGTCACAGAGCTAGTGAGATGATACAACCCTGTTGCAGGGCAGAAAAGCTATATGGAAGGCCATTCAAGATAAAAGCAAACTCTTCTAGCAGACATTACAACAGTAATGGATAAAAGGACATTTTTCAGATGAATATTGATGCATTTCAGGTACCAGATATTGTGCTAATTTGGTCAAAAAATGAAACGATATCTGGTGAAGCTTACAATAATCCACTGATATTCTCTAAGATATATTTCTCTTTTGCACAGGCCAAATAGGAGCAGTGGATAGGAATGTGGTGGGGCTCACCACCTTTTTATTTTTCCTTAGTCATGACACTAATACTTGCAATTCCTGCAGTACATTTTTGCCTTATGTTCATTTTAGTCTTTTACATTTTGTTTTTCTTGAGGGAGATCTTACAGCTTCTATTTGCCTTTACCAACATTATAGACCTCACTCCACATATCAGAGAACCAGTGCATGTGTTTTGTCAGTTTCTACATGTTATTTATTGCACTTATAAAACTGAAACTGGAGAAAATAACCACTGGACAGTTTTGAGAACTCACTAGGCCCACTATGAGATGGACCTGAGCTTAAACTCTCTTGAAACCCAAACCCCATAAACTCCTATAATGTCTGGGGGAGGGGTCACAGATATATTTGGGGTCCCCTGGAATCATTGTCAGTTCAATAGTCACTGAAATGTCCAATTACTTCCTTTTCTCCCATAATGACAAGGTTGTAAATCCCTTTACTAGAGGGTTTTTTTTTTTAAATAAGAATCTGACCTCCCCTTTATTCAAGGGGTTCTGTTATAGATGTATAAACTGACTTCCATCTGGAAATTGATTGAGGGATCATGACCTTTATAATTCATGTCACAATTTTGTTCACTTGACGTAGCATTTTCTGCTCGTACAGATTTAAGCAAGAATTTAGTAGGCTTTCATCTCTTTCATTCTAGGAATACCATGATCAAGTTATCAATGTTATAGTTCTGTGCATATCAGATTATTTTAATTGCCTCTTTCATTTTATTGTTTATTATGGTAACCACACTCTTTGGAGACACCAAAGGCTCTGAATACTCCTATTGCATTTGTTTCCCCCAATTCAGTGGCTACAGTTCCCGTGATATATTGTGACCTAAAGACAAGAGCAATCCACCAAGGGTGTTGTGATTCCCCTTCCACATTTATTTCTCATAATATTAGGAAAAAATGTGTCTTCTAGACCTTCCCAGTGTGGTTAATCATGTCTGAACAAATACGTTTCAACATTCAATGTCCTTAAACTTTACTTAAACCAAATCAGCATTACCACTTCCAATTGAGTCTAGACGGAATACCTTTATACCCGTGTTTCAGCCAAACAACAAAACAACTGTCAGGCCCTTCCTTACTTCCTGAGCTACATTAAATGCATTATCTCTGCTCGGTGAGCATATGTTTATAAATCTGTCCTGATCCAATTTTATTGCTTTTCACCCCAATCTCATACCCTTGGTATCCATCCCCAAGAAATAGAAGTAGTTTGTCAAAATTAGAAAACCAAAGTAGTTCTTTTAGTACAGCATACATCTTCCTGGGTCATACCTCATCCTCAATTCTAGGGGCCTCAAATTTAGGGGTCTGTTGAAAGTTAAAACATGCTATAAGTCTAGAAGCAAAGAAGGGCGATAGATAGAGCCAGGTACTGAGAAAAATCTTTGATTTCCCCAGAAACTGCCTGGGTGTGTGTGAGGGTTGAGCATGGTGATATGCTCAGGCAATGCAAAATGCATCCACTCTGTTGGAGTGTAAAGAATGACACCACCAGGGATGGGGAGGCCATCGTCACTTAGTTTCACAATGTTGCTGCCATGGGGATTAACAGGCTTTTTCTGCTGTTATAAAATATTCATTAGAATTGGTGGCTTTAAAGTTTGCAGCTTCATCATAAATTCCTATACATTTCCATTCCAATTTACAAATTTTGATTCTTGACCAATAAATCCATTCCCTAAAACAGCAGCTCCCTACAAGTCTGGAAATTCAATTTGCTTTTAATTCTGGTAGACACAGGATGATATTCTGTATTTGATTTTCAGCAGCTTTATTCCTAATGCTATAGGAGATAAGGATCTCCTTCAGGACCCATAAATACCTGTAGGTCAGATAGGTAGCATTTGATCTGGAAACTCTCATCCCTGAGCTCACCTTTTTCTTTCACAATTTTGTCCAACAAACATGGTGAGCAACTAGCCAACCTTATTGTATTCATTAGTTTTCCACAAGTTTTCAAAATTATTTTATCCATAGTTCCCAGCTCTTTGCTCTTTATAAGAGACTGAATTAAGATGCCTAATGCAGATACCTTGCGTATCTTTATTGCCTAATCATACTACCAATTATCAGAGTTCTCTATACTACTAGAAACAGAATAGTTTGTGTCTTTAAATCTAACAAGATTAGAAAATCTAGAAATAATCCTGAAAACACTTAAAAAAATATGTTCCTGTAGAACCACTTCTGGTAACAAAACCTATATTAATCACCGTTCACCAGAAAAACAAAACCAACAGGATCTATCTACCAACCTATCTACTTGGCTCTCTAGGAAGAAATTTATTTTAAGGTATTGACTCAAGTGAATTAAAAGTGCTTCTGAAAAGCCCCATCATCTGCTGTCTGTGAGCAGGCGACCCAGGAAAGCCTGTGATGTAATTCAAAAGCACGGGAGCTTGAGGACTTGAGGGTGTCCATTTCCAGGCTGGCTCTGACAGCCGAGAACTAGGAGAGCTGATGGTACTTGATTGAATTCCCAGATCAAATACTCTGGTAGAAATTGCACTCCTCTACAGTCAGAAAAGATAAAGCTAGCTCATGCAGAACCATTCTGTGAATACAGAAAATAACCTTTCTTCCTCAGAGATAGGGGATTGTCCATTGTAGATGTAAAGAGGATTAGGCTACTATCTGTGTGTAGGATGGAACTTACCTATATCTATGTAGCAATCCTGGATAACATTTCTTATTATTTATTCACACATTTATCCTCAAATTTTAGCTAACTCAACAAGGTAGTCAATTCATTTGCATGTGGTTAAAAATGTTTACTTGTAAGCACTTTTTTCTTTTGAATCTATTATTATACCTCCAATAACTTAAAATTTATATTAGTGGCTTTGCTGTATTGATTTTGATAATTCATTGTGTAGATTTTTCAAAAAAATCAAGACTTTGTTTTGTTGAGTTTTAATTTTAGAATATTTTATAATCAATTTAAATAACATTTTAAATCTTTTTTTTTTTTTTTTTTTGGTACTGAGGATTGAACTCAGGAGCACTCAACCACTGAGCCACATCCCCAGCCCTATTTTGTGTTTTATGTAGAGACAAGGTCTCACTGAGTTGCTTAGAGCCTCGCTGTTACTGAGGCTGACTTTGAACTCGAGATTCTCCTGTCTCAGCCTCCCTAAGTGCTGGGATTACAGGCGTGTGCCACTGCGCCCGACTTTTAAATCTTTTTTTCCTATTTAGTTTTGTGGTTTTATTTTAAAAATTGTATCTTATTTTACTTTTTCTTTAAAAATATTAATTCGTACATTGCAATATTAAAAATTGATGCTATAAATTTTATTCTGGGCATCATTTCCACTAACCCTGTATATTCACATTCATGTTATATTTTAAAATACATTTCATTTAATTGTTGATTTAATCAAGCATTATCTATGAAAGTTTACTGATGTAGAGTTTCACAGGTGAGAGGATTTACTTTTTATCACTAATTTCAAGTTTGACTGCTTGGCTATAAGAGTGTAAAAAAATACAAATGTAATTTTATACACTTTGACTTATATAGAAAAAAAATTGCCAGTCTATAGGCACATGAAAGTGAAGTGAATTAAATATTTTAAGTGGATTTGAAGTATATGTCTATTTAATTACTAAATTCTGTAAAATCTATTACCTATACATGTGAATTTCAAGTATAAAATATGCCTCATTGGTTAATACTTAGATAATTTATAACCTTGTTTTTTGGTCTATACAATTGACATACCATGAAGAAAGTGAACTAAAATACCCACTATTTTGTTTCTTTGAGGTTTCTTTCATACTAACTCTAGAGCTTGGACATTGGATACTATGGTTTGGGGGATATAAAGTCCATTTAGCAATATGTATTAACGTATTGTGAGTTTGAACCTTATACTCTATTCTCTTTGAATGTTTTGTTTTATATTAATTTTTTTTAAAATGACTATGAAAAAATTCCTTTGTTGCTTCTTACTGAGACATAATTCTTCTGGTTTTCCCACCATTATTTTTAAATAAACTTATATTTAGTAGCAAGTTCCCCCGGGTTTATATTGTTCTCATTTCACTAATTTATATCTTTTCTTACTTTAGCAAATTATCAACTAGGATGTTTTAGGCCTTTTGTTTTATTCATCTGTTTATTCCTGTAGGACAGAGTGATTGTAATTTATTATTTTTAATTTCTTACGTAATTTATTATTGAATCTGATTTATTTATTATTATTTACCTATTATTCACATAATTCAGTTTTCTAGTTTGCTTTTAGTTATTTGATAATCTTTCTATCGTTGTTTTTCTATTTTTTTCCACAGAAAAGTTAGATTATTATTATTATTAAGTTAAAATTAACAAAAGTGAGATTTCTATTTGTTTTGGTCATTTTACATATACATTTAATATCAGGGAAAAACGGATGGTATTTTTAATATCAGTGAATATTTCCCATTTAGAGAATACTACTCCTAAAAGTCTTCTTTCATATATTGCAATGGAACTATTATTGCAAATCAATTTTAAGATGTAAATTATTGAGTTGAAAAATTTAATATTAAAATAAAAGTAATTGCTGGAACTGATGGAGAAATACAAAGTATATTATTAATTAATGCAATTATAATTTATGTTTTTGCACATTTAAAAGTGTAATCTTTTATTAAGATAATAATTTTAAAATGACATTCTTCCAATGGAAAATCAGCAAATGAAAAGCCACTAGTAGAATTCCTATAAGAGAAGAGCCCTGTCAATCTCCATGGAGAACAGACAGATTCAGGACAGCCCTGCCAACTTGTGAGGAGGCCAGGCCCAGGCATAAGACTTTCCACCACACTGAGGACCATGCCCACACACCACAGTGCTGCATCTCCAAATAGTCTATCCAAAACCATCGTTTGGCTTGCCAGTTCAGCTCCATTTCTTTCTTTTTTTTTTTTTAAACTTTTTTAGTTGTAGATGGACACAATATCTTTATTTTATTGCTTTTTGTATGTGGTGCTGAGGATCGAACCCAGGGCCTCACACATGCGAGGCAGGCGCTTTACCGCTGAGCTACAATCCCAGCCCTCAGCTCCATTTCTAAAAGTGGTCAATGCCATATTGGGATAACTCCAATACCATCTCAGGTTACCCCTGCTGCTGCCACCACCATCTTTATTTGCAGCAGCTTCTATCTTGGGACACTGGAGGGTGGCTGGAAGCACAACACCAAGGTACTTAAGGGTTTGACACTACCCTGCCACCAACTATAGATGTGACCACTTCCATCTACAGACAACAGCCAAAACATGAAAGACCATCACCAAGGTCCCTGCAGGCTTATTTACACCAGAGGTATCTCTGCTAAGTGTGCTAATAGCCACCATCTTATTGCAGAGGCAGGAAAGAGCCTTGCACTGGGTCACCTCTTTCTCTCTTTTCTCCTGTTAACAGATAACTTCGTTTGACTCATCTTTCAATTATCCTATGATATAATAGCTCTATATTCTTACCTCTCACCAAATAAACATTACACTCTATGCCCCCTCATTCTTCTCTTTGTCCACCATTAGAAACTGTAGACCCTTTTGCAAAAGTATTGTTTTTATTGCAGATAATAATTTAAAAATATCATTTCTGCCTATTGGGACAAAACTGTAATCCTCTAAATAGGAAACTATTTGGTTTAAAGCTGTATTGGGTGCTGTTAATATTGATCTCTCCCTTAAAGGAGAGATATTTGTAACCTGCAGGGACACTACAAGTTTGCAGGGTAGAAACTGTAATAACTTAGATCAATACTGCTAGAAGGGAGGACACATGGAAAGCATGAAAAGACAATGGAAAAAAGTATTCCAAACAAACAATGATGATGCAATAATAGAATCCATTGACAGCACAGTAGATGAAATGTCAGAGAAGGTGTTAAGAATGTACATAATTAAAATGATCTGCAAATCAAACAATGACTTAAGAGCAAATACAGACAATAATTGATCACTTCAACAAAGAGATGAGAGCAAATGCAAGTAGCAAAATATTGCTTCAAGAAAGAGATATAGATTCTGAGAAAAAATAAACAATCAGAAATCCTTGAAATGAAGGAAACAATAAACCAAATAAAAAACTCAGTAGAAAACATCATCAAGAAACTAGATCACTTGGAAGATAGAACCTCAGACAATGAAGAGAAAATACACAATCTTGAAAATAAAGTTGACCACACAGTGAAGACTCTGAGAAACCATGAATAGAACATCCAAAAATTATGAGATACATCAAAAGACCAAACCTAAGATTTATTAGGATAGAGAAAGGCACACAGATTCAAACCAAAGGAATACACAATCTCTTCAATGAAATAATATAAAAAAAAGTCTCAACCATGAAAAAAGGGATTGGAAAATCAAATACAGGAGGCTTACAGGACACCCAATGTACAAAATTACAATAGATCTACACCAAAGTACATTATAATGAAAATGCCTAGCACACAGAATAAGGATAGAATTTTACAAGCTGTGAGAGAAAGGAATCAGATTACATATAGGTGGAAACACATTAGGATTTCAGCAGATTTCTCAACTCAGACCCTGAAACCTAGAAGAGCCTGGAATAATATATTCCACACTCTGAAAGACAATGGACGTCAAGCAAGAATCCTATATCCAACAAAATTAAGCTTCAGATTTCATCATGAAATAAAAACTTTCCATGATAAGCAAAAGTTAAAAAAAAAAAAATTACAGTGAGAAAGCCTGCACTAAAGAACATTCTCAGCAAAATATTCCAGGAGGAGGAAGTGAAAAACAATAATGAAAATCAGGAAAAAGAGAAACTACACTAAAGGAAAAACCAAACAAAAGAGAAACAAAGTCAAGTAAAAAACAAAATAAGACAAAATGACTGGGAACACAACCATATTTCCATAATAATCCTGAATGTTAATGGCCTAAACTCATCCATTAAAAGATGTAGACTGTCATATTGGATTTTAGAAAAAATCCCAACAATATGCTGCTTTCAAAATCTCATCTTATTGGAAAAGACATCCACAGACTGAAGGTGAAAGGATGGAAAAAACATACAGTCACATGGACTACATAAACAAGCAGGGGTTTCCAACCTCCTATCACATAAAGTAGACTTCAAACCAAAGTTAGTCCAAAAGGATAAATAAGGATATTGCATACTGCTGAAAGGAATCATACATCAAGACATAACAATCATAAATATTTATGCTTCAAACAATGAAACATTTACATACATCAAACAAATCTTTTTCAATTTCAAGAATCAAATAGACCACAACATAATAATACTGGGTGATTTTCACACTCCTCTCTCACCACTGGATCTTCTAAACAAAACTAAACAAAGAAAACATAGAACTCAATAATACAATCAATAATGTAGAATTAACAGACATATACAGAATATTTCATCAATTGACAAGCAAATACACTTTTTTTCTCAGCAGCACATTGATCCTTCTCTATAAAAAAACCATGTTATGCCACAAAGCAAGTCTTAGTAAATACAAAAAATAGAGATACTACACTGCATTCTATCAGATCATAATGGAATAAAATTAGAAATCAATAATAAAATAAAATATAAAACCTACTCCAACACCTGGAGACTAAATAATACAATGCTGAATAATGCATAGATAGTAGAAGACATCAGGGAGGAGATAAAAAAAATTTATTAGAGGTAAGTGAGAACTCCAATACAACATATCAAAATCTCTTGGACACTATGAAGTTAGTTCTAAGAGAAAAGTTTACTGCATTAAGCTCATTCATTAAAAGAATAAAAAGCCAAGAAATAATTGACCTGACATTGCATCTCAAAGCCCTAGATAAAGAAGTACAAACCAACTCCAAAAGTAGTAGAAGACAGGAAATAATTAAAATCAGGGCTGAAATCAATCAAAGTGAAACAAAAGAAACACTTTATAAAATTAAAAAACAAAAAGCTGGTTCTTTGAAAAAATAAATAAAATTGATAAACCCCTAGCCACTGTAAAGAACAGAAGCAGCGGGAAAACCCAAATTACTAAAATTCATGCTAAAAAGGAAATATAAAGACAGACACTATTAACTAGAGAAGACAATTGGAAACCATTTAGAAAAATTATACTCCAGTAAAATAGAAAACCTCAAAGACACTGAAAAATTTCTAGAGGTTTATGATCTAGGTTTATGATCATATTGGACCAGGAGGACATACAGAATTTAAACAGATCAATTTCAACCAAGGAAGTAGAAGACTCCATCAAAAGCCTACAAACCAAGAAAAGCTCAGGACCAGACAGAATCTCAGCTGAATAGTACAAACATACAAAGAAGATTAATACTGACACTTCTCAAATTATTCCATGAAATAGAAAACAAGGGAACAGTTCTAAACTCATTCTATGAGGCTAGTATCATCCTGATACCAAAACCAAACAGAAACACATGAAGGAAAAAAATTTCAGTCCAATATCCCTGATAAATATAGATGCAAAAATTCTTAATAAAATTTTGGCAAATTACATACAAAAACATATTTAAAAAATAGTGCACCATGATGAAGTGGAGTTCATCCCAGGTATGCAAGGTTGATTCAACATACGGAAATCAATAAATGTAATTTATCATATCAGCAGACTTAAAGATAAAACTCACATGATTATTTGAATTGATGCAGAGAAAGTATTTGAAAAAATAAAACACCCTTTCATGATTAGAACACTAGAAAATCTAGGGGATAATAATAACATACATCAACATTGTAAAAGACATGTATGTTAAACCCAAGGCCAACATCATTTTAAATGGAGAAAAATTGCAAGCAATTCCTCTAAAATCTGCAACAAGACAGGAATGCCATTTTTACCACTTCTATTCAACATAGATCTTGAATCTCTAGCCAGAGCAATTAGGCAGATGCATCTAAAGAGATATAAATAAGAAAAGAAGAAGTCAAACTATCATTATTTACTGACTGTATAATGTTATACTTAGAAGATCCAAAAAAATCCCACCATAAAACTTCTAGAATTAATAAATGAATTCAACAAGGTAGCAGGATATAAAATCAACACTCATAAATCAAATGCATTTCTGTACATCAGTTAAATGCATTTCTGTACGTCAGTGATGAAACCTCTGAAAAAGAAATTAGGATAACTACTTTATTCACAATAACCTCAAAAAATAAAATACTTGGGAATCAATTTAACAAACAAGGTGAAAGACCTCTTTAATAAAAACTACAGTAGACTAAAGAAAGAAATTGAAGAAGAGCTTCGAAGATGAAACAATCTCCATGCTCTTGGATAGATAGAATTACTATTGTCAAAATGGCCATACCACCTTTAAATTAAAATTCCAACACCATTCCTTACAGAAATAGAAGAGGCAGGGGCTGGGATTATTGCTCAGTGGTAGAGTGCTTGCCTCGCATGTATGAGGCACTGGGTTCGATCCTCAGCACCATATATAAATAAATGAATAAATAAAAGTTCATCAACAACTAAAATAAAATTTAAAAAGAAAGAAATAGAAAAGGAAATCATGAAATTCATTTGGAAAAATAAGAGACCCAGCAGAGCCAAAGCAATACATAGCAAGAAGAGTGAAGGAGGAGGCATCACAATACCAGACCTTAAACTATACTACAAAGCTATACTATAAGTTATACTACAACAGCATGGTACTGGCACCAAAATAGACATGTAGACCAATGGTACAGAATAGAAGACACAGAGACAAACCCACATAAATACAGTTATCTTATACTAGACAAAGGTGCCAAACACATATAGTGGAGAAAAGATAGCCTCTTCAACAAATGATGCTGGGAAAACTGGAAATCCATATGCAACAAAATGAAACTAAACCTCTATCTCTCACTATGCACAAAACTCAACTCAAAGTGGATCAAGGACTTAGGAATTAGACCAGAGACACTGGACCTAATTGAAGAAAAAATTGGTCCAAATCTTCATCATGTCAGATTAGGTCCTGACTTTCTTAATCAGACCTCTAAAGAAATAAAATCAAGAAATAAAATCAAGAATTAATAAGTGGGATAGATTCAAATTAAAAAGTTTCTTCTCAGCAAAGGAAAGAGTCAATAACATGAAGAGAGAGCCCACAGAGTGGGAGAACATCTCTACTACACTAACATCAGATGGAGCACTAATCTCTTAGATATATAAAGAACTCAAAAACTTTACACCAAAAATAAATAAATTAATAATCCAATCAATAAATGAGCTAAGGAAATGAACAGACATTTCTCAGAAGGAGATATGCCATCGATCAACAAATATATGAAAAAATGTTCAACTTCTCTAGTAATTAGAGAAATGCAAATCAAATCCACTTAAGATTTCATCTCACTTAGAATGGTAATTATCAAGAATACAAAGAATAATAAGTGTTGGTGAGGATGTGGAGAAAAAGGTACACTCATACATTGCTGGTAGCAATCCAAACATCACTATGAAAAGAAGTATTGGGATTCTTGAGAACACTTGGAATGGAGCCACCATTTGACGCACTTATCCCACTCCTCAGTCTATACCCAAAGGACATAAAATAAATATACTATAGTGACACAGACACATCAATGTTCATAGCAGCTCAATTCACAATAGCTAAACTTGGAACCTACCTACATGCCCTTCAATAGATAAATGGATAAAGAAACTGTGGTACATATACACAATGGAATATTACTCAGCATTAAAAGAGAATAAAATTATGGCTTTTGCAGGTAAATGGATGGAGATGGAGAATATCATGCTAAGCAAAATAGGCTAATCCCCAAAAAACAAAGATTGAATGTTCTCTCTGATAAATGGTTGCTGATCCATAATGGGAGAGGGTCATGGGGAGAATAGAGGATCTTTGGGCAAAGGGGAGTTAGGCAGGAGTAGGGGTTATGGGGGCAGGAAAGATGTTGCAATGAGAAGAACATCATTACCCTAGGTACATGTATGACTGCACATGTGTAGCAACTCTACATTGTGTACAACCAAAGAAATGAAAAGTTGAGCTCCATTTGTGTACAATGAATCAATATGCAATTCTGCTATCATGTACAAGTAATTAAAAAATAAAAAAAATTTAAAAACATTTTAAAAAATGAATTCCTCCAAAAATTAATAGCTTAGATTTCTAAAAGAAAAAAGAAAGGAAGAAAGAAAAAGAAAAAGAAAAGAAAAGAAAAGAAAAGAAAGAAAATTCCCTTTGAAAAAGTTATATGAACCAGGCATGATAATGCATGCCTGTAATGCCAGTTGCTCAAGATACTGAGGTAGAAGGATTGCAAGTTAAAAGTCAGCCTTGGCAATTTTGTGAGACCCTGAGCAACTTAGTAAGACCATGTCTCAAAATAAAAAATAAAAAGTGCTGAGGATGTGGCTCAGTGATTAAGAGCCTCTGGGTTCAAATCCCAATGCAAAGAAAATTAAAAAAATATTATAGAGATAGAAAGAAAAGAAAAAGTTTAGAAAAGGTTATTTGTGTTCTGAAATCCTTGGAGTATAATAATAAAATTTAAAATTTCACTTTCTCTATCCTTCTGTCTTCTACACACACACACACACACACACACAGAGAGAGAGAGAGAGAGAGAGAGAGAGAGAGAGAGAGAGAAATAGCCACACTTTCTTAGGGAAATACAATCTAACAAGTTTATTCCAGCACCAGCACTTTATTCAGGAATTTGTTAGGCCAAATTTGTTTTATGAATAAACCAAATGAACAGTATCCTTGTCTCTTTTCCTATCCATTTCTAAGTCCACATGGATTGCCTATTTGAAATGCAAAACTTACAAGACCTAGAAATTGCAAAGAAGAACATTTTGAATAGAACATTTTTAGAATATTGAAGACCATGTAGGCTTTCTAAGCATGTAGTTGAAGACATAACCAAAACCCAAATATATACATGCATACATGTACCATTTAACTGGACTATATTAGTAACAACTAAAACTTTTAATATGCAAAGAACACTAAAAACAAGGCCAAAAAAAGTAAGTTATAAGATAATTAAACTACAGATATATAGTAGATAAATATTTTTAGATTAAAAGCTACTTAAAATGTGTGTAACCAAAAGTGAATGTTTGAATTGTCAAGCTTTTCAGATGGTACACTGAAGTTTTAGTTTAGCATATGGAAATAAGCTGGAGTAAATATTTTTTGCATCTATTATTCCTGAGAATGGCAATATAACTAATACTTGGAGAACTGAAAGCAAGGTGATGTTTTCTGTCTCTGAAGTTCATATTGCTCTTCCCACCTCCTCTTACCTTCTTCCTGCTTAATGGGACATGGAGGAAATGGAATGATACCTTGAACTTCAAGCAAAGTTCATTTATTGGGAATGGAACTGACTCTTAACTCTCTTATAATATAAAAGAAACTATAATTTATTTAAGCTATGGCATGGGAAATCTCTTTAGTACATCATCTTAATTTAAAAACCTATAATTTGACATACTAGAACATGTAGAAACTCACTTCTGAAGCACTGTAAATATTACATAATTTGTCAAAGAAAATTTTAAATATGCGTTAATAACCTTAAAATATTTTGTTCTCCTTGAACAATTCCATCTTCATACACTAACAAAGAAAAAAAAAGGAAGAAATAGAAACCCACAAATGCCCAAAGATGATTGTATATAGTAGGAAAACTAAAAAAAAGAAAGAAAGAAAGAAAGAAAGAAAGAAAGAAAGAAATGTTTGTTCATTGGGGGAGAATTAACTGAACATACTTTGCAGCATTTGTTAAGATGTAATGGACAGCTGTTAGTGCTGTCTTGATAGCTCCTTCCCCTCTTTTGGTAGAAATGATCTCCTCTGGGGAGCCATTCTTCCCTATTGAGCTCTATACCTCCTGTTTCTAGTGTATTTTGGGAATGTAAACAGCTTCCAAATTTCTCAGGAGCAAACTTGGAGAGCTACTGCTTAACTAGACTATAGAACAAGCCTTTCTTATTTTTAAACTCTAAATGTTTCTGTTTTCTTGCCTGACTTAAAAAAAAAAAAAACAAAAACCTCTAAAACTACCACTCCTGATGAATTTAAAAATTATTTTTTCCTACTTTCCTCTTTTAAGTAATTAATTCCAGTACAAACTGTATCAACTGCAGTCGCTTTTGACATTCAATCTTTTGAATACTAGCTAAATGACTGGAGAACTTGTTTTTTGTAGGAGCACTCCCCTCCCCTCCCTCTTTCCCCATTCTATGCTGATGGACTGCATGCCCAGCAGAGCACATGTGCCCCATTGTTGGTGACCATGATTGGTCTGAGGACCATACATAAGCGTCTGTACTTTCTGGAATAAAGGGGCTCTGCATCTTGCTCTGGCAGAGCAGTCTTACCTAGCCCCAGAGTCTGGGTGGAGTGACTCTGCAGACCATTCACCCCAAACCCTCTTCCCCCAGGACCCCATTTCATCCGCCCTGAGGACTCCTCAGTACCCCTTGTCCCATAGGACCCCAACTCGTCAAGCAAGGCCCATGAGGCACGAAAGTAAAAGTACAGTTTTTGACTTTTTATACAGAATTTTTGAAGTTTTCTATTTCAAAATGTGATACTGATGAAAGAGAAATAGTTCATGCTAACAGACATATTTTCCATTTTGGGTACTTTTCTTTCAACAAGGCTTCTAACTACAGAAACTTTAAGAATAGCCTCTGATCAGTTTGTCATAGATGCAGAGGATGATATGTTTACCTTTTAAAAGTGGGCCCTGAATTTTTTGGAAAACATTTATATTCACAGGACTTCTTAGAATATTCACATCATATTAACTTCATAAGATGATGAAGTAAATTAAATAATAGGAGTAGATAGAATTCTTGTATCAAATTTATTGGAAGATATTTTCTGCAGAATTTAAGAAAGTTCTGTAGTCATTGAATTTTGCCAGTTCACCACATCAGGTCAATGCATAAATGATGATATTGTTCCAGTTGAGCACTTCTGAATGGGGATGTATCTAAGAACTTATTTTGTCTTATTGCTGTCAGCAGTGAAGCAGTTATAGCAAAGATGCCATTTCCTGAGTATACACAGACAAGGTCATGGCTATATGGTCATTGTCTTTACAGGTTAGTTTTTCACATTTTTGACACCACATGTGTGAAATTAGTTTTCTCTTACTGGCTTCAAAATAGTTACAATGTAATTTGGAACTGAAACTAAAATTTACACCCCTACAGCAGGAAACTAGAGGTTACAGCATTGGAATCAAAGATAGTGGCATAAATTTGACTTTGAAAGAAACAGCTGGAGGAAAGACCACCATCCCTTATCTCCTAACCAAGCACACACTAAGTATATTTTGTGACATGAGGTAGTAAAATTCAAATATGTAAATGAAGCTGTTACTAAAGAAGTGTGTGTAACAATGTGAAATGCAACTGAGGGTCCAAGAAATTTTGAGCTCTTTCATAAAAATACTTTTCACCACTACAGTAGGCCTGCAAACAAATTAAAAAAATTTTTGTATCATAATTTAATTGGAAGTAGTTGTATTTATTTGTAGTATAAGAAAAAGTGAGCCAGACACGGTGGCACGTACCTGTAATCCCAGCCCTGTGGGAGGCTGAGACAGGAGAATCGTGAGTTCAATGCCAGCTTCAGCAAGGGTGAAGCCCTAAGCAACTCAGTGAGACCCTGTCTCTAAATAAAACACAAAATAGGGCTGGAGAGGTGGCTCAGTGGTCGAGTGACCCTGAATTCAATTCCCGGTACAGAAAGAAGGAAAGGGAAGGGAAGGGAAGGGAAGGAAAGGGAAGGGAAGAGAAGGGAAGGGAAGGGAAGGGAAGGAAAGGGAAGGGAAGAGAAGGGAAGGGAAGGGAGAGTTGTCCACCTCCAGAACCTTTCAACTTTCCCAACTAGACATCTGTACCCATTAACCTGTAACTCCCCATTGTTCCCTCATGTAGCCTCTGGCAACCAGCATTGTACTATCTAATGCACTAAATAGCACTGTCTGTATACCATCAAATGACTAAAATGGTAAATTTTACACTAAAAAAAGTTATTTTTCGCAATGTGTTCCATGTGTTCAGTTAACCCACAGTACAAGATGGGACTACAATAATGTAGAACAACAGTTCCTCATGTGTTTTTATTACAAGATAGAGACTATAGTAATTTCTATTTGTTTTCATTTTAGTTCTCTCTCTCTCTCCCTCTCTCTCTTTCTCTCTCTCTCTCTCTCTTTCTCTCTCTCTCCATCTCTCTGTCTCTGTCTCTCTGTCACACACACACACTCACACACACAAATATAATGGCCACACATCTGTTCTATTAAGGAAAAAGTTGTTCTCTCAGTATGTTAGCATTCTGTTTTGGTATACTAAGAACAATGGAACAAGACAAAAATAAAAGATAAGTCCCTATAGGAGACATAAGAGATATATAGTCATTTTGCAGGGCCAGATGTCAACATATGCATGTACATATATGTGTGCCATACATTATTTTCTTTGACAGATATGTAACAATTTATGTAAAGCCTATGGATAAGTACAAGTTACTCTAATTGAAAAAAGAAAATAAAAGAAAAGAAAAAGTCATCCAGAATGGGAGTGCGCTCAAAATCAAAAAATACTCATTTTTCACAATTTTTATAAACTCTTTTATTCTTATGATCATGTTTGCAACAAAAAAGTAGTGTGACTTATGAGTATACTATCTTATATTTTGAAAAAATATGACACTGAAACTATAAAACATTACAATGTTGAAAATTCAAAATTACTTCAATATTACCCTTAACGTCTTTGGTTTCTGTTTTCTCTTTCAAGGAGTTCAATTATCACTTAATATTTACACTTGCTACAGTATTTCATGCACATACATATATGCAGACTCTTTATAGACATGCATATGTATATCTACATAGATACACAAACTATATTCCATTTTGTGTTACTAGATGACTATTCAGTTGGCTTGTTTAGGAATGAGTTTCCTATCACTCTGGGTAAATGAAGTAAGTATAAAATGAAAATATTCAATAATAATTCCAATGCTGAAAACTATTGTAAACCATGTTATTTAGGTGCATTTAATTGGTGGTTTATTGCATTGTACATTTAAGTTTCTTATTTCCATGTTTAAATGCAGCTATAGGAATTAAATTTAATTGTTCACCAAGTATATTATTAAAAGAGAATGCTTTTGAACTTATTTTCTGCATAACACATACATACTGTAACATATATGTGTACCTAAATGCTACTGAGCTGAATAGGACTCCATTCCACTTTCTCAGCCTAATAGAAGTGATAGTCCCTTGGCATGGCTAGTGCATACATGAATTGATGAATGATTTGCTGCTGTGAAATGAGCAGCAGCTCAGCATTAAATCTGTATCAAGAACATATGCCCATCTTGAAAAGTTAATATTTTACATTAATTCCCTATTTTTTAAAACATTTTTCTTAGGTGTTAAATCTTTAACTTACTTATAATCTCAATTTGGCAATTTCTCAAAAGCTCTTTAGAAATAAATAACATGATAAGATAGCTTGTCTTGAATCTTTTAGCACATTGTTAAAACTGTTTTTTTAATAACAGACATTTTCTATTTATGCATCATTCTAAAGAGAAGTAAATAGAATCCAGCCCTTTTTACTTAGTCTTTTAGAAACCACTTCAGAGTCTTGGTTAGAGCCTCCACGTCTCCTTTTCCCTGACAGTCTTCTTTCTGTTCCATCAACAACTTCTTATTTGGAGTCCCCAAACCCTCTTGGGTACCTGTGGATAGAACTCAAGCTTCCTTTGAACTTGGATAAGAAAAACATGTTACCTTGGTTTTAATGATCTCTCTCTGATACATAGCATTTTCTTTCAATTAAGAATATAATTCATGGTGATACTAACAGTTTCTGCAACACTCTCAGAAATAGGAATGATGAGTATTTTAATCATATACTTTTTTTCAAATACTTTTTACCATCACATGCAAATTATAGTAACTACTCAATGTCATTAACCCTTATATTACATATGTTAATAAAGCTAAATAATGCATATATGATATCATAAGTGTTTCTAATCTTTTGAAATAACTACATACAAATATTATTTTTATTTTATCCTACATATTCTATTATATATAATATAAACCTTTATTCTGATATAGATTGCATAGAATTTAATTGGCATTTAACTTCAAAAGGAGGCTTTTAATGGAGAGAGAGGAAAACAGAGAAAATAAAGTTTAAATAGCATAAGATGAGAGTAAAAATAAGTAATTAATGTTTTAAACAGTCCCCTGGCAGTATAATCTAGCTGCACAGAAGCAACAAATGATCCTCACTGGCTTACAAAGATTTATTTCTCTCATATTACATTTTTGTCATGGACAGTTTTCCTTTGTTTTTTGCTCTAAACTGACAAAGCATCTTCTACCTGGAGCACATCCAGTAGAGACAAAGAAGAGGAGCACTCTACCACATTTGTCTGCTGAGAGTATAGTTTTTTATGACCATAATGACCATAACACTCACATTTAATTCACTGACAAGTTTCTTGTGCTCATTGGCTTCTTTGGAAGATTTAAAATTGGTATTTATGGACCCTCATATGTCCTACTACATAAAGTCAAATGGAAAGTGAACCTGGCAGCTGGGTGCGGTGGCACAAGCCTGTATTCCCAGCACTTAGGGATGCTGAGACAGGAGAATCGCGAGTTCAAAGCTAGCCTCAGCAACTGCGAGGCACTAAGCAACTCAGTGAGACCCTGTCTCTACATAAAGCACAAAATAGAGCTGGGGATGTGGCTCAGTGGTCGAGTACCCCTGAATTCAATCCCCAGTACCAAAAAAAAAGAAAAAGAAAGTGAACCTGGCAAAAAGTATTGCTAGTGAAAATGTGTTCACTCATTAAGTTAACAGATATTTACTGATCTAGTACATTTGAGACAATATAACAAGTTCTGGGTGATAGAGTGTTTAAGATGATAGTTATGGTCCCTCCTAAAAGCTTACATTGTTGCAAAAACTAGGGAATAAACATCAAAATAATTCATGATGAATTCAGTGCTAGATTACATTGCATTGATGTCAATGAAGTCAAGTGGGTGAATTCAAAAGATCCTTAAAAATAGTCATCAGGGTCCAATGTTTGTTTACATTTTTCCCATTAGTAAGAGAAAGTGTTCAAGGTGATTAGATCTCCAACATGGTGAGTGTACCATTTCACCATTCAGTGTAAGTGCACATAGAAGAGAAGGATGATGCACAAAGAATGAATTATTAACTTCAAGGTATGTTTGAAACACCAAAGTATTAATAATGGTTTAATCTTAGCTTAAAATTCTGCAGCAAGAGGAAATTGGTATTTAAATATTCTAAATGAATATTTTAATTGATGAATTTGCAGTTGCTAGCTTCAGTTATTTCAACTATTGTGATATTACTGACAGAACCTAGAATTTCTAAGGGAGTGTTTTGGTAGATATGACCTCTTGATGACAATTCATGTATCATTAACATGTTTATTAGTACATTTGAGGGGATAGAGTAGTAATAATGCTTAAGTTTGTATTGTCAAATAATAGAATTCTATGTCATTTTATAGGAAAATATGTGGCTCCATCTTCAGTGATGGAGTAAGGAGATGTGAAATAAGAGTTCTAGATCCTGGTATAAATATGAGTATAGATGATTGGTCTTGACCAAATTAGTCACTATTATGATTTAGATATTAGATGTCCCCAAAAGCTTGTGTTTGAAGCATTACAAGAGGTGAAATGATTGGGTTATGATATCCTTACCCCAAACAATGAATTTATCCCCTGATGGGAATTAAGTGAGTGGTAATTGAAGGCAGATAAGGTGTGGCTAGAGCAGGTGGGTGCTGTGGGCATGCCTTTGGGGTGTATATTTTGTATCTAGCAAGTGGAGTCTCTCTGCCTGCTGATCATCATGTGAGCTGCTTCCTCCACCACATTCTTCTGCCATAATATGCTGCCTCAGTTGAAGCCTCCAGGAATGGAGTTGGCTATTAATGAACTTGAGACTCTGGAACTTTTCCTCCTTTAAAATTGTTCTTATTGGATCCATTGGTCAGAATGCAGAAAAGGTTGATTAAAACAACACTTATCTCATGCCATCTTGGTTTCCTTATTAGTGAAATAATAAAGTTCTCTAATTGTGATTATTTTCAGGAAAAAAAGTGTTGATTTCTGATGTTCAATAGTTTAGACATATGTTGACAGAAAGATTAGCATGGAATCAATTGAGAGATAAAATATTAGTATTGTGTGTATTGGGAGAAGAGAAGGAAGCTGAATAACTCACAAATAAATGTTTGCCTAATAAATGGTGCAGAAAATAAAGGCTATTTATTCATCTTTATGTACAAAGCAGAATGTGTAAGGAATGGGTAATAGCTCCATAAGCTCAAAGTGGTAAGAATAAGCAGGTATACACTAAAAAGGAAAGAGAAACTTAGCCTCATTTAGCTGACAATGGTCATATCTGCATATTTCACATGACCCAATGTCAACACATTTTTTCAAAGAGGTTATTTAAAAATGTATATGGACAAAAACTGAGTAATCCAAAAATTATTTAAATGGAAAACCAAAGACACAAAAACAAACAAATACCCCTCTACATCTGATAAACTACTTACTACTTACTTATTTGAGGGTTTGATTATATTTAAAAACTTCACTTTCTTTGGGCATGGTGGGGTGGCACATGCCTATAATCCCAACAGCTGGGGAGACTGAGGCAGGAGGATGTAGAGTTCAAAGTTGTCATGAGCAATTTAGCAAGCCCAAAGCAATTCAGTGACACTCTGTCTCTAAATAAAATATGAAAAAGAAAAAAAAAGGGCTGGAGAAGTGGCTCAATGGTTAAGTGTCCCTGTTTTCTTTTTTTCTTTTTAAATAATTTATTTAAATGCATTTCAAGTCATAGTACATATATAGAGCTCAATTTTTCCATTTCTCTGGTTGCAAACCAAATAGAGTCACACCATTTGTGTCTTCATACATGCACCAAGGATAGTAATGACGATCTTGATCAACCATCTGTACTATACCCAATCCCCTTTCCCTCCCCCCACCTCCCCTCTGCTGAATCCAGAGTTGCTCCATTTCTTCTATGTTCCCCAATCCCACCCGCCTTATGTGTCATCATCCACTAATCAGAGAGAACATTCGGCATTTGGTTTTTTGAGATTGGCTTACTTCACTTAGCATAATGTTCTCCAATTCCACCCATTTCCCTGCAAACACCATAATTTTATTCTCTTTTATTGCTGAATAATATTCCATTGTGTATATGTACCAGTTTTTTATCCATTCATCTATTGAGGGGCATCTGGGTTGCTTCCACAGTTTTGCAATTGTGAATTGTGCTGCTATAAATATTGAAGTGGCTGCTTTACGGTAGTGTGCTGTTTTTTAAGTCTTTAGAGTATAGGCCAAGGAGTGGGATAGCTAGATCAAATGGTGGTTCCATTCCAAGTTTTTTAGGAAATCTCCGTACTGCTTTCCAGATTGGTTGCACCAGTTTGCAATCCCAACAGCAATATTTGAGTGTACCTTTTTCACCACATCCTCGCCAGAACCTATTATTGCTGGTATTTTGGATAACTGCCATTCTGACTGGGGTGACATGAAATCTGAGCTTAGTTTTGATTTGCATTTCTCTAATGGCTAGAGATGTTGAACATTTCTTCATATATTTGTTTATTGATTGTATATCTCCTTCTGATAGGTTTCTATTCAGCTCCTTAGCCCATTTATTGATTGGGTTGTTTGATTTTTTGGTGTTAAGGTTTTTGAGTTCTTTATATATCCTGAAGATCAGTGCTCTACCTGATGTGCATGTGGCAAAAATTTGCTCCCAGAATGTAGGCTCTCTGTTCACCTCATTGACAGTTTCTTTTGCTGAGAAGAAGCTTTTTAGTTTAAGTTCATCCCATGTATTGATTCTTGCTTTTATTTCTTTTGCTATAGGAGTCTTGTTGAGGA
Source organism: Xerus rutilus (assembly GCA_028644305.1). Classification (NCBI taxonomy): domain Eukaryota; kingdom Metazoa; phylum Chordata; class Mammalia; order Rodentia; family Sciuridae; genus Xerus; species Xerus rutilus. The sequence goes on along the minus strand of CM053405.1, from coordinate 13,817,639 downwards.
ATTCGGCGCCTAACCCCACGTGATGAAGATTTGGACCTACTTTCTCCTCAATTAGATGCAGGGTCTCTGGTCTAATTCCTAGGTCTTTGATCCACTTTGAGTTGAGTTTTGTGCATGGTGAGAGGTAGGGGTTTAGTTTCATTTTACTGCAAATGGATTTCCAGTTTTCCCAGCACCATTTGTTGAAAAGGCTATCTTTTCTCCAATGAATGTTTTTGGCACCTTTGTCTAGTGTGAGATAGCTGTATTTATGTGCATTACTCTCTGTGTCTTCTCTTCTGCACCATTGGTCTACATGTCTATTTTGGTGCCAGTACCATGCCATTTATGATACTATTGCTTTGTAGTAAAGTTTAAGGTCTGGTATTGTGATGCCTCCTGCTTCACTCTTCTTGCTCAGGATAGCTTTGGCTATTCTGGGGCTCTTATTTTTCCAAATGAATTTCATGATTGCTTTTTCTATTTCTGTAAGAAAGGACTTTGGGATTTTAATTGGGATTGCATTGAATCTGTATAGCGCTTTGGGTACTATGGCCATTTTAATAATACTGATTCTGCCTATCCGGGAACA
>CM053405.1:13779455-13816568 GCA_028644305.1 Xerus rutilus | reverse complement strand
TTTTTTTTTTTTTAAATATTTTTTAGCTGATGATGGACCTTTATTTCATTTATTAATTTATATGTGGTTCTGAGAATCAAACCCAGGGCCTCACACATGCAAGGCAAGTGCTCTGTCACTGAGCCACAATCCCAGCCCTACCCTCCTCCTTTTACAGCCACCTAGAGTAACTGAGATTAAAGATGTGCTGCACTGTGCCCAGCTCCTCTTCATTATGATATAATAAGGAAATAAATCCAAGTAATATGCAACTGTTCAAAATATTTTCTCTATTAGACATTTTTTGGGGGTCTCATGGGGTACTTGCAAAAATGTTCAAAATATCAATTACTGCCCAAGTGTTTAATAAGAACATAACATGTGTCCTCTGCTGAGTTTTCCTGAAGAAAAAAAAAAGTAGAAGATTCTACAATTCCTGTGCTTTGTTCAACTATTCCCTAGAGTAAAAACAATTCAAGAGCAAGAGCAATAGTTCTAAGTGTAGTTCCTGGAACATCAGCATCACCACAATCTGGGAACTTCTAATAAATGCAAATTCTCAGGCCATGCTCTAGAAATACTAAGTCAGAAGCTCTGGATTTTTTGAGAAACCCTCCACATGATTTACATACATGTGAGAGCTTGAGCACCACTTTTCTAGAGGAGACAGAGAAACGCCTCAGATAATGAATGGCTAAAGAGTTAAAGAGTTTTTACTGTAGAAATAAAATAATAGATAGATGTCATTTTATTTTTTTAGAGAAAGTTGGCAGTTGACTTACACACACCAAGGAAGCTGATAGGTCTCTGACATGACTTAATTTCCTCACATCCATTTCTCAAGGAAAATTACAACAGGTTATTACAAAATTATAACCAGAAAAGAGCTGACCTTTGGAACTTGAGAGAAGATGGTTTGTTAATGTGTTTGGAAGTCATTAGCTCAAGACTTTATTTAAAATACTACAGCATGAGAATACCTAAACATGTCAATTCTTCTGGGGAGCAGCAAGTAAGTCTTTTATATGTTAGACTGAACTAGGTCAGTTAAAGTTCAGTTTTAACTGTTCTAATTTCAGATGGTATAAGTAACTTGAGTTTTCCTCATGTAATGGTCTATTAACCTGTACTTTTACCTTAGCACCAGTAAGATGTTGAGACTGAGTTTAGCAAGAGAGGTGTGGAGGAAGAGCTAATAGTCAAAACTTACAAGGGTTAGCAGAAAATATAGGTCTTTAGCTTCTCTAGCATTCATATTGAAACAAATGTGAAACAAAATTATAAAAATAAGTCCCCTCAAAAAAAAATAAATAAGTCCCCTCATACTTTAATCACAAAGAGATAATTTTCCAATATTTTATATAACTATTTACAAACATAATGTGTCTCCAGCATATTCTGTGTAAATAAACCATTGCATTGAGATTTTGCAGTATTTGCAGTCTAATTTCTTTTAAAGTCTCTTGCAAATATAGGATGGTTGGTCAAGAGGGCAAAGTTTAAAAAGGAAATCAGAACAAAGCTTTTCCTCTTAGTAATTGAATTAAACAGATTCTAAATGTATTATAACAGAGAATTTTAAACATGCTTAGAAGTATTTTATCCAAAAGCAAGAAGTATATAGAACATAATTTTACTTTACTAATATAATTATGATTTATATCTTTGTATTTCTAGTAATGATACATAATAATTTTAAATAAAAATTAATCAAACCAGGCCAAAAGTCTTGAAAGTACATCAAATTATTGGTTATTATGTGAGAGGAAAAACTCCTTTGGATTCCTAAGATGCACAATTGTTTCAATAGTCATCATGTGTTCCAGCCTTTCCTGATCACATAAAATGTATAAAATTGTTAATGAGATACTTATTTAATTTCAGTTTTACAAACAGATAATAATAGGATTAACTAACATATTTTTCAGAAGATTTCTTAAAGTGTGATGGTATATGGGATTACAAATTATTAGTAACTAGACTCTCATACTATGAATTGCTACACTTAAGAGCAACTAAATAACAAGCATTTTTCACACAAAGAATGCAGCTTGATACATGCAAAGAGAAAGATTCATAATGATAATAATATAAAAATAATACCTTAGATAGGGTATAGTCTATTGCTCTCTGCCACACCAATACCAATACAGATTATTAATATAATTGACAGTCTATTGTAAATTTAAGAATCCATAGAGCATTCTAGAGTATGACTATCTTTGCATATTTTCCACTGGTAGTTAGAAAGCAGGACTCATTCAAGTGATTTAAAGCTAAAGGCCTTGATTCTCCTAGCCTTTTATTAGATCAGATACATAGATGGAAGACTTTAACCAACTCCTCTTGCAGAGTTGAAAAGAAACTTCTGATTTTCATCACTCTTTCAAGCACATAGCATAGAATATGATTAATGTTACGGCTACAGGATGCAGCCAGGGTTAAATCCTGTGCTATGGCTGAAAACAGGAGTGAAATCTCATAAAAATTCATTATAATTCTATATTACATTCTCATAATAGTGTCTCATGCATCAAGATGTCTGAGGGTATGTTTTTAAGTCTCTTAACCTTTAGAATCATTTGTTGCTTCCCAAAATTCTCCCAATAAAAATTACATGTAAGATAGAATAAAATTCTGGGTTTTTAACACTTGTCGGCTCCATGTTTCACTTATACATTTTTTCTTGAACGCATTAGATAATAAATTTCTTTTTTTCCATACTTCCTTCCACTTCTTTGGTCAAGGTAATTATTTAATGCCCATCTTGTCAAAAAACCTACTCTGTGATGCTATTCTCCTAAATTCATTTTGGTGTCTTGTCCAGTCTCCTTATTGTGGTTTTCAATACTCCAAATTTGGTGATGCCCTGCATTTGCAGAAACTGTTTTGACAAACACCTATTCCTCTTCTCTTGACTTGAATTGTAGTTTCTTTACTCACCCATACTTGGGAATATCTAGTTGGCACAATGAGTCTGTTTTCAGAATTAATGGGCTTAGGTATATATGCTGCATCAAATCACTTCCAATTCTTGTTCTTATCCTCTGTTTAATTATAATATAATCATTAATATCTGTTGAGCTCTTCTTTAGTTACATGAAATGAGCTGGATAATTTATATGTACAGCACAATGTGTGGAGCTGTGAAATTCCTGTTTGCTTTTGGTTGACTCAAGTGGCTAAACCTTTTCTGAAATGAATAAGAAATTTAATAATTTAAACAATGTAATGCAACTGTAGTTTTTTTGTATCAGCATCTATTTAGACCAAACAAGACGTTTCAAAGAAATTTTTATAAGATGCTTAATTAGTATAAACATAAATACATAATTAAATTTTCCAGTGGATTTTCAAGATTTTTAATCAGCTTTTCATCTCTGTGACCAAAATACATGCCAAGAACAACTTAGAGGAGGAAAAGTTTATTTTGGTTCCCGGTTTCAAAGGTCTCACATGCTTGGCTGACCCAGTGGATCTGGGCCCAAGGTTAGGCAGAATATCATGATGGGAAGGGCATGGTAGAGGAAAGCTGCTCACAGGACATGACAGCCAGGAAGCAGAAAGAGATCTCTTATCATCAGGAACAAAAGATAAACCCCACAGTCAGGCCACCAGTGGGCTTTTTCCTCCATCCACATCCTACATGTCTATATTTATCCCCCAGTTAATCCATTCAAGTGAATTGATCCACCCTTTAGGATACAGCTCTCATAATTTAATAATTTAGCTTCTGAGTATTCTTGCATTGTCCCACATATGAGGTTTTGAAGGACACTTCATATCTAAACCATAACAAAACCCATAATATCTAAGACTTTTACATGCATCCACAATCACTTTGTGATGTAGGTAGGACACAATAAAATTACAAGGTTGATTTAACTAATATGAAAAAATGTGAAAAATGAATCTAAGCTTTCCATATTCTGATTGAGGGACCATTCTGCTCTGTTAAACAGTTTTCTTGAAAAAAAATAATGTAAGTATAAATGGTCCCCAACTTCCAATGTTTCAACTTACTATTTTTACTTTATAATGATGCAGAAGTAATATGTATTCAGTAGAAATTAAATTTTGAAGCTGTATGATCTCTTTCCAGGCTAGCAATGCTAATTACAATACTCCATTCTGATGGTGAGTAGCAGCAACAAGCCACAGCTCCCAATCAGCTATAGGATTACAAGAGTAAATAAACAATACAGTGTACTATGTTTGTAATGTTTGGTAGGGTAGGTGTATTAAATGGATTTTCAATTTACCATGTTTTTAATTTACAATGGATTTATTGGGATGTAACCCCATCATAAATTAAGGCGCATCAGAATGTGATTCCTAAAGTTCTGTGAATTCAACTAATGAGACAAACATGCATCTCTTTTAATATTTAGACTTTGATAGAATTTATCTCCAAAGTGCTTTATGAAATATTCCACTAATTCTATTTTACTGACACAAATAGGATATTAATAGACAGGGAACACACAGTCATATGGCCCTTACCTTAAATCTGTAAATTGATGTAATTCACATCCCTGAGTAAAGCAACCCAAACTTCTCACGCTTGTGGAACAGAATAGTTCATAATTCTCAATAAACGAAATGTTTAGTATTCCATTTGGCTGATAGTGCACATTATTAAGAAGAAGATGGCCAAATGATATCAGAATCAGAAGATTCTAGTTTGACATGATATGCTTCAAGTCATAAAATTAGAAAAAAACTTGATAACTTTGAAACTAGCTTTTTTGACTTATTTGTGAAAAATATTGGAGTCAGACAGAAACTAATAAGCTTATGTTTGTCTTTTATGAGTTTTCTCTCATTTTATCACTATGAGAGTTAACACACACTGCTGAATAATAATTAAAATTAGCATACAATTTCAAGCTACTTCAAGGCAATGTACAAGGTGAATGGACAAATACAGATGTAAACCAAGAGTTACTAAGAGTTATGCTTTCTAATAATTTTTCGTGATGATTTCTTAGATCATTTTTTTTGCAGAAGGTAATATATTGTTCAAAAATGTAAATCTCTGCAAAAACCTGTTGAAAAAAGAGAAAACTGTTTTTAAATATATTACTTGATTATTTTCAATATTAGGAAATATTTATTTTTAATTTTAACATCATGTAGATGGTAGAGACTCTCAACTTTCTTTAATGATTTCTTCTTTTGAAAGATTCCAATTCTCTTCAGTAAATGTAAACAAAGGTTTAGCTGTTTTCTTCAAGTGACTGTGAATCTCTATAGAAGCCAACTTCTGTCCTATTTAAGCTAATAATACTGTAAGCTGAACGACCAGATGGAAGTGAAACAGGACCAAAACAGGCTTTTATTCTGAGAAATATGCTCCTGGACCAGTTCCCCGCCCAGTCACCAGGCTTGAACAGGTCAGGAAACAGGCCCCATCTCTTGTGTTACACAGGGTTATAAGGCCTTTCCCCATCTGGAAATGGCAGGCTTGAGGCCAGGAAGAGGTGTTGACTTAGAGTCCAGTGTCCTCTGAGATTGGTTTGGTGCAGCTGGTGAGGTCAGATTTCTTCCGTACAGACCACTGGGGGCCGCCATTTTGGTGTGCTTGGCGCATGTGTGCTACGTTTGTCACGCACGATAGTGGGCGGAGTGGCTCCAGGTGGTGATGGGGAGAGAGAGATTCTAGAATTGTCTCCCAAGGAACTTTCTGGCAGAGTGCCCGTGCAGCGTGGCACGGTGGTGAGTGGGCTGGCCCCAGGCAGTGAGGGGACAGGGAGAGAGAAACATTCCAAAATTGCCTCCCAAGTGAACCTTCTGGTGCAGTGCTGGTGCAGCGCCACGCAGCGCAGCGGGCGGGTCTGGCTTTCTGTGTCTGCCTCTGACCTAACAAGTACTTAAATTACAATTTCTATAATAAATTGTAGAGATATTTTAAATCTTTTATATGTAATCTGATTTTTCAAACTTCTATAATAAGCTAGAACTCCCTTGATACTGATAATTTAAATGATGCACATCTGGCAAAGAATTTGACAATGAATCTTGATCATCTAAAATAATTTCTAAGATAAAAGAACATACTATATTTCCTGGGATGAAGATTAGAAATTATTAAATATAAGAAGCATATGGTAGCACATAATGTTTTCTCTCGTCTTTAGGAAAAGAACCAACACAGCAGTTGACTTTCTTGATACTGAAGGATGACAGAATATGCTATCCCTAAATATGTCATTTGACATAAAGATTACTTTTACGAAAATGTATTTTAAAAACCAAAACAATTGGTTGGGTCAGGACATTCTGACTCTTCTTAACACTACTCTTACTGAATGAAGACAGAATCCCTTTATAGAAGATATCCTCCATCTACCAGAAGAAAAGTAAGATTCTTGATAGATAAGTAGATCTTGATAAAATAATCTTTGTCTCCATCTTGTCTGCCCTTATAATTTAGTTACTTTTTCCACAATTTCATCTATTTCTTCAACCAAAAGCAAAAGCATTTAGATTTTACCACTTCTTTGGGTGTTGTCTCTTCATGAGGGCTCTCAAGTAATATAAAATGCACACTTAACAAATTTATGTATTTTCCCCTATTAATCTTCCTGGTGCCATTTCAATTGTCAAGTTTAGCCAAAAACCCTTAAAAGATAGAAGTTTGCCTCTGCTATAATATCTGCATGAGGGTAAATCAATATTAATAAGAACTAAAATATCATACTAAAGGATTAGATTTGAATTAATGTGTCAGAACACAATAATGTAAGGTGTCAGTAAGTTTTACTATAGTGGATGAGTTATTTCCTTAATACAATACATTGTTATTACATAATCTAATAATATTTGAATTCATTCTGTTTTCATTTTGTTTGTTTTATTTATTTATTCTAATTAGGTATACATAATAACAGAATGCATTTTGATTCATTGTACACAAATGGAGCACAGATTTTCATTACTCTGATTGTACATGATGTAGATTCACACCATATGTGCAGACATATATGTACATAGGGCATTGATGTCCATCACATGCCACCATCTTTCTTGCTCCATGTCCGCTCCCCTCCTTTTGCTATCCTTTGACCAAAGTTTCTCCATTCTATCCATGCCGCTTCCTCCATTATGGATTCAGCCTTTTGTTTTGGGGGATTTGTTTGCTTTACTTAGGATGATGTTCCCCAACTCCATCCATTTACCTGAAAATGCCATAATTTTATTCACCTTATTGCTGAGTAATATTTTATTATGTACATGTACCACAGTTTCTTTATCTATTTATCTATTGAAGGGCATGTAGGTTGGTTCCACAGTTTGGCTATTGTGAATCAAGCAGCTATAAACATTGAAGTGACTGTGTCACTGTAGTATTCTGTTTTTTAAGTCCTTTGGGTATAGGCTGAGGAGTGGGATAGCTGGGTCAAATGGTGGTTTCACTCCAAGTTTTCTAAGGAATCTCCATACAGCTTTCCAGATTGGTTGTACCAATTTGCAGTCCCAACAACAATGTATGAGTGTGCCTTTTCTCCCACATCCTTGCCAACACTTATTGTTATTTGTATTCTTGTCAGTTGCCATTCTGACTGGTGTGAGATGAAATCTTAGAGTAGTTTTGATTTGCATTACTCTAATGGCTAGAGATGTTGAACATTTTTTCATATATTTGTTTATTGATTGTTTATCTTCTTCTGAGAAGTTTCTATTCAGCTCCTAAGCCCATTTATGGATTGAGTTGTTTGGGTTTTTGATGCTAGGTTTTTTGAGTTCTTTATATATCCTGGATATCAGTGCTCTATCTGATGTGTGTGGGGCAAAAAAATTGCTCCCAGAATGAAGTCTCTCTGTTCACCTCATTAATTGTTTCTTTTGGTGAGAAGAAGCTTTTTAGTTTGAATTCATCTCACTTATTAATGCTTGCTTTTATTTCTTGCACTTTAGGAATCATGTTACAGAAGTCAGGGCATAATCTGACATGATGAAGATTTGAGCCTATTTTCTCCTCTTCTATGCCCAGTTTCTGTGGTCTAATTCCTAGGTCCTTGATCCACTTTGAGTTGAGTTTGTGTATGGTGAGAGATAGGTTTTTGCTTCGTATGTCTAGTATGAGATAATGTATTTATGTGGGTTTGTCTCTGTGTCTTCTATTCTGTACCATAGGTCAATTTTGGTGCCAAAACCATGCCATTTTTGTTACTATAGCTTTATAGTATAATTTAAAGACTGGTATTGGAATGCCTCCTGCTTCACTCTTCTTGCTAAAAATTGCTTTGGCTATGCTAGGTCTCTTATTTTTCTAAATGAATTTCATGATTTCTTTTTCAATTTCTATAAGGAATGACATTGGGATTTTAATTGGAATCACATTGAATCTGTATAGCACTTTGTGTAGCACGGCCATTTTGACAATATTAATGCTGCCTATCCAAGAGCGTGGAAGATCTTTCTAACTTCTAAGATCTTTAATATCTTTCTTTAGCATCCTGTAGTTTTCATTGTATAAGTCTTTCACCATTTTTGTTGATTGATTCCCAAGTACTTTAATTTTTTGAGGCTATTGTGAATGGGGTAGTTTTCCTAATTTCTCTTTCAGAAGATTCATCACTGAGGTATAGAAATGCATTTGATTTTTGGGTATTGACTTTATATCCTGCTCCCTTGCTGAATTCATTTATTAATACTAGTAGTTTTCTGATGGAATTTTTTGGATTCTCTTTAAGTATAGAATCATGTTGTCGGCAAATAATGATAGATTGAGTTATTCTTTTCCTATTTGTATCCCTTTAATTTCTTTTATCTATCTAATTGCTCTTGCTAGAGTTTCAAGGACTATGTTGAATAGAAGTTTTGAAAGAGAGCATCCCTGTCTTGTTCCCAATTTTAGAGGGAATGCTTCCAATTTTTTTGCATTTAGGATGAGGCTGGCCTTTGGTTTAGCATAGATAGCTTTTACATAGTAGTATGTTTCTACCATTCCTGTTTTTTCTAGAGTTTTGAACATGAAGAGGTTCTGTATTTTGTCAAATGCTTTCTCAGCATCTATTAGGGCAATCATATGATTTTTGTCTTTAAGTTTATTGATGTGATGAATTACATTTATTGATTTTCATATGTTGAACCAAACTTGTATACCTGTGATGAAACCCACTTGATCATGATGCACTATATTTTTAATATGTTTTTCTACGCAATTTGCCAGAATTTTATTGAGAATTCTTGCATCTATATTCATTAGGTATATTGGTCTGAAGTTTTCTTTTTTTGATGTGTCTTTGTCTGATTTTGGAATCAAGGTGATACCAATTGGTAAGGTTTCCTCCTTTTCTACTTCAGGGAATAATTTGAGGAGTATTGGTATTAATTCTTCTTTGAAAGTCTTATAGAACTCTGTAGAACTCGACTGAGAATCCATCTGGCCCTGGCTTTTCTTGGGTGGTAAGCTTTTGATAGCGTCTTTTATTTCCTTGCTTGAAATTGATCTGCTTAAGTTGTGTATGTCCTCCTGATTCAGTTTGGGGAGATCATATGCCCCTAGGAATCTGTCAATTTCATTGGGATTTTTTTATTTTACTGACGTATAAATTTTCAAAATAGTTTCTAATTATCCTCATGTATTGCAGTAGTGTCTGTCATATTATTTCCTTTTTCATCATAAATTTTAGTAATTTGAATTTTCTTTCTCCTTTTACTGTGGGTGGCTAAGTCTTTATAAATTCTATTCATTTTTCAAGAAACCATCTTTTTGTTTTGTTAAGTTTTTGAATTGTTTCTTTTATTTGAATTGAACTGATTTCAGCCCTGATTTTAATTATTTTCGGTATCTACTTTTTATAGTGTTTATTTGTTCTTCTTTTGCTAGAGCTTTGAAATGTAACATCAAGTTGTTTATTTTTTGACTTTTTATTCTTTTAATAAATGACCTCAGTGAAATGAGATTTCCTCTTTTTTTTTTTATAGATGCACTATCTTTATTTATCTTTATGTGGTGCTGAGGATCGAACCCAGTGACTCACACATGCGAGGCAAGCACTCTACCACTGAGCTACAGCCCCACCCCATGAGATTTCCTCTTAACACAGCCTTCATAGTATCCCAGAGAATTTGATATACTGTATCACTGTTCTCATTAATTTCAAATAATTTTTTTAACTCCTCTCTGATATCTTCTGTTATTCATGCAGTATTCAATAGCATATTGTTTAGTCTCCAGGTGTCAGAATAGCTTCTATTTTTTATTTTATTATTGATTCCTAATTTCATTCCATTCTGGTCTGATAGAATCAAATAGAATCTATTTGTTTTAATTTGCTAAGACTTGCTTTGTGGCATAAGGTATGCTCTATTTTAGGGAAGAATTCATGTTCTAGTGTGAAAACAGTGTATTGGCTTGTTGAAGGATAAAATATTTTGTTTATGTCTGTTAATTCTAAATTATTGATTGTATTATTGAGTTCTATGGTTTATTTGTGTAGTTTTTGTTTGGAAGATATATCCAATGATGAAAGAGGTGTATTAGTGTCTCCCAGTATTATTGTGTTGTGGTCTATTTGATTTTTAAAATTGAGAAAGATTTATTTGAAGTACATAAATGTTCCATTGTTTGAGGCATATATATTTAGGATTATTATGTCTTGTTAATGTATAATTCCCTTAAACAGTAAGAAATTTCCTTCTTCATCTCTCCTGACTAACTTTGATTTGAAGTCCACTATATCTGATATGAGGATGGAAACACCTGCTTGTTTATGTGGTCCATGTGTGTGATATGTTTTTTTCCTCATCCTTTTACTTTCAGACTGTGGTTGTCTTTTTCTATGAGAGGAGTCTCTTCAAGGCAGTATATCGTTGGGTCTTTCTTTAATCCAATCTGCCAATGTCTTTAATATATGAATTTAGGCCATTAACATTCTGGGTTATTATTGAAATATTGTTTGTATTCCTGGTCATTTTGGTTTATTTTTGGTTTTTACTTGGCTTGATTTCTCCTTTGATTGGTTTTACCTTTAATGTTGTTCTTCCTCTTGCCAATTTTCATTTTTTAAAAAATTTCTTCCTTATGGAATATTTTGCCCAGAATGTTCTTAGTGTAGTCATTCTCATTGTAATATCTTTTAACTTTTGTTTAACATGGAAAGTTTTTATTTCATCATCAAATCTGAAGCTTAATTTTACTAGATAGAAAATTCTTGGTTGACATTCATTTTCTTTCAGAGCTAGGTATATGTTGTTTCAGGATCTCCTGGCTTTGAGGGTCTGGGTTAAGAAAATCTGCTGAGATTCAAATTGGTTTCCCCCTATATGTAATCTGAAATATTTCTCTTGTGGCTTTTATTTATTTATTTTTTGGTATCAAGGATTAGCTCAGGGGTACTTGGCCACTGAGCTACATCCTCAGCCCTATTTTGTGTTTTAGGTAGAGACAGGGTCTCACTGAGTTGCTTAGTGCCTTGCAGTTGCTGAGGCTGGCTATGAACTCGCAATTCTCCTGTCTCAGCCTTCCAAAGTGCTGGAATTACAGGCATGCACCACTGAGCCTGGCTTCTTGTGGCTTTTAAAATTCTATCCTATTGTGCATGCTAAACGTTTTTATCATAATGTATCTGTGTGTCTGTTGTAGATTTGTACATTTGGTCTTCTGTAAGCATCCTGTATTTGATTTTCCATTTATTCTTCATGTTTTGGAAATTTTTAATATTATTACATTGAAGAGTTTGTACATTCCTTTGGTTTGTATCTATGCCTTACTCTATCCCAATAATTTTTAGATTTGGTCTTTTTATGTCCCATAATTCTTGGACATTCTGTTCATGGTTTCTTACCATCTTCATTCTGTGGTCAATTTTATTTTCGTGATTATATATTTTGTATTCATTGCCTGAATGATCTTGTCTTGGTGATGCTTTCCACTGAATTTTTTATTTTATTTTATTTTTTGGGGGGGTTGTTTTATTTCAATAATTTCTGCTTGGATTTTTTCTTTCAGAGCATCTTTCTCTTTCTTAATGTAATATTTTGCTACCTGTATTCGCTCTCTTATCTCTTTGTTGGAGTGATCAATTGTTGCCTGTATTTGCTCTCTAATCTCTTTGTTGGATTATTATTGCATGTAATTGCTTTCTTATATTATTTTGGGCTTCACAGATCATTTTAGTTATGTACATTAAAAATTCTTCTCTGACATTTCATCTACTGTTCTATCAATGAATTCTATTATTGTAGCACTTTGGTTTGTTTGGGGCATTTTCGTCTCTTGTTTGTTCATGTTGCTCATGTGTTTTCCTCTCTAGCAGTGCAAATCTGAGGTATCATAGTTTCTACCTTATAATCTTTTAATGTCCCTACAGGTTACCAATTACCACACCTCTGCTATAACCAGGCCTGGAGGGACCTTGGTAATGGTCTTCTCAGTTCTGGCTATAGTCTCTAGATGGAAGCAGGCTGAGACAACCACATTTTGGTAGATGGGGGAGAGCATCACAGTGGGTCTTTTCCTCTGTGTATTGGTTTGGAGTCAATCTCCTCCTGAATTCATTCTATACACAAACATATACATAAAATCATTTATTTATAGGTAAGTTACATATATAATTCATTTGCATATGAAATTTAAGGACAGGGTTTTTGAAGTAAGAAAGGTGGCAAGACTAAGGAACACTTTGGAACAGAAATCATATTCAGCAAGATAGAAATTAATCCTAAAATTTGCTTTCCGATCAAGGTAAAATACTTTTGGAACAGAAAACTTCACTCTGAAAAGAAGATAATTAATCAAGCTTTTTGCTGAAATCCACTGTATTACAGTTATAACATAAAGCAAAATATGGAGAATAAAGATAGTATAAATATCAACTTAGAGAGTCACTGTAAATAAATACAATATAAAATTTTCAAATGAGAAAACAAAGTCCTAAAGAGCTGACACCTTTGCACAAGATTTTACAACATGTGTCAGAGTCAGAACTGAATTTCGTTTGAGACAAGGGTTTTGTTCATGATGATGCAAGTGAGTCAACATAAATATAAATAACGACTCTAAGAACAGTTTTACCCTAACAACAGTTGGTCTTGGAGCAGTGTCTGTAAATCCTGGCATGGAGTCATGGGGCATATATCATGTCCTTGGGTATCTGAAGCCCACATATAGTTGGTTCAAATTTAGAAAACTGTAAAATACAGCAAAGGAATTAAAATCCTTCACAAGTATCACAGGTGTTGGTTGTTAGGATTGGTGGGACACATTATTCTGTGAAGACTATTCAGTAGAGTTCATAACCAACCACAATAAGGATATTTTAAATTGTAAAATCTGATTTAGGTTGCTGGAAATGAACCTACAATGAGGATTTGCGTTCAAGTGGTTAATTGGGTCTTGAGATTCCATAGAGCATTATTCTAGTATGGTAACAAGGTTAGAGAAATCATTAAGGAAAAGAAAGGAAGACACAATAGAGGGTACAATGACCACTGGTGGAAACTAGAGCAAGGATGCTGAAACACTGATTCCCTAACTCCTTGATTGTCAGTGACTAAGTGCTATCTGCTGGGATATGGACTAATGTCTTCTCTCTCCTTATCTCCCTACCAATCATATACAAATGTACACAGACAGGTATAAATGCACACACAGATACACACATTCATCTCTGACTTATTGTGTATCAAGAAGGTACTTATGGTCACACACAAAGAATTTTATGTTTTTAGAGTAAAAATGTTTTGCCATATCCAGGTGTGTGCTGAGGGTATGTGGCTATGGCATATGCTATTTGCTATATAGAACCTAGTGAATACACTGATAAGTCATATTTAAAAATGATTAAATTACTATGTGTTTTTATTCATATAAATATAATTATAAATTATAGATAGATAGATAGATAGATAGATAGATAGATAGATACACTGTTGAGTGCCAAAAAATATAGCAAAATAAAATATAGGACACTTAGTTAAATTTAAATTTCAAATAAACAATACATTTTCTACAATGAATATGGGCCAAATACTTCCTAGGACATATTTACAACTATCTATCTATCTATCTATCTATCTATCTATCTATCTATCTATCTATATTTACATGTATGTCATTAGTTATTTGAAATTCAAATTTCAAATAAGTCAAATTTAATTCTGCACTATTTTATCTGATAATGCTACAGAACTGAATTTGTGAGATTATAAGAGCTTACTGTAATACTTGAGAAAATTTTGAGTTCTTTGATCCCAAATACATGTTAACCAAAATTGATTTAGTGAAGATTATGCCAAATCATAAGATGCAACTTAAAGATTAAAGAAAGTTTTATTTTAGTTTTGATGACCTCTTTAATGCAGTGAATTCAAAAATATATACATAAATACATAAATCTTAAAAATTTCAGAGATATCTTTATGTTAGTATTTGTTTTTAGTGATTTCTGGCATAGCTGAGAGATTTTTGACAATTTGCCAGTAGCTTATTCATGTTGTATGTGATGAGTAAAGAAACTAGACTGTGAAGTTAAATTTTGAAACCACAAACTTCTAAATTTATATCAACCCACCATAAAAATGCATGCTCATTAAGGGAGTAGAAACAGGCATTCTCATACTCAATGTTCAAAAGTGTGGGAGAATTCTGTAAATAACTCACTTCATATGAATTTTTGTGAATGTATGAATTTATTTTTCTTTCATGGAAAAAAATATTATAAGTTTTATGAGTAAAGCAGAAATAATTTGACACAATAGCCTAGGATATAAGACCCTGTCCTTCTAAGTGATAGGGGCATGTCCTTGCCCCAAAGTTTCTAAGAATAGTAGTTTAAAACAAAATTAAGAAGATGGATTAAAACCATTACTGTTCATGGTGGACAACCTTTCTTGGGTCCCTTATTTTTGTCCTGTGGACTCACCTACTTCTCCAACCAACTTACTATTGCCTCATGAACAAGAGTATCTTAAAGTCTACTAATATTCTCAGGAAAAGAAAAAAAAAATCCTCCACCTTCCTCCACTACCTTAACTAAGGAGATGATGAAGAATTTATCAGAGGAAGAGTTCATTTTGACTCATGGTTTCAGAAGTTCAATCCCTGATGACTGATTCCATTATTATGAGCCCTTAAGTGAGGCAGAACATTATGGCAGAAGCCATTACAGAAGTTATTCCTCTCAAGGCAGCTAGAAAGTATAGGATGAATAAGGTGCTGTGAACAAAATATAATCCCCAAGAGCAAACCCCCAGTGACCTATGACCTTCTACCATAACTACCTGATGGCAGTCATCACTCAGTACAGTAATACTTTCAAATTATTAATCCAAGTGGATCAATTCACTGATTATGTCATAGCTTTCATAATCTAATGATGAGCATTTGGGGAAAACCTTATGTCCAAACCATAACAACTATCCTTTAGAAATGAAGAAGAAATAATGTCTTTTTCAGACAATTAAAAATGGGGGAATTCATCAGATTGGCTAGCCATACAAGAAAGGCTTAACAGAGTACTATATCTGGAAGCAAAAGGACAATAACTACCATGATGAAAATATGCAAAAATAAATAAATAAAAACTCAGTAGATATAAAAATGAGCCTTACCAGTAGAGAAAAAACCCAAACCATTAATATTAGCAATACAAAAAAGAAGGAACAGAGATTATATAAAGCAACCATAAATGAGTTAACAAAATAAGAGTATAAAAGCTGTAATATAATTTGAATAAATTCCCCCAGTTAAAAGATAGATGATTTAATAGATTAAAAAAAAATTCACCTACATAAAGAAGATCCACCTATATGCTGATTACAAGAAAATCACTTCACTGGTTAAAATATATATAGAATGAGAATAGAAATATATATTCTGTGTAAATGACCAAAAATGTGAGGAGTTGCAATGCTCATATCAGATATAACAGGTTTTAAGAAAAAAACTGTAAAAATAGAAAAACTCACAATGATAAATGATCAACTCACAAAGAAGACATAACAGTTATAAATATATTTGCACTCAACACTGGGACAATCTAATAAATAAAACAAAAATTATTATATCTAAAACTAGAGATAGCCTTCAAAACCACAAAGTCAAGGACTGTAACATTCCACTTTCATCAATGAACAGATTATTCCTAAGAAAACCCATAAAGAAACATCAGAGTCAAGCTATACTATAGACCAAAAGTACCTCACAGAACATTTTGTCAAGTAACTACAAAATAAACATTCTTCTTATGAGGTCATTGAGCTTTCTCCAGGATATACCATACATTATGGTACCATACATTATGTCCAAAATATCTCTCAGTGAAGGACAATATTAGGATAATGTATGTAATGATGGATGACTGAAAAATTGGAAGAATTTATTTGATATTTACTATAGTACTGGAAATTGAGATAAAAATTTAAATTATACACAAAATTTTATTGTATTCAATTTTTTTTTAATTTTATTTTTTTGTAGATGGACACAATGTTTTTATTTTATTGCTCTGTATGTGGTGCTGAGGATCGAACCCAGGGCCTCATGCATGCGAGGAAAGCACTCTACTGCTGAGCCACAATCCCAGCCCCTCAATTTTTCTCTTTACAGAAAATAATATTGATGAGGTGTTCCATCCAAAACTTTTGATACCATAATTATATCCTTGTTAGTGAGAAAAATATGTTTATACATATATATGTACATTTATTACTATTTGAAAGGTGGAGATTATTATTTCTTAGTAATCTATGATTTTAATGTCTGATGAATACATATATTTTTCATATCTTGTTTTTACTGCCTCATAATAATTCTGCATATTTATGGGATACAATATGAGATTTCATTACACATATACAATGTACATTAATCAAGTAAGAGTAATTAGTATATACATCACCTGAAATATTTATCATTTATTTGGAACAAGAACATTAAAATTTTTATTTCAAAATATGCATTATTTTAACTAAAATTACCTTAGATTTTATCATATTACTAAGAAATTCTATTCATTTATAGGAATTTAAACTAGAAATAAATGAAAGATTAAGTCATATTTGGTGAATATGATTAAATAAAAGATAATTTCTAGGGACATAAATATATTATTTGATTCAAAGTTTAATTAAAAAAATACTCAGAAATATAAATCTACTTAATTGTGTATATAAACTTAAGTTTTTCAGAATGTGCTTTAAGATATTTTGCTATTTTATGAGATATTTCATGTGTTTTATACCAGGGGGATAGAGAATCTTTAAATATGCATCTGGTACTTGAACAATGCATTCTAAATAAATATTTTTAAACTCAATAAAATTAATACCCTAAGACTGTAAAAAACAAAAGCATTTATTGTGCCATACTCAGAATCTTATGTCTGAAAAATTCAACTTACATTCTGAAATGTCTTTTAATATACTTCATGATCATCTTTGAATTTTATTTTGAAGTAAATTGATCCTAGGGGAGCTAAGATCAGGACCTTGAATGAGATACAACAGACACTATATAAATATCCATAGGCAAGGTTGTGATGAATACTAAAAAAAAAATAAAATGAAACTACAGGAATTCTTATCTTCTAAAATATTTTCCTTGCTGTTAGTTTAAATAATTTCCACTTTTTATTATATATAGAATTGATTTTATTCTGAGTTACCAAAGGCACTTAAGTGTGCATATAATTTAATGATTTAGTGCTGTCTTAATATTGAGACATATTATTTTGCATTGTTGGTGGTCTTAAGTGTCATTTAGTATCAGTCCTGACTCTCTTGAAGACTGTTCCCTATTTATGTCTGTGGGAGTGTTCCTTGGAGAAGATTATATTTCCAGAAGTTCTTCATTCTCACTAGGCTGCTTTTGCTTATATTAGTGAAATGTTGAAGATTTCTGTGTTTTTTTAAGTGAATTTGTCTTAAGAGGCTTCATTAGTAAGACCTATTTTAAAATATTTTTATAGGTTTCAAGCATGGTTTGAGAATGCTGACTACTGCTCTTTTCACTGTTTCTTCTCTGGACAATTTTATTGTTGTCCCTGGTCTCCTGGGAAGTTTTAGTAGTAAGTTCAAAGCTGTGCATTGTAACTTGTCATTTGTTGTTTCTTTTTATTATGTTCTCGAGACTTTGGGCACACATATTTATATTATTTGTTTCCAAGTGTAGGATTTTGGAAGTGAAAGGTGGCTTTAAATGTAAAGTAATTTCTTGTGAAGGAGAGAGACACATGGAAGGTCAAAGTCGCAACTTAATATAAGGAAGGTTAGGCTTTCATATATAAAGTTTTGAAACATTAGTATTCCTCTATGGGCACTGGAAATCTCTCCTGGTGTTTAAGCAGATGACAGATAATTATCTGGCAGAGATAAAATAGGGTATATTTGGTCACTAAGAGAAAAGTTTCCCTAATTAAATTTTTAGGACATTTCAACTACAACTTCTTATAATTATTTCAGCATTTTACTATAAATTGGGAGAATTCTGGTCTTGAAAATCTTGCACTCTAAAACATGAAAATATTTGGAGTCATAAAAATAAGTAGAAATGCATATTGAATACAAAAACATAATTGTAATTATACTTTTTTTTAACACCAGAGATTGAATCCAGGGGCACTTAGACATTGAGCTACATCTCCAGCACCCTCCCCCTTTTTTTTCCTTTAATTTTGAGAAAGAGTCATGTAGGGCCTCACCAAGTTACTGAGGCTGGCTTTGAACTTGCAATGCTCTTGCTTCAGCTGCTGGGATTACAACTGTGCTCCAATGCACCCAGCTTAATTATTATTTAATATATAATATAATAGCAACCACCAAGATCCAAAACTTAAAGAGGGCAATGAAAACTAGACTTACAAGTTGAAATATAAATCTGGGCTGCATTATAACACTGATTATTTTAGTGCACCAGAGACTACCAGTTTTAAAGGCACATCAGGAGAATGGGAGAAGGTGTGGATTTTAACAAATTTAATATTTTGAAAGGAAAATCCCACCATATACCCCAGGCAAACATGGAGTCAAAAAGACAATTTTATTAATAATAACTATAAAAACAAGGACAAAAAAGAAAAGAAAAAGGCCTTGTATACCTGAGCAATTAATAACAAAAAAAAAGAACCCTGAGGAATTTTAATTAGAGATTACCCTATCCTCTAACACATGCAAATTTTGAATTTATAATTCTTGCTCTCCTCACTCAGAAAAATAAAATTAATAAAACTGAAAGTTGTTATGTGACAATTTTAGTATTTATAAAAGTCAAGCATTATACTCTGAATTAGAAACCATCAACTCAAGTTTTACAAGTTCCAATTATAACCTTAAGTTAAAAGAAGCTCACAATATAAAATTATAAAACAAAAGGAGAGAAACCACCTTGGATGACAGTCAGCACTCCTCAGTTTTTACTAAAAGGAATAAAATCAGCATACTCTGATACAGGCACATCAGTGTTTATAGCAGTGCAATTCAAACTAGTCAAATTAGGGAACCAGCCCAGGTGCTCATCAACACATGAAGGGATAAAGAAAATGTTATATACAATAGAGTTTTACTCAACCAAAAAGAAGAATGAAATTAGGACATTTGCTAGTAAATGGAAGGAACTTGATAACATCATGCTAAGTGAAATAAGCCAGCTCAGAAAGGCAAGTGCCACATGATCTCTCTCATATGTAAAACCTAGATGAAAATAAGGGGGAGGAGATTATGTGTGTGTGAAGGGGAAATTCCATGAAAATAGAAGGGAGATCAGTGAAACAGAGGAAGGATATTGAGGGAAAGGAGAGAGGGATGGAAAAGAGAGAAATGGTGGAATGAAACTGACCAAATAATATTATGTGCATGTATGAGTATATCACAATGACTTTCATCTTTATATATATCAATAAAATACTAATAAAAGTATAAATAAATAGAAGGAAGATTAGCACAGTAAAGGAAGGAGAACATGAGGAGGGAGGGAGGGAAAGAGGAAGACTGAGGACTAACATGGAGCAAATTATGTTCCATCCATGTGTGATTATATCAAAAAGAACCCTGATATTATGTATAATTATAATTAATCAATAAAAACATAAAGGAAAAAGACTTAGGTTTCAGAGTAATTTAGAAATAAGATGTCAAAATACCTGTAATTTACTTGAAGATATTTCCTCAAGAGAAAAAATAGATGAAAAAGTATGGCAAAATATTAACAAGGGCTAAATTATTTTCTCTATATTTTTATAATTTAGTTTATTGAAAATATTCAATTTAAAATAACATTTGAATATCCTAAGACACTTGGGTCATTATATATTTTATTTTTTAAATTTTTAAAAATTCTTACTCTTTAGATATGTAAGACAGTAGGGTGTATTTTGACATATTATACATGTATGGACTATAACTTATCTTAATTAGGATCCCATTCTTGGGGTTGTACATGATGTGGAGTTACATTGATCATGTGTTCCCAAATTAACATAGGAGAGTTATGTTCAAGTCATTCTATTGGCTTTTCTAATTTCATCCTCCTCCCTTACCTTCATTCCTCTTTGTCTAATCCAATGAACTTTTATTCTTAGCTCTCTCCCCTTATTGTGTGTTAACATTCACATTATCAGAGAGAAACTTTGGCCTTTGGTTTTTTAAAACTGGCTTATTTCACTTAGCATGATAGTCTCCAGTTCCATCCATTTACCAGCAAATGCTATAATTGGCTGAGTAATGAATTTTCTGAGTAGTTTTCCATTGTATATATATACCACATTTTGTTTATCCGTTCCTTTGTTCAAGTGCACCTAGGTTGGTTCCATAGATTTGCTATTGTGAATTGAGCTACTGTGAACACTAATGTGGCTGCATCACTGTAGTATGCTGCTTTTAAGTCCTTTGGGTACATATGAAGCGGTGGGATAACTGGAACAAATGGTGGTTCCATTCCAAGTTTTCTAAGAAATCTCCATTCTGCTTTTTAGAGTGATGCACCAATTTGCAGTCCCACTAGCAATGTATGAGTGAACTTTTGTCCCCACATTCTTGTCAACATTTATTGTTGTTTGTATTCTTGATAATTGCCATTCTGACTGGAGTGGGATGGATTCTCAGTATAGTTTTAATTTGCATTTCTTTAATCACTAGAGATGTTGAACATTTTTTTTTCACATATTTGTTAAACATTCATATTTCTTCTTCTGAGAATTACCTGTTCATTTCTTTTGCTCATTAGTTGATTGTGTTGTTTCTTGTTTTTGTGTTTTTTGAGTTTTATATCCTGGAGATTATGCTCTATCTAACATGCAGGTATCAAATACTTTCCCCCATTCTGTAGGCTCTCTCTACACGTTCTTGATTGTTTCTTTTGTTGTGAAGAATTTTTTATTTTGATACCATCCCATTTGTTTTTCCTTGATTTTACTTCTTGTGCTTTATGAGTATTGTTGAGAAAGACTGTTCCTAGGCTGACATGATGAAGAGTTGGGCTTACATTTTCTTCTAGTAAGAGCAGGGTGTCCAGTTTAATGAATAAGGGCTAAATTTAAGTAATAGATATATGAAAGATCATTATGTGAAATCTGTTTTTTAGATATTTTAATAGTTTCATAATAAATGGTAAAAGAGGAAAAAATCGGTACACTCAATTAAATTTATTTCTCTCCACAATCATTCAACTATGTGTGTGTATTCACAAATAAAAAAGGGGAACAATTGAAAAACAGAATATTTTAGATCCTTGGCTGTAGTCCACTGAAAGAGAATGAACAGTGGTGACTGTAATATGTATAGGAGAAATAAAAGACCTGAAAAATTGAGGAGACTTAACATGACTTGGATATTGGTTGAACACATGGTGAAGGAAGAATTACAGTTAACTCTGCCACTAGATTCTCAGCTGAAGGAATCTATTTGGCTGACCATGTGTTTGAGTCAGCTTTTTCATTGATGTGACTGAAAGACCTGACAAGAACATAT
Organism: Xerus rutilus; assembly: GCA_028644305.1. Lineage (NCBI taxonomy): Eukaryota > Metazoa > Chordata > Mammalia > Rodentia > Sciuridae > Xerus > Xerus rutilus. The sequence continues at coordinate 13,794,674 of CM053405.1, read as the reverse complement.
TTAGATGAGGAAAAGTGTATTTTGGGGTTCACAGTTTCAGAGGTCTCAGTCCATAGATGACCAGCTGAATTCCTTAGGGCCTGAGGTGAGCAGAACATCATAATGGAACAATGTTGTGGAGGAAAGCAAATGGGAACCTGGTACCAGGAAGCAGAGAAAGATTCCACTCAGCAGGTTTAAAATATATACCCCAAAGTTGTGCCCCCAATGACCCACCTCCTCCAGTCACACCCTACTTGCCTTGAGTTACCACCCAGTTTATCCTTATTAGGGGATTAATTCACTGATTGGGTTAAAGCTCTCATAACCCAATGATTTCACCCCCAAATATTCTTAAATCTTCTCACAACTGAGCTTTTGGATGACACCTAATATCTAAACCATAATACTATGTCATTACATTTATGATGGACACTGTAAATGGAGGACATTAACATTTAATGAATTAGAATTTTAGTAATATAAACTTTGAGTAGAATGTGTTTAATAGGTACCTATATGCTTAACTTGAATATTTATTTATTCAACAAACATAATTTGAAATGGATTGTGCTTTTCATACTGAGAAACAATTGAGAAGAAAGTATATAAGTTATTTATTGTTAGACAGCATATATTCTCGAGTTTTACATAAGAAATATGGAGAATAAATAAAGATGTTGGGAATATCAGAATAAACTAATGGAAAACAGCCTTCTGAAAGAATTTGGTATCCCAGGGAGAGATTGTTGAATCTAAAGAACAGGGGACTTCAGATAGAATATTGAAGATTTCTAATACTTTAAAGAAATTGAAGAAAAATCTTCAAAGGAGATCAGAAAAGAAGTAAAGAAAAAGAGAATAATAATAGGGTGGGTTTAGAATTGGTATACAGCATTATAAGTGTTCAAATATCAAGACATTCTGCTTATGATGTGAAGCTATTACAATATGAATATGTTATAAAATAATTATTAATAATGTTCTGAGAGGAAGTTTAGAGTCATAGAGACACATTACACATTTAGATGGGCAGAGAAGAGATTTGGTAGTGATTAAGCCTAAAATATGTGCTTATATTGAGATGGATTAAATTAAAAAGTTAAAAAGTTTGATTCTTCTACATGCAAATGAGAGCAAACCCATAAAATGAGTGCTAACCTTAGAGGTAAACAGTTTCCCAAAAAATATAAAGAAAATAAAATTCTGAGCACAAAATCATCAAAATCAGAAAAAAACCTGGCCATATTTTTTCTATTGGTGCATTATAGTTGTACATAAATATACATTGTCATGTTTGCACATGCACATAACTAGATCAATCCTCTCTAATCCAGTATCTTTCTTTTCTGTCCTCTCTTCCCTTCTCTTGATTCTCTTGCTCTACTGTACTGCACTCCTTTCCATTATTATTATTATTTTCAGTTATTGCATTATAATTTATTATATTGCATTATATTGTTAATGTAGTATGGTTATTGAATTTTGATCATATATATGATTCATTTTACTATGTTCATATTTGGACATAGCTTAATTTGTTAGATGTTGTTACCCAGTACTTCTCCATGCTCTATTCAACCCTTCCTGTCAATCCTCTATCTCTTCTCTACTGTTCGACATTTTATTTTCATTAAAACCCTTTATAATTTTATTTCCCCCCATGCTCCTCTCTAGTTTGCACATATGCAAGAAAATATTCGATTTTTGACTTTGTCAATTTGGCTTATTTTGCTTAGGATGATCTTCTCATGTTCCATCCATTTTCCTGCAAATGCCATGACTTCATTTTTCTTTTTGGCTGAACAAAACTCCACTGTGTGTGTGTGTGTGTGTGTGTGTGTGTGTGTCTTATGAATTTTCCTTATGCATTTTTCTGTTGATGGGCACTTAGGCTGGTTGCATATCTCGGCTTTAGTGAACAGCTCCACTATGAATAGTGGTATGCATTTATCACTAGAGTGTGTTCATTTTAGCACTTTTGGATAATTACCAAGGAAAGTTTGGTCATGTGGCTGCTCTATTCCCAGTCTTTTAAGTAGCTATACCAATTGCAATTCTAAAAACATTGCATAAGTGCTCCTTTTCCCTAACATTTTGTCAGCAATTGTTATTTGTATTCTTGATGATTCCCATTCTAACTGGAGTGAAATGAACTCAGAATGCAATTTTGATTTACATTTTTCTGCTGGATAAGGATGTTGAATATTTTTTTCCATATATTTTTTGGTCATTTGTATTTCTTCTTTATAGAAATATCTGTTTAGATCATTTCCTTGTTTAATTATTGGGATTTTATTTTTAATTTTTAATTTTTGATTTTAAGATTTTGAGTTCTTTATATATTCTAGACATTAACTCCATATCAGAGAATAGCTGGCAAAGATTTTCTTCATTGTTTTGTCTCTCTTTTCATTCTCTAAATTGTTTCCTTTGCCATGCAAAAGCTTTTTAATTTTATGCCATCCCACTTATTGATTCTTGGGGTTCATTTATTTCTTATGATTTAGGACTCTTATCAAGGAAGTTGATGCCTGATAGACATGGAGGAAAGTATAGGCAGAAATCTGGGCAGAAATTCCTAGTAGAAAGAGGAGGAGGGAGTGCATATCTAATGGCTTTGGACTCATTAGGTTATTACAGGACAAGTTAATATTCTAAAGTCAAATGAAAGGTGTGGGTTTGTAGGTTTTAGGAGAACAGAGATTTTTAACATTATTCAGAAAGTGGGACAATATGCAGATAGAGATATATGATATCATTATGCAATCAAATTATCCAATTACTTGGGGTATAACAATCTGTCCAGATATGTAAATTTTAAATTTTTAATATAATTCCAAGATTGTGAGTAAAAGGGTGGCATGTATGGAGAACTAAATCGGATGTGAAGAACAGACAAGGAACATATAAGGATAAATAATTCCCCATTCAAAATTACTTTATTATAGGACATATTACATATATTCATACTAGTCAGTATAGAAAAGTTTCTCCTTCAGTGTTTAAAATCAATCAAAATATCCAAAATTTTAGCAGCTGAGAAAGTGAAGATTTATTTTTTGTTCACATCATAGTCGGATTGATGTTTGATGAGGAGCTATCCATATGATAATTGAAGATGAGGAGGTGTTTCCAACCAGTGGTTCCATTAGATCCAACAACCTTCTCCAAGGCCTTCTATCAATGCTCCAAAATAAGCTAGAATTTAAAAATTGAGAGCCAACAATCTTGTTGGCAAATCTAGGATGAAACATGGCATATCTCATTTAAGACCATATTCACTTACAAAGAACAGCTCACATACAATCAGCAGAACTGAAATTCTCCTGAACACCCAGAAGTAGGAAGTGAGAAGAGTCATATCCAGGTAATACTTAATATGACAGAGTAAATTTAAACAATTTGTATGTTTCCTTACCTTGCCACTCAAAACTCTTAAAGACAGGAAACTTGTCTATTTATTTTTAAGGTGATTAATGTGTCAGAACTGAGTGGGGAGAAAGATGAGTCAACAACAATGATAAATAATGATATGTAATAAAAGACATATAAACTTTTACAAAAGCTAAAAAAGCCAATGAAGAAAAAAGTATCCCCAAATTTTCCTTTTGCAATACAGCTTAAAATAAAGGGAAATTTTGATCAGATGGAGCCAACAAGAAGAACTCAAATTCTTAATAAAGAAATTGACACCATTGGTTTAAATAAAAGGATTTTCATAATAATGGTTTATGCATAATAATAGGAATCTCCCAAATATGATTTCAGTTAGAAGATACAGTATTGGGGGAGGAATATTTTGATTTTATGGCATTTTAAATCATAACAATTAGTAAACTTAAAAAATAAACATTATTTCTAAATTTAAAAATAAAATTAGTATTATACATAAAATTATAATTCAGCCAGGCATCATGGCACATGCCTGTATTCCTATCAACTCAGGAGGCTGAGGCAGGAGGGTTACAAATTCAGCCTGGACAAGTTAGCAAGAACCTATCTCAAAATAAATAAAATGGTTGGAAATGCAGCTCAGTGGTAGAAAGAGAATTCCTGGGTTACCATGCAGACATACACACACACACATATATTTTCTCTTACTGAATTAATATAAATTCAGAAGGAGTAAATATTTTCTCACAGACTAAAGTAAGGCCTTAATTTAGCTACACATTCCTTGGTTAAAAAATATATCACAACCTAACTTTGAAGACCTGAATTTAAAATATATTACCATTTATACTGAAGAATAACAGAATTTAAGTACTAAAGAATAACAAAATCAACATAAGTGCCCATAGCTCTATATTCCTAAAAGATAGCTTCAGATTTTGTTCATTTGCTTTAGGCATACTGACTTATGCACTGTGATAAAAAATGCTAAATAATGTATGTAATATAGTCAGCATGCACCTTTCCATCCTCAGTCTTCAAAACATTGCTCTGAGTTATGCAGCTTATTAGAGAATCACAGGAAGCCAGTTTTCAAAATGGCCACATAACTATGTATACAACCCTGAATTGGTGCTCATAATGGTTCTTTATGATCATGAAATGCATAATGACCCCATAGAAGCCTATATACATATGTGAATGTTGATTTGAAAATCACTGCTGGCTTCTATTTCTAAAGTCTAGTTCTACAGTGTTAATGGCCAATTATGCTTTGAAATGGTTCAATATATAAAATATTTTAGACTACATGAATGATTAATATATCTGAGATTCTTTCAATTAGTATTCTATCATATTAATACAGGATAGAGAATAACACAGCAATTGTTATTTACATTAAAAACTAAATTAAAACACCAAACTGATGCTTGTTCATTTTTTATCTATCTTATGATTCCTTTTCTCACTGTGTTACATTGAAACAAGGAAACTATTAATTTTGATTAAATAAGCTGTATTAGATTGTCAGTTTGCAGAAGAGTAGAAAAGGGTAGAAAAAGAATATGACAAGTATTTCCTTTGGGACTTTAGTTTTATTATGTTTTGCATTATTTTAAAACCCATCTATCATAATATTATATTATAAAAGCCATTTAGTATTGAAAGCCATCAAATACCTTCTAAACTGACATATTTCATGTATCATAAAAATTTATGATTTCTAGCAAATGTGAAAATACAATACATTTTGTAATCTATAAATAAGAGAGAACTATATCTAATATTTCTATAAAAGCTAGAGAATTGTAGCTACATAATAGCAATTTCAAGACATGCAATTTTTCTTCCATCCTCAAAGGAGTAGAATTATCTTTGATGAAACTAATAATGCATTCATTTTCGTGAAACATTCTATTTACTGTTCATAAGTCATGATGTTCTTTCATGTGGACGACAACAAAAAATATACAATAAAAAGTAAGAACAAAAGAGTTCAGGGATGTTGAGTTATTTTTAGTGGTTTCCTCAAAAATGCCAATTTCAAATTGATGTAAAAATATATAGAGATATAAAACCTCTATAGTTACAGTTAAAACACACTTGAAAGATTAATAATTTACTATATAAAAACTAATTTAAATTCATTTTTGATACAAATATATAAAGTCCACACCATGGAAAATGAGGAGTAGTTTTCAATGAAAAATGTACTAAAACACACTTTTTTGATATTAAAAAAAGATGTTCCCAAGTTAATTCATAGTCCTGCTCTTAAGTTATAGTGAGTAAATATATACAAATCATTGAAAGATGTTTTTTGTTTTGTTTTGTTTTGTTATGTTTTTGGTACTGGGGATTGAACTCAGGGGCACTCGACCACTGAGCCACATCCCCAGCCCTATTTTGTTTTTTATGTAGAGACAGGGTCTCACTGAATTGCTTAGCACCTTGCCATTGCTGAAGCTGGCTTTGAACTCACGATTCTCCTGTCTCAGCCTCCCCAAGTGCTGGGATTACAGGCTTGAGCCACCACGCCCAACTTGAAAGATGTTTTAAGGGAACAAAATTACTTTTTTTTTGATACCTGTGATTGAACTCAGGGGCACTTAACTACTGAGCTACATCCTCAGCCGTTTTTTTTTTTTTTTTTTTTTTGTATTTTGAGACAGCTGTCACTGAGTTTAGGGCCGCACTGAGTTGCTGAATCTGGCTTTGAATATGCAATCCTCCTAACTCAACCTTCCACATTGCTGGGATTAAGGCATGTGCCACTTTGCCTGACACAAAATTATCTTAATGCTTTAAGTTAAATTATTTCATGCACAGTCTAGTGCAGTAATCTCTCTGCTTAGAATTTTCCTAGGTATTATTTAAGTAGTTTAGCTGCTATTTTTATTACTACTTATAAATGCAAAACTAGGCTCAGACTAGTACATAATTGTTCAATATTAAAAATCAGGAAATAAAGAACATTGAGAATTTCAAAGTTCAATATATCTTCTAAACCCAGAGTACTTTTTCCCGAACCATGATTCCACTGGACATTCTAACCTCATGTCCTGTGTACCTTACATCCAGCAGCTCCATTTCACATCCTTCTTTAAAAGACTGTTTCCAGGCTAGTGAGCTGCTTTGACAAGAGCTCATGGAGATTGTAGAATGTCCAGTTAAGGTGGATGATGGCCCCTGGTTGAACTAGAGAGACAAAAATAAAGTGTAATTCCTTTTCCAAAATTCTTCCCAGGATCAAATTAAATCTGATACTTCACCTAAAATTGTGCTTTTGCCTCTTGAATTCTTTTATATTCTATTTTCCCCAATCTTGTATGGATTTCTCCAGTTACAACTTAAGTGTAAAAAAAAAATCACTTGTACCTGCACTCATGTTCCATGACGTCATAGAAAATAAATTGGGAAATTGAGAGATTGTAGAACACAGACTGAGGGACCCCACTTTCAGAGACTGTGATTCAGAATGTTTGGAGGGAGGTCTGACAATTTTCATATTATCTCAGAGTTGATACTGATCCTAATGGTCCATGGCTCGCTCACACTTTGATAGCTCTTTCAACAAGAAGATAAACTAAGATAATGTAATAGTTTATTTATGTTGTTATAAATGACTCAATTTTTTTCTCAAGGCTGAAAAGCATTCTATTGTATGTGTGCATTCCTGTGTGTATATGTGTATGTGTATATCATGTTTTTATTCATAGCTATGTTAACAAAACAAAGATTTTCATAACTTGTCTATTGTGAATAACACTGCAGTGAATACAGCAGAATTCTTTAGCATACTGATTTCAATGTTTTGGTTAAATACTAAAAAGTGGTATTGAATTACACACTACTTTTATGAAGTTGGTACTAATTTGCATTCCAGGCAACAGTGTGCAAAGATTTTGGTTTCTCCACAACCACCACATTCTCACCAGCACTTGTTACCTTTGATCTTTAGGTAATAGCTATTCTGATAGGTGACAGATGATATCTAATAATGGTTTAATTTTTATTTCTCTAATGATTAGTGATGTTGAATGTTTTTTAAATATCTCCAGGATATCTGTATGTTTTCTTTGGAAACACCAAAACAAATAAACAAACAAACAAACAAACAAAAAAACATTCTCTGACTTAAAGACGGAATCCAAAACAATGGAACGCACAAAAGCACAGAGGACAAGAGAGGCTACTAAGCATTGGGAATGGCGTATATGGGGAGATGATGGTCAAAGGCTTTGTAGTCTCATTGGGACAACAGAAATAAGTTTTGAAATCACAGTCTGGTGAATATAGTAAATATTATACATTATATTGTACATTTTGAAATTGCTTGAAAGACAAATTTCAAATACTCCACTGCAGCTGGGCATGGTGGCAATGCCTGTAATTGCAGCGGCTCAAGAGGCTAGGGCAGGAGGATCGCGAGTTCAATGCCATCCTCAGCAAAAGTGAGGTGCTAAGCAAGTCAGTGAAACCCTGTCTCTAAATAAAAATATAAAATAGGGCTGAGGATGTGGCTCAGTTGTCAAGTGCCCCTGAGTTCAATCCCTGGTACCCCTCCCTCCAAAAAAAAAGTTCCACAGCAAGAAAATGATACTTATTTGAGGTTATAGATGTGCAAATTAGGATAATGTATTTGTCTCATTATAGTCATAAACTATAGCATCATTTTTTACTCCATAATTATATGCAACTCCAATTTATCAATTTGCAATTAAAAAAGATAATATACTTTTTAAAACACTGTTTTCTTGTTTGTTTGTTTGTTTGTTGCACCAGAGTTTTTCTGCCTTTATTGTTGTTTATCTGAATCCCTGGGAAGACTAGGTAAAATAGTGCTGGGGCCCATCATCACAGTTTTCAACATTCCTAATCATAAATTGTATTTTGTGGGCTGGGGTTGTAGCTCAGTGGTAGAGTTCTCGCCTCGCATGCATGAGGCACTGGGTTCCATCCTCAGCACCACATGAAAATAAATAAAATAAAGATATTGTGTCCATCTAAAACCAAAAAAAAATAAAAATAAAAATAAAAAATAAATTGTACTTTGTTATTTTGATATACACACAAAAATATTTGATAATGTGTATTTTTAGGAGTTACCGATTATGTGGTTATCTTATCCATGAAATAGTAAACCCTATAAAAGATGTAAGTTAAGACTAAACACACACACACGCACACACACACACGCACACACACAAACCCCCCAAAACAGTAATGAATGACTTTGTTATAACAAAACTGGCTGGGTTTGGGGCAGAGTTAAATATATTCTAGAACTTATTCAAATAAAAATATTTACTATAATGCCTAAAACAAAGTATTATTCATTATTTAATGGATTAATATCATACTATAAATAAATTTGCATAAAAAGCTGTCAAATTCTCCTGGTTGTTTCTCCTTAAAAGCATTTGCAACACAAAAAGTATTTCATTTGTGTTTGTTTTTGACCACTCTGGGTATACAAGAACTACCATGAAAAATATTATGACATTTTAATAGCTTTTCTTAAGATGAATGGGTGAATAAAAACATTCATGAAGAAATCTGGTAAATGAATATCTACCATAGCCAGTGATATGGTTTGCTTTGAGTAAACAGACATTTATGATCTAAGGATTATAAATTTTACATCAGATACATTAATATAGAAAATAACAAGGGCAAATAGCATAGCAATGTTATTTGTTTAGGATAAGCAGTGTCAGTTAATTTTTCAGTGTTCTTTTTGTTCATCTGCTCTATTACTGTAATGTCACAAATGGGTACAATTTACTGAAGTGTTCCATATACACGCATATAACTAGCAATACAAGAAATGAAACAGATCACATACAAAAACAGTAAAATTTCACCCTAGAATTTTAATTTCTGTAAGAAGTCCTTTCATGTGATTCCTTTTCTGCTCTGTTTAGGCATTCACATATGACATTGGCACTTCATATCATAAAAAGCAATATTTCATTTTGGGGACAGGTCAAGGTATGGTAATGATTGATTTATGACTTTGCCAAGATCATTATATGGATAAAAATGCAGCAGAATCTATAGAAATCCTTAGTCAGCACTTCATATACTCTGAAGCTTACATCTTTGTAGGTGACTTTGATCTTAATTACTACCCAGAGCTACTTAGCTTACAGCTACATTTGTCATATTTCTTATAGAATATTTTGGCATTGGGAAATTTTGAAGAACTGTTTTTAGGAAAAAAATACCTTTAAATATTAGACTCTGGACAAATAAGCTATTTGCTACCATGGCCCATTTAAAAGTGAAGAAAATACTGAGTACATCAAGGAGGACAAAAGCAACTGGAAAAGCCCAGACTGTAATATACTAGGCTCTGAGAGAGTGGTTGAAACATTTTCACCTTAAATGCATTATTATTCATCATCTTGTAATTATAAACCAATTCTGACGAATATGTATGCTTTCATTTGCGATAGTACATACGTGCAATTTCTAAATTATTTTATTAAACAAATAATTCAAATTTTTGAAATGTGTATTGCATGAGTGAGTATATTTCCTGGAACAGAATGTATAAATAAGCTTTTTTATTGGAATGAAGTAAAATTAACTGTAAATTATTTTATATATTCATAAAAATCAGAGCAGAAAGAACATCTACTAATTTTAATGTTGTTTGTTATTTACCTCACATTATGAAAAATATCCAAAATATGAAACAAACACTAGGGAATTATATATGTATTATGTATATAGATACATGTATGTGTGTTTGTTTATACATATAACCTACTAATGAAGCTATGTGTCACAGTTTAATACTGATCTTGTATTAGAAGCTTATTAGGTAGGACTGATAGGACTTATCAGTTAGCAAGTTTGACAGGACATTCCAGTAAATGCATAATTTAATAAGCAAGTGAAGCCTTTCTCAAAATATTTAGAAAATTAATTGGTGTAAATCATATTCTGTTACCTAACACATTGATCATAATTTCTCTCTACAATCTTGACATATGAAAATCAATTTATAGCAGTGGTAGTAAAAATTACTTGTATTATTAATATATACTAGTTAGTATACTTTTGCTGCTTACAAGTAACACATTATGTAGCTAATTTTAATTATCTCTTTAAGATTGGATGGGAAAGGAAGGGGTAAAAATGCATACTGCAGACAGGCAGGGGCGGTGGTAAGAGCAAGGGAAAGGAGGTAGGGAAATTTGTTATGTTTATTGGAATTATATCACCATAATTATTTTTTCTGATGTGACTCATAGTATCCCAAAAAACATTTACTTCTGAATCAAGCATGTCAAAAATAAGTGTGTCTGTGTGTGTATGTGTGTGTGTGATCTATATATAATCAGATATATAGATAATATATGTACATATTTGAAAATACGGAACTACCAAAAGAAACTGAGGTGTAAAACTTAAAGAGAATGGTGGATACAGAATGCTGTTCTGATTGATACTCAGGTCTTTAATATGGACAATATGTAAAATTAAATACTGTACCAAAAATAATGTATTGGAGAAGTTATAACAGCTATGAATATAAAATTATATATAAAGATAGCAGTTCTTAGGATTTTGCTCCATTCCTGGGAAGATTGCCTGCCAGATATTTGAGTTAGACAGAGGATGACAACATTTGATGGAAGTGTGCGATAGTATAGAAAGAATATTTTCCTGCAGTTTAACTCAAGAAAAAAGAACTGCTAAAAAGGGCCATGTCTTCTGACTTGAACCTTTCGTTCCCATGGTTGACACTGTGCTATACATTTTTTTCACATTTCTTAGAATTATCTTTTTTCTAGTTACTAAACCACAGATTCCTAATAAAACTTGGAGTCTACTTTTCATCTGTTTCAGCACTTTAAGGAAGGAAAAATATGATAGCTGCAATTGTCTGTGATTTTTAAACAGTATACATTATGGTAGATTTTTATATGGCTGTTTTTGCAGTCTTAAAATGGTTTCTATTTATAACAATAAGAAAATTATTTTTAGACAATAGATCAGAATAAAGGAGATAAATCATTGTACTATATGAAATGTTTGCAAAATTTGGCAGGATACCAGATTGGTGATTTTTACCATTCTCAAACACTAGTGAAGTGTATATTAAAGTATACTTGTCAAGAAAATGACACTATTATAAATAACAAGACCACTGTTGTGTCTCCACTAAAATTAACCCTAATTTTATCAAAATCAATTTTGGACTTAGATCCATGTTAATAAACCATGTAAAATAATCCAAAATGGTAAATGGTCTTAGAGAATGAAAATTTGGGTTAAGATATAGAGAAGAAAATATCTTATAGGAATCCTATGTAAAATAGCAGAAAGAGCTCGATAAACTGAAGGAGCTATTTATTTACCCCTATATCTATATTTACTTCAGAGATACACATAAAATGAATGAAAATAGCTGATGATATAAAAGTTTAGCTTACCTGAGAATGGTAAAAGCAGTTAAGGAAGGAATAGTTTTTGTTTTCCCACTTAATTCTCATAAATACAACAAAGGGTAATTGATATCCGTTTCACAGATGAAGAAATTGAAGCTAGAAATAATTAGTTAATAGCCAGATGTCCAAGCCTGTTAAACTGGTAAAACTCACACACAGAGGTTAGACTAAGGAAAGCCTAGGTTTTTTCCTTCTTTCCTTCCCATAAGCTGACCAATAATATCTAAATATCTGAGGATATATGGAGACCATTACATAGAAGCCTGGAGCAAAGGACCTTCCCAGATCCTTTCCAAACTGGAGATTTCATAGATTAATTAAAGATTGCAAGGGAAAAAAAGTCCATAAGGCATTGTCAAAGAGAGACAAAAGAGACTTAAGACTAGAAAGAAGAAATAGCCATATATGGTAGAAATAGAGTCTGATTCAACACACATCAACAAGGCAAATTAAGTCAGGTATTGTCTTTCCTTATTGTGGAGAGCAGTGATTTGAATCATGGTCTTTCTGACTTTCTGATGGCTGCATTTGCTCTGGGAACTGCCTGTGCAAAAGTGAAGGTCAAAATGGCCCAGTTGCTATGGTGACTCCGGCCCAGGGAGTCTATGTGTAAAGGTATCAGTCCAGACCTGGAATTCAGGCACCAATTCCCAGGGACAGAAAAGCATAACAAGATGACCCTAATGTCTCACACCAGTCCTGTGTCCTTCAGATTGCCTGCTTTTCTAAAACTCTCCCACAACTAACCTTTTGAAGATGAAACATACGTAATAAACATGCTGAACTAGCTCTGGTTCAGTCAAACTCCATCAGAGTTTGGATCTCAACGTGGCCCCACCTTTTTCTCTCTATGTGTGTCTGTTTTATTTTCATCCCCCATCGCCTCTCTCCAGTTTCTTTCCCCAGTTGGTGCTAAACAGGGAACTGAGAGGCCCAGGCACCCTACTTCACAGTTGAGCTTTTGGTTGTTGTTACTGATGGTCCACTGTGCAACAATTTTTGTGATGACTTTGTAGTTATTGGCAGACATGTGAACAATGGAAAGCAGTACCTTGATTTCCCAAGGCCGGTTCTCCCAGTTTCTTCATTTTGTGTACTATAAAATTCCAGAAGCCACTGTGCAAACTCTACTGATTTTTCTTGTGCCCATAATTAAAGTTGGCCATTAATATCTAGTCCTTGAACTGCCTCTGTTATTTGTTGTCAGTGCTTTTAAATTCCTACCAATATATTTACTTTTGACATAGCAGTCCAACTAGTGTTGGATGAACTGCACAAGTCACCTTTGGTGATCCTAAAGTTTAGGAGTGATCACATGATAGTCCTGATGCCACTTTGCTAGCATGGCCTGCCAGAAGGCAAACTTGAAATTTATTTTTAGGACACCTACACACACCACACACACACACACACACACACACACACACACACGCACATTGAAAAGGGCCATTTATACATGAATCTGGAGTACATAATATTAAGAAGGAGAGTTATCTGTGATGAAGTGCCAAAAGAAATAGCAGTGTATATGCACAGAAACAAATATCTTAAGTAATTTGATTTGGTTGTGAAAATAATAAACAAACCAAAACAAAAAAAAAAAGGATGAAATTTTTTGTTAGCCTAGAAAATAAAATCAAATAATGTCAATACCACCTTAATATTTCTGGTGTCTAATCTGATGTGACTATGTCAATGAATAAGGAAGTAATCAGTATGTGTCAAGTAAACGTCATGGTCTTACCCCTGTGGTTGGTAGGATTCAATGTTAGTATAATACCTTAGTATGATACCAAAGAAGTAAAGACTATGTGAAAATAATTGAATAACTAAAATAACAAGCCCAGGTTTAATAGCCTTGCTCAATTTGTGATGTTTGGGCATTGAATTCTTATCTTAAATGCATATCAATGTTTATAAATATGTTTGTGGTACATTTTGGACAAAAAGATGAATTTCATGATAATTGAATCTGTTGAGTATTTCTATATTACATCATTGATATATGTTTTATTAATATTTTACTATCTTACAAGTAGAAACTCAGGAAGCTGCCTGTTATATTTCTTGAGAAATACCAGATACTATCTACATGTGTCTATATTTTATTAATTTTGCTGAAAAGAAAATGAAGTCTGTACAGCTGATTAAAGCTGAAGGAATTTTTATATAAAAATTAGTCTACACATCTCTACTTATGTGAATTCTAGCTATTTGTCATTCTTATTCTTTTGTAACCTCATTTTCCTTTGGAAGAGCCTCATTCTTGTATTTTCCTGACAGTTGACAGTAGGTCATATGACACCAGATTTCATGCAAAGGCAGAATATTCTTTCTTATACTTTACTCAATGGAAATTGTGTGTCACTAGAGCATTATTAAAAATGATTAGAGCTTTCCTATTCAGAACAGGGAATGCCCTTGTATTCACTAATCTTCCTTTAGGTTTTTCATTACGGTTTTATGATTTGATGACATAAAGAAATGAGCAACTTTTATTAGATGTATTTCTAGATACAATGTGTTTTCTGGCTCTTGGTAGCTTATAAAACTGCAAAGTTTTGTTTAAACTTGATAAATGCATAATTTTTAATTTATTTTTTTATGTTAAAATTTTTCTTAGATTTGCCATAAATATTCTCTAATAACAGGATAATGATATGGAACAAGGAAAGCAGCCAAGGTAGTTAAAATTTTATATATATATATATATGTATATTTAAGTTTATGAAAAAGAGATTAATGCACACAATTATCATGGGTAGATAGACAATTTGGTACAGGTATTTTTACTATATTTTAAACTTTTTGTGTTTTTATACAAACAAAATATATTAAAAATAAATAGAATATTATAAAACATGGACTTTTGATACAATGTTTGTGATCTTACCTGTTGGCAATTCCTTAATAATCTATTAATTATAACTTTAGCTCAGCTTCGGAGAAGACAGATCAGTAATTTAGATTTCTTAAGGATTACTAACACTAATTATTAAATTGTTTCACCGGAGCTGTGAGTGAAATATTAAAATTTTTCTGTGCTTCAGTTTTGCACTTTTGAGATTACTCGTTTCTTATGCAATACTTTAAACCTTGGAAAAATGGTTTTAAAAATTAGTTTAATCATAGTTCCTTCCCTGATTCCACTCATCCTCCTTTATCAAGAATAACCTATAGGTCTTTAGGGTATAGGCCAAGGAGTGGGATAGCTGGGTCAAACGGTGGATCCATTCCAAGTTTTTTAAGCAGTCTCCATACTGCTTTCCAGATTGGTTGCACCAACTTGCAATCCCACCAGCAATGTTTAAGTGTACCTTTTTCTCCACATCCTCGCCAGCACTTATTGTTGCTGGTATTTTGGATAGCTGCCATTCTG
>CM053405.1:13728273-13769681 GCA_028644305.1 Xerus rutilus | reverse complement strand
AAAAAAACAGAATTCATTAGATTTCATTGTTATAGTTTGGATATGAGGTGTCCCCAAAAGCTCACAAGTAAGACAATGCAAGAAGATTCAGAGGAGAAATGATTGGGTTGTAAGAATCTTAGCCCAATCCATGAATTAATCCCCTAATTGGGATTAACTGAGTGGTAACTGAAGTTGTAAGGTGTGGCTGGAGGAGGTAGGGACTTGAGGGTGTGGGTTTGGGGTATATATTTGTATCTGGCAAGTAGAGACCTCTCTATCTCTGCTTTCTGATCACCAGATGAGCTGCTTCCCTCTCCCACACGCTTCTGCCATTATGTTCTGCTTCACCTTGAGCCTGAGAAATGGAGTCTCCCTTCTATGGACTCCCTTCTATGGTTCTGAAATCATGAACCCTCAAATGCACTTTTCCTCCTCTACAGTTGTTCTGGTTGGGTTTTTAGTCACAGCAACAAGAAAAACTGACTAAAATATTCTTCTTGTCAATTTTACCAATTATAGTGAAATTTCTGATAACACTTTCTATGGTATTGCAGTTGTAATTAGAGTTTAGGATTTAGGATTCATCTGTAAACTCTCATGAAAGTATTTGCATGACTTACCTAATTTCTAATCTTTTTTAAAATTTTAAGTGGATTTCAAAACATTCATCATCACAAATTTGCTTTTCAATTCACAATTTAAAATATTGTTATCTACATTCAACCCATTATATAATGACATTTGCAATACTATCATTACTATTTTTAAGTGTAATAATAGTCACCAAATATTACTACTGTACAAGACATACTTAATTAAAAATAACTTGATTTAATGCAGTTAATAGCTACATAAAAATAATAATGTGGTTATTGTTTCTTTATTTGTTAACCCTAAAGTATGTCAAAATTGTTAATTTTGTATTGTCTACTTTCATTCCTGGTTAGTTGAAGTGAATCAATATTTACTTTGCTTTATTTTACTCTAGACATGCCTCAGGGCCTTCCAAGTGATGGTAAAGTTACTTTGGGCCTGTTTCAGCAATAGCACAAAATGTATTATTAGAGGGAGCATCAGGGTATGCAAGATGATAAATGGAAAAGATAAAACAATGTTTTTAGAACCATCTGGAAAAAGCTTTTAAGTGATAGGACAGGAAATCTGTGTTTAGTTATATATGGGAAAAAAATCAGAAAAATTTAGTACAGCAATAAAAGTATTAGAGCTGTTTTTTTAAAAGAATAAATAAATTAGGAGCTGCAAGAGATGAGTTCTGACCACAGGAAGATTAAAAAATTTAACCCATCAGGAGAAGATCTTCAGACTAAGGCAAAGTTAGAATGGTGGCAGAGAAAATAACATCTAATAATTGAATGATGCTTGTTAATTGGATTTCTTTCTCATTGTATCCTTTGATTTGTACAATAGCCTCATGAAACAAGAAAGAGCAAATTCCAAAAAAAAATAACATTTTTCAAATTACCACAGTCTTAGACAATAAGTGAATTACTGGTGTGTGAAGAATTAATAAGTAGAAGCATTTTTGAAATCTAGATGTGCTTTTCTCGTGAAAATAATGTGTAAGAAATATTTGATAAATGGTAAGTGATTGGTAATGAAGGAGACAAGTGTCAAAGTTGACAAAACATATATATAAATGTACATAGCAAGCATCTCTGATCCCAGAGAGCACGCCCTGAAGTAGGAAGTCACAGTACAGAGGCAAAAGAAATTGTTTAATTATGGCTTGTTTGGTATTTTGCATCATTTCTTTTTTAATAAACTATTTTACTAAAATGCAGAAGTCCAGAGGACAGCTAGGGTTGAAATTTGCCCTTTCCTACTTGATGAGGTTAAAATGCTAATGAAAGGAAATGAGAAAAAAAAATCATTTTAGGAAGAATTATGTAATTATCAGATGTCATTTTCTCTTCCCCCTCTCCCTTGATTTACGAAATTCTCCTAATGAGTTAATTCTTCTCTTATTCCTGTGTGTGCTCTAAATATGAAACACGTGTTTAAAACAAATACATGTACTATATTTATCACACTTAGATCTTCCAATATTTGAGTATTGGCTTGTTAAGTCACAGAATGGAACAGAAGTGAGCCACAGGCAAGGTAGCCCCTCATGGTAAAAAGCAAATGCCATAAGAACAATATAAACCACTATAAATATGTCAGCATTTTATCACCTTATGTGTGTTTTTCTATTTCTATTATATAAATATGCATATTCATTTCATATGTATACATATATATTTATTTCAATATACATGCGCATATGCTTATTTCAATGAAATTAAATGACAATTCTGAACCCACTTACAATGCAGAAGTCCAAAGGAACGTTGAAATCAAATGTAATTGGCATACTACATACAGCCTAATTTCATTGATATGACATACATAAAGGGAAAACTAACAATCTTACTCTGGGGTGAATGGAGGCACTCTATAAAGGAGAGCTATAATGGTCAAAGAGAAATTGACATCTGATAATTACACAATGCTTCCTCGTTTTATTTCTTTCTCATTTTATCTTTTCATTTGTGCACTGATTCAGTAGGCATTGACTGTGGTGGCAATGGTTTTACAAGTTTATACATTTGTCAAAACTGCACATATGAATAGGTTAATTTTACTGTACATGAGTTATACATTTTCTAAAATGTATAACTGTATATGATTTTAGTGAAAAATGCATAGTTTCTTCTCCTTTAAGTCTATTTTGTTGGGTAATCAAATTAACCTCAGAGGAGAAATTATTTTCATAAATTCAACCAAAACTAAATTGCCTGCACTTACAATGTATTATCTTCATGAAAATTTAATTGGCATTAGTGTCCATTTATCATTTCAGAGATGGAAAAATTATACTTCTTTAATGTCACATAGACTGACATATTACCAGAAATTACCAACTAAGTAAATTCTTCTGGGCCAAATCTTTATAGGAGAATTGTCCCTATAAAAATCCAATAAGTGTCAAGATTAGTTCTCTTATTTATTAATTAACCCAAAAATATTGATTAACATATATGTACCATGCAGTATTCTAGAAGCTGCTGTCAAAGATGAACACAGTGATGCATTAATTAAATTGATGAAAACAAATTTTATTTGGTAACTACTGATAGTAGGAGAAAGAACTTTGATCCATTCTGATTTGCGCAGAGGTCACTGGGCATTTTAAAGAGAGAAGGAAGGAGAGAGTTGAGTGGAGAATGAAGCAGGCAGAGAAGTGAAAAATTACAAAGGGCCAGTCAGTATAAGTGCTATTAGGTCATATGTTTTTGCAAGATGACAATTTTGGAAGTTAGGATTCTGATGATTAATTACATTTCAAAGGAACAGCTTTCAGATCCTTGAGAAAAACACTTTAGAGTTGCAGGAGATATGTATATATCTCAAAAGAACTGAGAAAGTATTCATAATTCTAGTTTTTAAAGAGAGGTCAAGGTCCTATCTCAGGTGTTGTCTAGAAAACACTATAAATTTTCCCGCTAGTTTTGAACTTTCTCAAACAGGCATTTTAAAGTAGATTGTGGGGAGAAGGTGCTGTTGTCCTAAGAACACCAGTTTAAGCTGCTAGAAGCCATGGAAGACTCTTGTCATTTCTTAAAATAAAAGCTTGGACTGAAAGCTTTTGTGCTGAAAGTTCTGCATGAATCAATAGGTGCACAGAAGAAAATAAGACAAAAATCCTTCCTTCACAGTAAAAGAGGTGTATGGTAAATGAATAAATTAAATTCTTAATGAAAAATATGGTAGTGATGAAGTTAAATCAGAGTATCTATTGAGCCACTTCTGATGGACTACTAAGTGCTATTCATCCTCAAAGTAAATTTCAGTATACCATCAGAATATCTAGAAAGTTTTGAACTTTTATCAATGACTAATAAAAAAAAATTACTAGGCCATTAACCCCAGTGCAATGGAAGTCTTAAGGTGATGTCGATAAGTGAAATCTAGATGCCTTCTTTTTACCTTATTTTTGGATCAACCACACCTTGACTTTCATGTTCATTTGTCAACCAGTAACACTCAGGCATAGATTTTAAAATACTGTACAAGAAGCATTGTTCTCAATTCATTTTCATGACCTAGATGATTTTATTCCTAAAAATAGACTTTGGGACAAATGCCACCATCATTATGCATTCAGCAGTTGAGAAAATTGTAGCAGAGACCAAGAAAGTGATTCTCCAAAGACCTCAGAGCTGTGGCAAGTGCGTCAGCATTTGATCCTATGTAGGCTGGTCATTCTCATCCTTTCTCCGTGTCCTTTGCATGAATTTACTTTTGGGCATAGTTCACAGGGAGTATGACTGATGTATGGTTGTAGAAAAATCAAACAACACTATGGTTTTGGGTGTTCTTGTCATCTTTCTAGTGATAAGAAAAAATGTCATGAAAGTATATTTTAATTCTTTTGCCACATTATTAGCAGACAGTGTTTGTATATGTGTGTGTGTGTGTGTGTGTGTGTGTGTGTGTATGGATATATAAGTGTGTGTTATATATATGGATATATAGATGTCCATATATGTATACATTAATATTATATTTTATATATATGTGTGTGTATAAAATAGCCAGCAGTAGCAAGTATATCTAGAATATGAGAATTTCTAGAGCTATGTGTGTTTTATTCGTTGCTATCTCCATACAACCCTGGGATAATGTCTGGCACATATTGTTTTATATTTTCTGACAGATTTATTTGAGTTACACTGTTAACTATTAGTTTCTCAGATCTCCATTTCTGCAGCTCCTATAATCTGGCATCTTATCATCATGTGTGTATTTGTAATAAAATTACCCCACTGAGTAAGATGTAAAAATATCAGTGTGCATTTTTTCAACACATTTTTAATTCTACATCCATTAGGATTTGATTAGTGAGAAAGCAGACTCTAATTGTGAGGACTTTTAATCATATTCTTGAAAATAATCATGAGATTAGGATACAAATTTTCTGGCTTTCTTTCTAGCAACTGGATAAGATTATACCTTCTGAACCTCTTTGCAGTAATGTTATAGGGGACTTCAGCCAGTTAAATGCCACTGGGAGTCACATGAGGGTAATGTGGAGATGAGACTTTGGACAGGAGAAAATGAGTCGCCGTGATGTCTATCATAATCCCGACTCAGCGCCCCATAAATCATGTTGAGTCTGAGCTTCCTACTAACAGGGTCTGTGAGACTCCCTAGGAACCGCAGGAAGAAAGATACCTCGATTATAGTATGGGAAAAAAGGATAGCTTTTATTTTTTTGTGTCTCAGGTTTGGGAGTTTTTACCGCAACCTGTCAGGACACAGATGAATATTCTCTCTCAGAGTTAGTAAGATAATAGCTCTACTTTTAAAACAAGTTCTTTCTCATGCCAAGACCTGTGCTAAAATTTTGTATCTTTTGGCTCAGTAGTATTAAATAACCAATATTAACACATTTTTGTGGAATGAGAGTACCTTTATAACAACCCTGTGCCTTGCCTAGATAATTACACCAATTTTACAGCGGTGGAAACTAAAGCTCAGGAGAGTTCTGTTTGTTGCCCCAGGGTCCCCAGCTAATGGTGTCTCTGACTTCAAAGCCTGTGCTCTTCTGTTCTACCATTTTGCCCCCTGGCTCACCTCACACTTTTAAAGTATCCTTCTGCCCTTTGCCTTCAACTTGCCACAAGTTTTGTCTTCTTTTCCAGTGAAAATTTCAAAGGAAAATAAATTGCTTGCACTGTGCCTCTGGGAATCGACAAAATGTTGCATTGAGAAGAGCATCAGATTAGAGGACGATATAGGCAGTTCATTTAGGCAATAACAATACCTCGGGAAGGAGGAGAAATTGCTTCCACAGGTGGCAAAAAAGATGATGGTGAGTATTTTCAGTTCCTAAAAGAATGCAGAGAAAAATGATTCGATTTTGTAATAAAGTCAAAAATTAAGCATTTGTTCCCTATACTCACAATAAAACCTTTTATTGGTACAATTTCAACAAATCAAAATCCAATGGAACAGTATATTTCATGAACATAAATTCATTTTTAATAAGGCAAAGTATATAAAAGAAAATAATATGATTATAGATTCATTTAAGATGCTAATTCTATTTATTAGTTTTCATTTGCTACTGTGTAATCATAGGCATATGAGGGTGGGCTAAATGGAGGCCCCAAAGGTATATGTTGGCGTCAAAAATCCCAGAATTTTTATAGAGGGTAGTGAAGGGAGGGGAAGGTGTACGGGTAAGAAGGACAGTGCAATGAATTGGACATTATTACCCTATGTGCATATATGATTACACTACCAGTGTAATTCTACCTAATGTACAACCAGAAGAATGAGAAGTTATACTCCATTTATGTGTGATATGTCAAAATGCATTCTACTGTCATGTTTCACTCCTTAGAACAAATTTTAAAATGCAAAAATATTATACATGGGAAACGAGTGAATGTTATCTTTTATAGAAAAAAAAACATGCAATTAAAAATCTTGAAAGAAGGTATTGCCCCAGATTATTCGTTGGGTCTTAAATACAATCACAGGTATTCTAACAAAATTGAAGCGGAGGGAATGCTGATAATAGTGCAAAGGGAATAAAAAGTAATGTGAAGACCAGGGTAGAGATTGGAAAAAATGAGTGCCTAAGTTCAGGAAGATTGACTGCTATGAGAAAATAGGAAAGGCAAGGGATAGATTTGCCTGTAGAAAAATTCCAGAAAGTGTGCAACTCTGCAACACTTTGATTTTTCCATCTGGCCTCCAGAAATGTGAGAGAATGAAAAGTTTGTTTTAAATCTACCCCAAATATAAAAGTTTGTTAGAACAGCCCTAGAAAATTCATACAGATTTTGGTAACAGAAAATAGAGCTGCTGAAACAAGCACATTAAATGTAGAAGGGGCTGTTGGATTGGTAATGGGTAGAGCAGGCAGAATTCTGAGGTGCATGATAGTAAGAGGAAATTATTATACATTAGGTCCATAAAGTGTACACATGGTGTCATCACCATTCACTATATTTATTGCTGCAGTATAGACACACTTCTGACAACATTATAGTCTACAATAAAAACACAAACAAGCACCTAACAAAAATCAGGTGTAAAATTTCTGCAACGATAGAATTAATGAATGAAATCATTCATATCACTCTCCCTCCTAATGACTGCTTATTATTCACACACTTTCTTAACAATGCATAATGATACCAATACCTAACCAATACAATTCTTGCATACAGTTTTCCTAAGAATGCCCAACAGTTTTCTTAATGTCAATTTTCCGGTTGAATATCTGCATTAAATGTTATATATCTTTAAAGTCACCTGGAACCCATTCTCAATTTCCTCAAGAATGATTATATCTTTATCAAAGAATTAAAAGATTACAGTTGTTGCCAGCCACAGTGGCACATGATTGTAATCCCAGAGGCTCAGGAGGCTGAGACGGAGATCACAAGTTCAAAGCCACCCTCAAGAATAGGGAGGCCAAAAGCAACTCAGTGAGTTTCTGTCTCTAAATACAAGGTAGGGCTGGGGATGTGTTTGAGTGGTCCAGTGCCCCTGAGTTCAATGCCCAGTACCTCCCCCAAAAAATTACTGTTGTTGACAAAAATAAGGAAAATAGGAAATCCATGTGTGTCGTTGGTAGGAACAAGTATTGGTACAATTATGATGGGAAATGATATGGCAGTAAATAAAAACAGTAAAAACACAAATATTGTATGATTCAACAGTCATGGTTGTGAGTATATCTCCAAAGGACAAGAAACTACTGTCTCCTGAATATATTGGAGAGTCAGAGGCACTCTCCTGTTCACTTGTACTCATGTTCATTGTGGTGCTATTATCAAAAGCCAAGATATGGGAATGATCTGTGCGGTCTATTGACAGGGGAGTGAAGAGAATTTGATAAATGTATATCATGAAATTGGGATATGCATAAGCCCTAAGACTCTTCAGTCTTAGGAAAGAAAGAAATCTCCTATCCTGGTACTTGTAACAACATAGATGAACTCACACAACAATATACTGAGATAAGACAAAGAACATTCAATACTGCATGATCTCACTTATATGTGGAGTGCAAGAAAACTGATTTCAGAAACTGAGAATAGACGGGTATTACCACAGGTTGTTGGGGAAATCGGAGAAATGGGGATATGTTGGTCAAAGAGCAAACTTTTCAGTTATAACATGAACGTACTCAGGAGAACTAAGATGAAGCCTGGCAACCATAGTCAATAATACAATATTGTATGATTAAATGTCTTGAGAGTAGATTTTAAACATTATCAACAAAAAGAAAAAAAAAAGAAAACAATAACTGTATGGGTTGATGGATATGCGAATTACATTGATCGTAGTAATCATCTCACAATGTATGTGTATCTATACATACACACACATATGTGAAAACATCACAAGGCACACTTTAAATATATATAATTTTTTATTTGCAAACAAACCTCAAAATTGAGGGAAAGTTAATTTTAACAGTTGCAAGTATTTTCAATAATGACAAAAGAAAGTAATATGTTCTCATTTACATTCTCTGAAACAGTGAATGGGCAGTATGATTGTTTAATTTCTGTGAATATATAGATAATATCACTTTAAAGTGAATTAAATCAATTGGTAAAAAATAAAATCCTTTTAAATTGATTTGTTTATTGTAAAATAAATTATCTATCATATATTTAGGAAAATTTGAAAATAATTGTAATATTTGTTACTAATTTGGCAGTGTGTTCATAATAATTTTATAATTTTATTTCTCTGTTTATTCTACTTAGGTACACATGATAGCAGAATGCATTTTGATTCATTGTACAAAGACGAAGCACAACTTTTTATTTCTCTGGTTGTATGTGATGTAGAATCACAACATACATGCAGTCATACGTGAAGCTAGGGCTATGATGACCATCATATTCTACCATCTTTACTGTCCCCATGCCTCATCGCCCCTTCCACCCCTGTGACCAAAGTTTCTCCATTCTTCCTGTGTCCACCTGCACATTATGGAGCAGCATCCACTTATCTACGAGTGCATTCAGCATTTGGTTTTCTGAGATTGGCTTACTTCACTTAGCATCATATTCTCCAACTCCATCCATTTACCTGCAAATTCCATAATTTTATTCTCTTTTATTGCTGAGTAATATTCCACTGTGTATATATACCACAGTTTCTTTATCTAGTCATCTATCAAAGGGCAACTAGGTTGGTTCCACAGTATAGCTATTGTGAATTGAGCTGCTATAAACATTGAAGTGGCTGCATCACTGTATTATGGTGTTTTTAAGTCTTCTGGGTATAAAATGAGGAGAGGGAAAGCAGGCTCAAATGGTGGTTCCATTCCAAGTTTTCTAAGGAGTCTCCATACTGCTTTCTATATTGGTTGTACCAATGTGCAGTTCCACCAGCAATGTATGAGCGTGCCTTTTTCCCCACAACCTCGCCAACACTTATTGTTGTTTGTATTCTTGATAATTGTCATTCTGACTGGTGTGAGATGAAATATTAGAGTAACTTTGATTTGCATGTCTCTAATTGCTAGAGATGTTGAACTTTTTTCATATGTCCATTATATCTTCTGACGAGTTTCTGTTCAGTTCCTTGGCCCATTTATGGATTGAGTTGTTTGATTTTTTTGGTGTAAAGATTTTTTGAGTTCTTCATATATCCTTGAGATTAGTACACTGTCAGATGTGCATGTGGCAAAGATTTGTTCCCAGAATGTTGGCTCTCTGTTCACTTCATTGATTGTTTCTTTTGATGAGAAGAAGCTTTTCAGTTTGAATCCATCCCACTTATTGATTCTTGCCCTATAAGAGTCTTGTTAAGGAAGTTAATTTTTAATCTGATATGATGAAGATTTGGGCCTACTTTTTCTTCTATTAAGTATAGATTCTCTGGTATAATTCCTAGGTCCTTGATTCACTTTGAGTTCAATTTTGTGCATCGTAAGTGATAGAGATTGACTTTCATTTTGCTGCATATGGATTTCCAGTTTTCCCAGCACCATTTGTTGAAGATGCTGTCTTTTCTCCAGTGCACGTGTTTGGCTCTTTGTCTAGTATAAGATAACTGTATTTAAGTGGGTTTGTATCTGTGTCTTCTATTCTGTACCATTGGTCTACATGTCTATTTTGGTGCCAGTACCAGGCCGTTTTTGTTACTATAGCTCTTTAGTATAGTTTAAGGTCTGGTATTATGACGTCTCCTTCTTCACTCTTCTTGCTAAGGATTGCTTTGGCTATTCTGGGTCTCTTATTCATCCAAACGAATTTCATGATTACCTTTTCTATTTCTATAAGGAATGAAGTTGGGATTTTAATTGGAATCATATTGAATCTATATAGTGCTTTGGGTATTATGGCCATTTTGACAATATTGATTCTGCCTATCCAAGAGTATGGGAGATTTTCTATTATCTTCTTCTTCTTCTTCAAGGTCTTCTTCAATTTCTTTCTTTAGTGTCCTGTACTTTTCATTGTAGAGGTCTTTTACCTCTTTTGTTACATTGATTCCAAAGTATTTTGTTTTATTTTTTTGAGGCATTTGTGAATGGGGTAGTTTTCCTAATTTCTCTTTCAGAGGGTTCATCACTGATGTATAGAAATGAAATTGATTTATGGGTGTTGTTTTTTTTATCCTGCTACTTTGCTAATTTCATTTACTGATTGTAGAAGTTTTCTGGTGGACTTTTTTTGATCCTTCAAGTAAAAAATCATATCATTTGCAAATAATGATAGTTTGAGTTTTTCTTTTCCTATTAATATCCCTTTAATTTCTTCTGTCTAATTACTCTGGCTAGTTTTTCAAGAACTATGTTGAATAGCAGTGGTGAAAGACGGCATCCCTGTCTTGTTCCTATTTTTAGAGGGAATGCTTCCAATTTTTGTCCATTTAGAATGATGTTGGCCTTGGGTTTAGCATACATAGCTTTTACAAAGTTGTGGTATGTTCTCACTATCTCTAGTTTTTCTAGTGTTTTGAACATAAAATGGTGCTGTATTTTGTCAAATGTTTCTGCATTGATTGATAAAATCATATAACTCTTATCTTTAAGTCTACTGATGTGATGAATTACTTTACTTGATTTCTGTATGTTGAACCAAGCTTGCATCCCTGGAATGAACCCCCCTTCATCATGGTGCACTATTTTTTGATATGTTTTTGTATGTTATTTGCCAGAATTTTATTGATAATTTTTGCATCTATGTTAATCAGAAATATTGGTCTGAAATTTTCCTTCTTTAATGTGTCTCTGTCTGGTTTTGGAATCAGGGTAATACTCGCCTCATATAATGAGTTTGGAAAGATTCCCTCCTTTTCTATTTCATGAATTATTTTGAGGAGTATTGGTATTAATTCTTCTTTGAAGGTCTTGTAGCACTTGGCTGAGAATCCATCTAGATCTGGGTTTTTCTTGGTTGGCAGGTTCTTGATGGCATCTTCTATTTCCTTACATAAAACAGATCAGTTTAATTTGTGTATGATCTCTTGTTTCAATTTAGGTATGTCACATGCCTCTAGAAATTTGTCAGTGTCTTCATGGTTTTCTATTTTACTGGAGTATAAATTTTCAAAATAGTTTCTAATTATCTCCTGTATTTCATTAGTGTTTGTCATGATATTTCCTTTTTCATCACAAATTTCAGTAATTTGGGTTTTCTCTCTCCTTTTTATTAGGGTGGCTAAGGGTTTGTCAATTTTGTTTATTTTTTTGAAGAACTAGCTTTTCGTTTTGTCAAGTTTTTTAAATTATTTCTTTTATTTCAATTTCATTGATTTCAGACCTGATTTTAATTATTTCCTCTCTTCTACTTCTTTTGGTGTTGCTTTGTTCAAAGGCTTTAAGATGAAGAGTCATTTTTTCGTTGACTTACACTTTTTTTAATATATGAGCTTAATGCAATGAAATTTCCTTTAGCACTGCCTTCATGGTGTCCCAGAGATTTTGATATGTTGTATCAGAGTTTTAATTTACCTTTAGTAATTTATTTATCTCTTCCCTGATGTCTTCTGTTATCCATGCATCATTCAGTAGCATATTATTTAGTTTCCAGGTGTTGAAGTAGTTTCTATTTTTTTAATCTGTCATTGATTTCTAATTTTATTTCATTGTGGTCAGATAGGATGCAGGGTAGTGTAGTGTCTCTACTTTTTTGTATTTGCTAAGACTGGCTTTTTGATATGACATATGATCTATTTTGGAAGAAGAACCACATGCTACTAAGAAAAAAGTGTATTCGCTCATTGATGGATAGAACACTCTATATATGTTAAGTCCAAATTACTGATATTTTTTATTGAATTCTATCATTTCTTTGTTTAGTTTTTGTTTGGAAGATTCATTCAGTGGTGAGAGACCTGTGTTAAAGTCACCAAGTATTATTGTGTTGTGGTCTATTTGATTCTTGAGAAGAATTTGATATACATAGAAGCCCCATTGTTTGGGGCATAGATACTTATGACTGTTATGTCTTGTTGATGTAAGAATTATGAAATGTCCTTCTTTATCCCTTTTCACCAGCTTTGGTTTGAAGTACACTTTATCTGATATGAGGATGGAAACTTCTGCTTGTTTACGAGGACCATGTGAGTGATACGTTTTTTCCCACCCTTTCACTTTCAGTCTGTGGATGTCTTTTCCTGTGAGATGAATCTCTTGAAGGCAGCATATTGTTGGGTCTTTTTTAAAATCCAGTCTGTCTTTTAATTGGTGCATTTAGGGTAATTATTGAAATATGATTTGTAGTCCCAGTCATTTTGGTTTATTTTTGGTTTTTACTTTGACTTGGTTTCTCCTTTGATTGCCTCCCCTCCTTTTTAGTGTAGTTTCTCTCTTTGTAAATTTTCATTGTTGGTTGTCATTTCCTCCTCATGGAATATTTTGCCTAGAATGTTGTGTAGTGCAGGCTTTCATGCTTTAAATTCTTTTAACTTTTGTTTATCATGGAAGGTTTTTATTTTATCATCAAATCTGAAGCTCAATTTTGCTGAATATAAGATTCTTGGTTGGCATTCATTTTCTTTCAGAACTTGGTATATGTTGTTCCATGATCTCCTGGCTTTGAGGATCTGGGTTGAAAAATCTGCTGAGATCCGAATTGGTCTCCCCTGACATGTAATCTGATTCCTCTCTCTTGTGGCCTTTAAAATTCTATCCTTATTCTGTATGCTGGACATTTTCATTATAATGTGCCTTGGTGTAGATCTGTTGTAATTTTGTACATATGGTGTCCTGTAAGCCTCTTGTATTTGATTTTCCAATTCCTTCTTCATTTTGGGGAAATTTTTTGATATTATTTCTTTGAAGAAATTGTACATTGCTTTGGTTTGAAACTCTATGCCTTCCTCTATCCTGATAATTCTGAAGATTTGGTCTTTTGATACTATTTCATAATTCTTGGATGCTCTGTTCATGATTTCTTACCGTCTTCACTGTATGGTCAAGTTTATTTTCAAGACTGTATATTTTGTTTTCATTATCCAAGGTTCTGTCTTCCAGGTGATCTACTCTGCTGGTGATGCTTTCTATTGAGTTTTTTATTTGGGTTATTGTTTTCTTCATTTCAAGAATTTCTGATTGATTTTTTTCACAATCTCTTGCTCTTTTATAATCTTTTGCTACCTGTATTTGCTCTCTTATCTCTTTGTTAGAATGATCGATGGTTGCCTTTATTTGCTCTCCTATTTCTTTGTAGGATTGATCAATTTTTGCGTGTATTTGCTTGCTTAAGTCATTCTTTAATTCACAGATCATTTTAACTATGTAACTTCTGAATTCTTTATCTGACAGTTCATCAACTGTGTTGTCAATGGATTCTATTACTGTGGTATCTAGGTTTATATGGGGCACTTTCTTACCTTGTTTTTTCATGTTGATTATGTATCATCCTTTCTTGCAATGCAAATCTGAGGTATTACAGTTTCTCTTCTTTAATTTTGTAGTGACACTACAGATTACCTGTATCTCGCATTGGAGTTACTTCTGTTCCCCATCAGGTGTCCCCAGATGGACTCTACTGACACTATAATTTGTGGCAAGAGTAGTGGAAATACAAGAGGGCAGTGGGAGTGGCTTTGGCTGGGCTCCCTAGATGGAGCCCTCTCTTGTGCTCCTGCCAGTTGGCAGGAGCTCTAGCTAGAAAATGGGGGTTGTCCCAGGCCTCACTTAGGCCTGGTCTCCCACAGGGGTCTCTACAGGTGGCCCTTACTCTGGGTGTGGGCTCTCCTGTGGCTGGCAGCTAGGAGTCTCAGATCTGCCCTTGGCTGGGCTCTCATGGCTGTCCCTGAAGTTGGTTTTGGGCCTTCTCTTGTACTCCCACCGGTCAGCATGCACTCTGGAGTGATTTTTACTCTTTTTTAGTTGTACAGAACAGTTGAAACTATTGTTCTGCATTGATGTAGTGTTGCTTGTTCTTTTAAATTAATCATTTTGTTCACAAAAGATGATATATTTAGTTCATAAGAATATATGATTTTCATGCTCTTGTCACTCATATACTTTATGTTTCTTATACTACTGACCCCCAGAATTTTAATTTAATGAATTCCTATTGATTTAAGATACTAAGCTTGTGATATTTGTTATACATGTGATAGGAAATTAAGACAACATATATTTTTATAATTGTTTCTTTAAGTGTACTGATAATAAGCTAAAAATGAAGTCATGACTCATGTCTCTAACTTTGATACGATGTGATGTAAGTCATTTGCACTTTCCCTTCTTGATTATTTAGGACTTCCTTTTCTAACTAGGAAAAACCTCGATCTGACAATCTACCATCCATTTATTTATTTGTTCAGCTCCTCTGTTCATTCAAATAAGTTGGACTATTCTTTACTCTTATCACCATGATAAAGATATATGCCAATTGAAGTACAATACTTGTGCTTTGCCTGCAGTGGAAGCAGCTCTCATGTTGTAGCCCCTCACCCTCTGAAAACAAATGTATACCTGCTCCACATTCCTCTGCACCCCTCCTTGATCAGGAGCGTCACCATCTGCAGTGGTTCTGAACCATTCAGAGACACTGACATATGAGAGTCTTAGCAGCTTGGCAACCACAGGTTCCCTGACCTTACTTTTTTCTAACCACAGCATCCAGATCAGCACCATCTCAAGGAGCACCAACACAATCAAATTCACTGAGGCAACTCCCACATTTGGGTGGCTGGCCATGAGGCTGGCATGAGATTGTAATTGGAAGTCTCATAATTGGTTATGCCAAGGGCCCTCACTGAAGCAAGAGCTCTTCTCTATGCCACTCTGGGCTTTTGCCCTCTCTGAGGCCCTGAGGTTCTTTGGCCTGATTATAGCTTTTAAGTAGTAGTATCCACCTCCAATTCTTTCTCCCATGTCTTTTCTGCCCTGTATATTCATTTCCTATGCCTACCAGGCACTCTGGGGAATGTGATTGGCCTGGGATTTCACAGAGGGAAGAAAAATAAATACTATATCAATTATACATATATTGGTACTGGAGATTGAACTCAAGGTCACTCGACCACTGAGCCACATCCCCATCCCTATTTTATGTTTTATGTAG
The DNA here is from genome assembly GCA_028644305.1 of Xerus rutilus. Lineage (NCBI taxonomy): Eukaryota > Metazoa > Chordata > Mammalia > Rodentia > Sciuridae > Xerus > Xerus rutilus. The sequence continues at coordinate 13,754,124 of CM053405.1, read as the reverse complement.
ACTGAGTTGCTTAGCTCCTCCCATTGTTGAGGCTGGCTTTGAACTCACAATTCTCCTGTCTCAGTCTCCCTAAGTGCTGGGATTACAGGCTTGTGCCACCGCTTCTGGCTTCAATAATAATTTGTTTTTAAAAGTACATTGCTTATTTGGAGTTCCTTTTTGTTTATAGAGCCATTTTTTTTTGTCTAAACATCACTCTCCAATTATGAGGATCATCTGTTTTTACCTCACCCTCTTCAGTGTTGCTATGTCATACATTTACAGGAGAATCTGCATTGTGCCCTGGGATTTTTTGACATTCTGGTTGAGTTATATCTTAGTAATTGTGGTTTGTTTCTTTTTGCTTGTTTGTTTGTTTTTGCCATTGCATACATTAAATTCCTCTTTGTTTTGTATAGTTCTGTGGGCTTTTACAAATAAATGCAGCATTGTCTTTCACACACCAGTGCCATATAGCAGTCCTTCCATCTCCAAACTGCCTCTTTTATTCTCTTAGAAATCAATGATTCCTATTTCCAACCTCTAGAAAACACTAATCTGTTTTCCATTATTAGGGTTTTGCCTTTTTCAGAATAGACTACAAAAAATTTTTACAAATACAGTAGACACTCTATATCTGTGGTTACATGTACATGGATTCAACCAATAGTGAATCAAAAGTATTTGACTTGATCATTTGTAGGTTTTGGTATTGACAGGGAGTCCTGGGACAGATCCTCCACAGATATGAGGGATAACTTTGTAGACTTTTGGTTCTGAGGTTTTTACTCAATAATATGCATTTAAGATTTGTCTAGGCTGATTGATGAATCAGTAGCTCATTCTTATTTATGGAAACAAAGTATTATGTTACATGGGTACATGGCAGTTTATCCATTTATTGTATAAAGTAGTGGGAGTTTTCCCTGGACATTAATAGTCAGTGATCCTGTTTCAAGTAATCATGTGCAGATTTTACCATGCACATGACTTACTAATTCACTTGACAAATCCTTAAGCATGATATTACTGAGTTCTATGGTAAATTTATGCTCACCTTTATGAGAAAATGCAAAACTGACCACCAAATTAGCTGTAGAATTCTGCATTCTCATCCACAATGAACCAGGGTTCCCATTTTTCCATACACTCACTGGAATTTGTTATTGTCAGTTTTCTGTATTTTAACCTTTCTGATTGTTGAGCAGTAGTATGTTTTGTGCCTTTATTGTATCTGCCAAGTGACAAATGGCATATGTATTTTTTTAATATGTGTTTGTTGTGTATATATCTTCTTTAGGGGAAGTTTTTGTTCCAATATTTGCTCATTTAACTGGATTTCTTGTTTCCTCATTTTGGGATTCTTAAAAATATTTTATATATACTTAATATAATTCATTATTATGCATGCAAAGGGAAGATGATTACTCCCAATCAGTGCATGGTCTATCACTCTCAAGAGTGTCTTCTTCAGAGTAATTTTTAAAAATTTTGATGAAATAATCATAAAATTTTTGGAAATTTAAAATATTGATATTGTCAGTTACTTTCAGTTTTGAACTAGCCTAGAATTCTTTGGATGGAGCTATCATAGTCATTAGGAATTGTTGTCTTCATATATTAGTTGATCAGTTTTAGTTATTTTTTTGCATATTTTCATGAGATCTATTAGTATGTAATTTGCTTTCCTTGCAATAGTATTCTCTGTTTGGGGAATTTGTATGATACTGGTGATTGTAAGATGAGTTAGAAAGGGTTTCTTCTTCTTCTATTATCTACAAGAGAACATTCCAGTCAAGAGAGTGGCTTAGGAATATGAATCACAAGTTTGAGTTTGGAATCCACAATTTAGTGGGACCCTCAGAAACTTAGCAGGACTCTGAATGATAAAGCTACTATTAAAAAAGAAAGTGAATGAGAAAGAAAGAGAGAGAGAAATCATATAGAATTGGTGGTGTTTCTTCTGTAAATGTTTGTTATTAGACTTAACCACTGAAAGACTTTCATTTTTATGTTTTAGGATGTTTATAAGAATATAGTTATTTAAAAATAGATTTAAGAATATTTAGATTATCTACATTTCCTTTTAATGAATTTTTGAAATTTGCATTTGAAGAAATTTTTTCACTGAATCACTTGTGGAAATTATTCCACACTATTTTCCTAATTTCTTCTAATGTCTCTGGAATAAGTAGTGAATCCCTTCTTGCTGCATTTGTGATGCAAGTGTTTTGTATCTTGCCTCTTTGGTCTTGGTTAGGATAACTACAATTTTATCTATTTTGCTAAACTGCCAAAGAAAAGCTTTTTGTTTCATTTGCTTTCTGTGTTTCTTTATCAATATCAACTTCATTGATTTCTACTCTAATATTATGTTATTCTGCATGCTTGGCTTAGGTTTAATTTGTTCATATTCAGCAGGTAGAATTTATGCTTTCAAATTATTTCTTCTTTTCTGATATATGCTTTCAGTGCTACAAGAAACTCTGTGTTAGTTTGGCTATATCCCACACTTTATGATATATTTTGATATTCATTTGGTTGAGGGAATTTCATTAACTTCGCTTGATATCTCCTTTCTGACTCATGAGTACTTTAGTATTCCATTTTTAAAATTTTATATATTTGTCTATTTCCATATGCTACTCTGTTATATTTATAGAATAGTTTTGTTAATGCTTAAGGAGGCATGTTTAGATTTCTACGAAATAGATTTGTTAATTACCTACCATACGTGCTAACCTAAGTTCAATGACAACCCTGACAGAGTTGTTCTGAAGCAAAAAAATTGCAGAAATGTATGTCAATGGGCAAATAATTAAATATCTGTGTGGTCAGACATTTGCATCTTTTTTGTAAAAATATTTGCTCTATCTCTATATGTGCTAATATGTATGAACTTTTTCTTCAAGGTTTTTGGAGAAATTTTTAAAGAAAATAATCAAGAGCAGTGTATTTTTGTGTGGTGTGTTCTTTATGTATAAATAAGAGGCATCTGTGTGTGTATTGTATATGTATGAAATACTTTTATGTATAATGATGTTTTGATTGCTTTTGATGTTTTGTCTTGTATTTTTTATTTTTTGGTAGGGATGCTTAGGGATGCATCCCTACTGAACTATAGTTGTCACTGAACTACATACTGCATCCTCAGTCCTTTCTATTTTCTTTCTTTTCTTTTTTTTATTACAAGTTCTTGCTAAGTTGCTGAGGCTGGCCTCGAATCTCTGATCTTCTTGCTTCAGTGTCCTGAGTTGCTAGGATTACAGGTATGTGCCACTGTGCCAGGCTACTGCATTCTTATCTAAAGACTAAAAAGCTAAAGGGACAAACAAGGAAAGGAGAAGAACAAGGACAGTGGTGAGTGGCTTCTTTCATTATACTCCCATGCATCTGCTTAAGGAATGCTTGTGCAGTTTATTCTCACAATAAATAAAACATGGGTTCATATATAAAAGAATGTATATTTTTGTCCTTTGTTTTAACTCATTTTTCTAATACTCTTGTGAAAGAGTATTCATCTTCCTTTAATGTACATTGTACATTAACTCATTCTATCAGTTAACTTATAAAAAAGTGATATGATTATATTATCTTCATTTTACAAAAATTATAAGAAGTTGAAAGTGATGCAATGATGACTCAAATGTAGAGTATGTGGATTCGGAGTCTATAACCAACTCTTTCACTTTGTCTTTACTTTTTTTTGTGTGAGGGTCATGTTTTAAACTTTTTATTACTGCATTATAGAAATGCATAATAGTTGGATTCATTTTGACATAATCATACAAACATGCAATATAATTTGCTCCAGATCAGCCCCCAGTATTTTTATAATAAATTCTTGCTGCTTAAAGATTCCAATTACTTTAGAGGATCCTCAAACATGATTGTAAGGGAGGCAGCTAATTTTCTGAGGGAAAAAAAAGGGAGAGAAAAATCTCTCTATTCCTTTGTACATAAATGTGGTTTGGGAAGAGACCATCTTAAGAGATTCTATTTGCTAGTGCTGTTTCAGAGAAGGGAACCATGAGTTCAGTCTCTGTTGATGGTGTGTGAGGGGAAGGGATGACTTTCTTTTCAAAATGTAAGTGGTTAATGACAAGTGTGCGTTTCCATTTTGTTGATCTTCTGGAATGTGACTAACATCCCTATACCAAGATGGCAGAGAATCCTTCCATCTGGGTCCCTATAAAAATTTGAAAAGTAGAAGTTATTCACCCTCAAATTGATCCAAAGTATCTATTTTGCAATCTTAGAAGCATAGTTAATACTTTTGCACATGTTAATCCACACTGAATGTTAGGAGTCTATTGTATTTATCTGTTATCCTTCTTAATGCAGGTATGATTATGAAAGTGTTCACTAACACACAGAGCTGGTGACAAAGTATATTTACAAAAACCTGGGAGAAGGATGCCCTGTGTATTAGATAAAACCGTGTTTTGCAATAATTCAGAAAACAGATCCAGCCTTCTTAGGGCATGTAGCTAGGAGAAGCACTGAGGGAACAATGCTAACATGAGGCTGAGTATTATTTGCTGGATCCTGAAAGCTTTGCATTTTGTTGTGCTGAAACATATGGTTCTGTTATGCAAATTACCTCATATACAGATGATGAATAGGTGAGTGATATCAATATCCTGTAAGAGGCATGTTAGATAATAATTTTTATATATTTTGAACCACTTAATGATAGCAACTGACTGCATGATGTATTAACAAATTTGAATACAGCAAAGAAATTTGAATACACAGTTGTACAAAACATCCCTTCAGTCTATGTTTTCTTCTTTTTTACTCACTTTAGACTCACATGGCCTGCCATGAAAGTCTTCCTCATATGGGATTAAGATTTGTGTGTATTTTGGCACATTCTGTTGCTCAATCTTTCCTAGCACCTGTTTCCATCACTCTATCTTTACCAATATTTTTTTGGGGGGCGATGGTAACCGGGAATTGAACTCAGGACCACTTTATCATTGAGCCACATCCCCAGCTCTATTTTGTATTTTATTTAGAGACAGAGTCCTACTCTATTGTTTAGCACCTCATCATTATTGAGGCTGGCTTTGAACTTGTGATCCTCCTGTCTCAGCCTCATGAGCCTCTGCGATTGCAGGTGAGATCCACCGCACCAGGCTTTACCAATATTTTTAACATGCACTTATACACTTAGAAAAGTAAATATTTGTTTTCATTACTACCTTAAAATATATTTATTTGCTCTTGTTTTGAAAGGAATTTAGTATTGTTATTATAACTACTTTGATTAGAATCAAGTATTTTTATTGACACAATGTTCTTTTAAGACTCAATTCTCATGCAATTTTGGAGCAGAAACAAAGTTTTTCAAGAACATGTTATGTTGTATCATAGTTGAAGCATCTACTCAAAGAAGAAAATTTAGGAAATAATTTCCAGTTGCAAGACCACAATAGAAATGAACTAGAAATATTCTCAAAATTTGAAAATGGAAATACTTGGGAAAACAAGATTCCTATAAATCCCAATCAATCTGAGATGAGATTCTAAAAATAGTGTTTATCAATAAAGTTTTATTAAGAATGCATCCTGGCCCAAACATCAAATTAAGGTTGTTATATTTCCATCCAAACTTGTTTTGGGGAGCCGCAAAATAGCTCTCATTAATTTAAAATGTGAGGATTTGAAGCAAATTAGCAAACGGATTTGCCAAGGATAGAACTTTGGGGATAGTTACAGACACACAGAACAGATTAGAAGCAAATGGATACCAGACTCACCAGTGAATGAGAAATGTTTACTAACTACCTTGAAAGCACATTTTCTGTGGGGATGTTAAAATAATACATAAGTCTTGAAACTTGAGTAAGTAGGAATTAGGCTCTGAAAGCCTACAGCTGGAATTCTCACTTGAGATATGGTCATGGGAAATAATAAACTGAACTTCCCATTAAGATCTAGGAGTACCAGTGAAACTCCACATCATGTACAATCACAAGAATGATATCCTAATTAGAATAAGTTATACTCTATGTATGTATAATATGTCAAAATAAACTCTACTATCATGTATATCTAAAAAGAACAAATTTAAAAAATAAGATTTAGTGGTTTTGGCTGGTTCCAGTGGTGCTTGCCTATAATACCAGTGGCTCTGTGGGCTGAAGCAGGAGGATTGCAGGTTCAAAATCAGCTCAGAAATGTTGTAGAGAACCTAATGAGACCCTGTCTCAAAATTTAAGAAATAACAAAAAGGGCTGGATGTGACTCAGTGGTCAAGTGCCGGTGGATTCAATCCCTAGTATCTAAATAAAATCATCTAGGGGTTTTGGACAATTGTAGAGAGGCAGTTCATTTCGATCATCAGAATTATAAGATCTTTATACATCCTGTTGACTGTCATTAATAACAACATATTATATGCTTGACAGTTGCTAAGAGAGTAGATTTTAAGTATTCTCACCACCACAAAGAAAAAATGAGTATGAGATAATGAATATGTTAATTATGTAGATTCAGCCATTCTATAATGAATGTACATGTCAAAACATCAGGTTGTGCCCCATTCATGCACACAATTTTATTCATCAATTACAATAAGTAAATAAAGAAAAAACTTTCTCTTCTTCAAGTAGAGATTTCCTATCTGATTCCTAGGATTTCACATATTTTTGAGAATGAAGTATTAATTGTCTTCCATACTTCTCTCTTTGATTAAAATTTTATGGCAACTGCTTTATGCCTTGCTTCTCTTTGGGGATAAAATTTGTTGAATTTATTAAGTCACAGAAAAAGAATCCATCCAGAATTGATGGAGATGTGTCTGGAAGTTCTGTTAATGATGCAGGAATCAGGTAGGATTTTGGATTGTTTTTTTATAGAGTTTGTTTTCTACAAACAAAAATAAACATATGTTAGGATAGTTGTAGAACACAGGATGATTATAGCATAAAATGTTCACTTAGAATTGTAATCTACCTTTCATGGGCCACCTGTATGGCTTGGAAGAGCTAAGCAGTGAGGAACTATTTTCCCCAGCATCTACTCTCCTCTCACCTTTTCATCTAGATGAGGTTTAATAACTAGTTTTCTGTAGCAAAATACATGCAAATATTGATGGCTGTTTGAGTCTGGACCCTCATTCTCACTGCTGCATTAGCTGAGTGTTCATGCATAAAAGCATCAGTATGTCAAGTGCTGAAAATGGCAAAGTTTCTATTTGTGAGCACAGTAGAATAAACCACTCTCCCTTGTTAAAAACAGAGGAAACTTCATAGGACTAGAAAGTGGATGATAATTAAGATTTAAATGTAGATATTTCTTTTGAAAGCAGCTAATATTATAATGACTTACACAATGGTGACATATAAGATGTTTCCATTTTTCATATAAAAAGAAGCTGTTATAATTAAACTAGTCTTATCAATCTCTGATTTGGGGCTGATATAAAGAAATAACAAGTATTTAAATCAACACAATGGAACATTTTGAATTAAAAAAATGTTATAGAAATATTATTACATATATAATGAACACATATATATACATACATATATAGATATAGATATAAATATAGACATATGACAGCTCTTTCATTATTCAGTACTATTATGTACACGACACCATGCTAAAATTATAATTTGTTCTTAATCAGAAGATATTTTATTAAAGCTGAGTTGAGTTAAAGAACTTTTAATCAGAAGATATTTTCTTAAAGATGAGTTGAGTTAAAGAATAACACTGGGATTTAGAAAAAACGGAAGTTAACATGAAGGCCACATTGTGACTGGTAGCAGCCATCAAAATTACAGTTGACATTGGGAGCTGTAATATTATTAAATTAGTAGATATTTAGCAATTACTTAAAAGGGAAGAGGTATTTCATAGTGATCTTTTTAATATTTTAATTCTGAAAATAATTTAGGCAAAAGTAATATATCACAAAATCATCTAATTTTCTTTTCACTATAACTTCATAAGAATTATAAATGCTCTTACCTTTGTGTGTACATGTAAACTGCTATAATTCTGTTCATTAAAAAATCACTTATCTCTAGATAATGTACAATAATTTTCATTTTGTAGATGTACATATACAGATATTGAGCATACTTTTTTATATATTTGACTTTTCTATTAATTGAAAGGGTTTCAAGACTACAAAGAATGATGTAGATTTAGCTAGAGACCCAATGAATTATATACAGGATGAAATTTTCAATTTCCTTATTTATAGCATAATTATCTGCAAACAAAAATAATATTTATTGGCCCTTAGTTCTCTAGCTCTGCTTAAAATATTTCTATGAAACCAAACATTTGCAACTATTCTCAGTTTAGAAACTGAAGACATTTGACATAAATTATTGGTTTTGAGAATAGAATAAATAACTTCAAGTTGGATCTCTTTCAATGGCATGTAATAGACTAAAAACTAAAATGGCAGTTTTCAATTGCTCATTCTAATCTCATATAAATATAACTGAAACAAACACATAAATATAGTTTTATTTTCTTGCTTTTAACTCTGTGCTTGCTATTTGATTGACAAACAATAGATGTTCTTATGTCCTATTTTTTGAAAGACAGTTTATGATTCTTAATATGTGCTTATTTTTGAATGATGCTTCATTTGGATCACCCTGAATAAAATTTTGAAGCCAGTGGTACATATTTATCTTTTCAGTTTGTAGCAGTCAAGGATGTGTTCTCTATTAGTGAAACAAACAGGAAATAGATACATAGATAGATAGATAGATAGATAGATAGATAGATAGATAGATAATGAAGGTGAAGACAGGAAGGGACGAACCGAGGAAGGAAGGAAGGAACGAACGAACCTTAAGGGTGACTTCAAAAAGTAGATGCAATTATTTTTTTTCTTTTTCCTCAAGCTGAGTAGTATGATTTATAGCAACAAAAATGTTATAATATGACTTACACTATTAGAAGTATTCCATGTGTGCCCAAGGAGAGTGAAAACAGCTAATCAGTAGACCTTCATAGACCACCCACCATTGATTTAGGGTACTGCTGTTGAGTATTATGTAGCAGAGTATATAGACACAACCTAGATGGTGAATCAGTGACCATCTCCACACATTTTTTTTGCTGTGGTCAGTGGGTAGTGCCCTTTCTTTCCTCTCTTATCATTCTGTATAGCTTCCATCAATTTCTTTCTCAACTGTTTCAGTCAGCCTTTTCACTGCTGTGACTAAAAGTCTTAACAAAAACAATTGTAGAAGAGGAAAAATTTATTCGAGAACTCAGGGTTTCATAAGTCTCCGTCTATAGGCAGCTGGCTTCATTCTTAGTGGCTCAGTGTGAGGCTGAACATCATGGCAGAAGAGTGTGGCTGAGGCAAGAAGCTTCACATGATGATCTGGACTCAGAGAGGCTCCACTCACCACATCCAAAACATGTGCCCCAAAGGCATGACTCCAATGACCCATGTTGAGTTTCTACTTTGTTAATCCTGTCAGGAGATTAATTCACAGATGGGGTTAAGGATTCCATAACTAAATCATTCTTCCTATAAACCCTCTTGCATTGTGTCACACATGAACTTTTGGGGGATGTCTCACATCCAAACCATAACATCATCACACGATAAAGTTCAAGCTCTAAACTCATATTTTCAAAATGGAAGTTTCACAATTTCATGATAATCTAGCACTAGATTCCTTAAAACACATATTTTGTTTCAAAACAACAACAACAACAACAAAAGAAAACTAATGAAAATTGATGCCATATGATTTTGCTCTGGTTGCCATAGATTTTGTAAATTAAAGGACAGACACAGATTTTCTCACAGTTCCAGAGGCTGAAAGTCTAAGGTGAAGGTGTTGGTAGGTTATATTTTTACTAATACCTATTTCCTGTTTTCAGAGTGCTGTCTTCTCTCTGTGACTTTAGAAGTCTTTTATTCAGTGCTACACACCTCGGTTGTCTTTTCTTACAAAGACACCAGCCATATTAAATATGGACCCATGCACATCACCTCATTTTTCCCTCATTAGTTTTCTAAGGGTCATACTGCCAAATGCCTTCCCACTCTAAAATACTAGACTTCAACATGTGAATTTTGCAGGGACAACATTCAATCCATAATAGTGGATACATACTATTTTAATAGTTTTAAATGCATTGATAGAGTGTCAAAGTAAAACTTTCTTGAGGCAAGAACTAGGAGAGATCAAGAACACAATTAAGCAAGATAAACATTAGAGTCAGTTCCATCATAAAAGAATTTGTATTTTGATTTGTGTGTCCTTGCATGAAGCAGAAAAAATGAAATGTACTGCAGACTCTTTACAAGTTCCATAGTCCAATAGAAACTGCCTCTCAAAGAAATAAGACAACAAAATTATATACTCTCAGTATAAAAGCAAGGTAAAAATTTAATTGTACATTGTCGCAAATAACATGAAAATTTTGATTAAAGTATGTGAAGTTATAAGATGGGTAATTAAAAATAGGAGAGTTGTTACAAAGATATTAGGTGCATTTTGAAGTTTTTAATACTCAGCTACTGAGATGTTAATTTCTTGGCAATCTACTTCCTTTTTTTACTTATTTTGAGACATGAATTATACATAATATAGTGTATAGATTATAAAGTATAATGAATTTTTTACATAATTACACTCCCAACATTTACAATACTGATATTATTTGCAGTGCCCAAAGGCTTCTTGATGATTCTCCCTAGTGAATATCACCTTACCAAAGAGGTTACAATATCATCATTAATGTTCTTGGATTTTTTTTCATACTTTAAGTTAAGCTATGCAAATTAAGCAGGGCTTTAAAAAGTAAGATAAATAAAACTTTAATGTACCTTTATTGAAATGGAAAAGTATTCAAAAATCTATGATGAATAAAATATTAAAAATTAAGAGTCCCACATTTTGTTTTGACTATCAAACAATTGAGTTTAATCCAATTGTTGAGTATATATGAGGATATATCAATGTAGAATTTGCCTTTCCCTTGTATCCACTAATGTTGAATGTTTTTTATTTATTACTCATTTCTGATTTGAGAATATTCTTTTGTGAAGAATCTGTCCTTGACTTTGCCCATTTTAAAAGTCAATTTTCTTATTATACATGAGTCATTTATTATTCTGCATCTCTTATAAAGTGTAAGTTTTAAACATGCATTCCACCCAGACAGTGCCTTTACTTTGACTGTCTTAATGATGTCTCATAGTAAACAGATATTCTTATTTAGAATAAATTTGAAATTATCTATCTTCCCTTTTGCTTCATAATTGTCTTAAGTTTTAGGTAGTGTGAGCTTCATAGTAATGCCCCTGTGCACAGAAACGTTAACGTCCTAATCCCTGGAAACTTTAAAAGTACTGATCCACGTCAAAAGAGACTTTCAAATCTGGTTCTTTAAGGAACTTGAGATGTGGAGAGTTCTTTGGTTACCTGCATGGGTCTAATTCAACCACAAGGACCTTACAGAAAGGAGATATGTGTAAGAATAACAGCAGGAAATGTGAAAACAAACTTGAGTGCTATGAAGGTGTAATCTTGTTGGATTTGAAGATGGGGGGTGCATGATTCTACAACGCAGGCATGCTCTGGAAAGTCAAAAATGTAAGACAACTACTTCTCCTGGTGCTGCCAGAAGAGTGAGGCCCTGACCCATGGATCAGTGAACTCCCCCTCCAGCACTGGGAGATAATAAATGCAAGGTGCTCCTTTATGCTACCAAATTTGTATCAATTTGCTATAACAAAAATAAAAACTTCAAACAGATTTGGGTAACTGGAACTGGGGTGCTGTTGTGAAAAATACATATGAATTTAGAATTTGTTTTAGGATGAGGTGGAAAAGGTGCAGGGAATTTTAAAGAGCATGACAGTAAGAGACTTCTTATTCTACACAGACTGTTAGTAAAAATATGAAAGTCAACAACTGTTAGTAAGAGCTCGGAAGTGAGGACCACTGTAGGCAAAAAGTTAAAATAACTTATTTTCTGGTTTGACAATAAATAGATGGGGTGGAATTTTACATAAGGATCAATTATGCTAGATTTCTATGGATAGGTGATTTAGATAAGGCTATTTGAGGCTTTTGAGGGGGAAACATGAAATATTTCACTTTGAGTTGATGCTATAGTGGCTTAAGACTTGGGGGATGTTGAGATAATTTGCATGCCTTACACATTTGGTCTTTGAAGATTGGAAAGCGTTCTCCTAAGATTACAATACCTATTTCCAGAATCTTTGAGTGTGTTACAATATGGAGTAAAAGGGAATTTGCAGATGAGATCTTGAGATGCGGAGATTATCGTGTATTATCTGTAGACTGAATGTAATCGTAAGTGTCCCTGTAGGAAGAAGTCAAGACAACACAGAAAGAGATTTATAAACTCTATACTGCTAGCTTTTAAGATGGAGGAAAGAAAGAAATGTAGTTGGCTTCTCAAAACCGTATCATGAAGAGAAACTCTCTCTTTCCTAAAGCATCAGTGAGGAATGCAATACTGTCACCTTCCCCTTCTTCTCCTCTTTCTCCTATTTCTTGATATTAGGACTTGACTTTCAGAATTGTGGGATACTAAATTAATGATATTTTTTTCTGGACAGTATTGAAAATTTTTATAACAGCAGTTATAAATTTTTATAACAACATACATACAGGATTAATAAATATTTACTTATTTATTTGGGTACTGGAGATTGAGCTCAGGGGCACTCGACCACTGAGCCATGTCCCCAGCACAATTTTGTGTTTTATGTAGAGACAGGGTCTCACTGAGTTGCTTAGTACTTCGCCGTTGCTGAGGCTGGCTTTGAACTCGCGATTCTCCTGTCTCAGCCTCCCTAAGTGCTTGGATTAATAAACATTTATATACCCCAAAACATTAAGTGTATTTTCTTCAGACTTAGTCTAAGAAATGTACTGCTTTACCTTGAAAATTTAGGTGTATGTAAAATCTACCTGGATTTAAATAAATAACTAAAAATCTCAGAACTATTTATCAAAAAGTCCTACTCCATCAGTTGGTTGAAATGGTGCTTGAGTTAGACACAAATTACTGTGCATTGTGGATCTGTTTCTAGACTCTCTATTTTCTTTTATTGGTGTATTTCTCTTTCTTTTCACTGTATTAATTATTCCTATCTTGCCTTTGATAAGAAATTTGTCAGTTTTTAATTTTATTCATATTCGTCTTCGTTCTTCTAAGTCCTTTGCACTTCTATATGAATTCCTTGTAAATACAATAGAGAAAAAGAGAGCTTTTCAAAAACAGACTCTAGTAAAAGTCATTTCAACATGTTCTTTTTGGACATAAATTAATGTATTCCAAAATAATGTGCAAAGAAGATGAGAATATGTGGTTAATTCTAAATAAATATTGACTGATTTACACAACAAATTAATAATATACAAAACAAAATACAAGCAAAAAGCACCACAGAAATAGCATATATATTAAGGACAAAATGTATATTTTGAAAATTAAACAATATATATCAAATAGTGATATATAAATGTTATGATGGTATATATTACTAAATGAAAGATACAAAATATAACTCGCAGATTTCAAGACTGAATTTATTGAATTATAATTGGTAAGGATTATGTCAACTGATGGAATAACATGTAAATTGAAGTTTTTAACAATTATAACAGGTAACCTATCATAGCTCCTTATATAACATTTTTAATTAAATATAAGCAGTACTTTAAAATACAAGTGCTTCTGATCACATATCAAAAAATAGCTTTTGAATCAGATTTTGAGTTGGAATGCCCAAGATGTTATTCATAGTTTTTTCATCATTTAAAAAAAACTGATTAGAGCATATTACATTTTTAAATGTTAAATTGAATGATTCATTTTCTTTGTAGTTTTTTTAATGTTTTTCTTTTCCAGATTAATTATTTAACTTCTTAAATTTATGGATTATTTCTAATATAGACCCATATTTTATTATTCATAACATAAAACATGAAGAGTAAATGGTACATTCTTATAGAATTGCCAATAGCATGCTTCTTGAGATTCAATATTTGAGCATTTATTTAATGTAATTCAGTTTAAAAACATCTATTGTTATTTTAGCCAATATTTGTGGTAAGGAAAAAATTATGAACTATGTGAGAACAATCAAACCATGACTAATATAAACTCAATTGATTGTAAGGAACCATGAGTTTCAAGTTATGTCCCTCTTGATATCTGTGCTTTGTTTTACCATCAAGGAAAGTGCTCTGTACTTGCATGTGTAAAACACTCACAAATGTTAATGCCTATAAAATTAATTTCACTCTCAATCATCAGAAAGTCTCATTTGGATGCTTCTACAATGAAAACAACATATGTTGCAGTACCGTTTCCCTTGATTAGTCTAGCTTTTACCATGCATTAGCTTTTGTTTTTAACACACTTGTGGCTTCTGAAATATTCAGTTGAGTTATTCAAAATCCCAGTAGAACAAAGTATATATACTTCAAATTTGTTTCCACAGCACTGGTTAGAATGCAGATAATATACTTGCTGCTATTATTTGATCACCAATAAAAATTTTCCTATGCAATTTTCAAGGATATATTTTCACAGTGATTTGATGTTTTAATGTTATTGTGAAAATTAATTAAATTTGGTTATATTCTTTACTTTCATTAATCTTTAAATTGTTATTCAAGAAATGTCAGATAAAAAGATTGATGTTTATACTTTAAGTATGATAGAGGCCCTGATGACGGACAAAATTACACAATACTGGAAAATACTTGTCTATACTTAATTTTCACAAACAGTCTAAAACAAAACAAAACAAAAATTCACATCATTATCCATTACTAACTAGATTTGAAGGGCTGTAATTGACCACCTGGAATAAACCACTTGATTTTGAAAGTTAATTATTGAACACATCAGATCATTGGCAACTGTGAAGAAGTTTTTTAATCAATATGAAGTGGAAATGAACTAAAATTTTAAAAAGATCTTAGGTTTATTAATTCCATGTCTGGTGTAGATATGCACTCTCTTATGATATACACAAATACAAGGAAAAGAATGATTTAAAAAATGAGATACATGAAATAATGTATTTAATTTACCATCAAACCTAGCTTAGTTGATTCCATTAGCTTAGAATGCCTTATCTCAAACTGACATACATTAAAATTTAACCCATCTACCAGGAACAAACTCAAGTATTATGTTAATGGATAAATGTCCTTAGTTTCTTCTTTTTGATCTCCTCTATCTTTCTTAACATTCGTGGAAGATCTACTTGACATTTCCACAATTAAGTTTTCTCTTTTACTCAGTATTTCTGTATCTCTAGAGAAAGAAAAAAAAGGAGACAAAGAGGGAAAAAGAGAGAAAGCAGAGTACAACATCTTGTTAATGCTAAATAAAGCCACCCTGGAAGGCAAAGCATGATGTCTATTTCATCTACACACTTTTAAAGCTATTAGGACAGACATAGAATATTATATATACAATATGTATTGGTGACAGAATCAGTAAATAAAAAGTCTTAAAAGTGAAATAAGCCAGGCACAGAAAACCAAATGTCTCATTATCTTAGTCATATGTTGAATCTAAAACAATTGATCTCAGAGTTGAGAGTGGAATGGTGATTTCCAGAGGCTGGGGGGGTAGTAAGGAGAAGGTAGGGAAGGAAAGGGTGGGTAACAGGTACCAAGTTCCAGTTCAATAGAATCATTCAGTTCTGCTCTGCTTTTTGCACAGTAGGGTGATGGTAGAGAATAATAACATAATATTCCTATCAAAATATTAAGAGTGGGCCGGTGATGAGTTTGGTGGTAGAGTGCTTGCCTAGCATGTGCAAGGTTTTGGTTTTGGTTTCAATCCCCAGCACTGCAGAAAAAAGAGAGAGAGAAAAAACCTATTAGAAAGTATTTTGAAAGTTTTCATCATAAAGAAATGTTAAGTGTTTGATGAAAGAGATAGGTTAAACTTGAACTAAACATTGCATGGTTTATACATGTGTCAAAACATCACATGGTGCTCCATTAATAGGTATGATTTTCTTGTACATATGTATCAATTAAACAATAAATTTAATTACACAAAAAGGAAAAGTTAAAGTTGGAGTACTAATAGAACAAGTAGCATACCAAATCCCTTATTATGTAGGAAATTGACCTATTTTTGTTTTCTATATAAAAATGAAGAAAAAATATTAAATTGTAAAAAAGAAAACCTCTAGTGATTTAAAGCAGAAATGAATTCAAATAAAACTTTTGGAAAATTCAAGCAATTTTTTTTGGTTGAAAATATTTTGACTAAAGTTTGACACCACCTAGATAATCATAGATAAAATGTGTGAAATAAAAACATATATGTAGTAAAACTAAAACAGAAATAGCAGCACATAGTCATAGAAACATGGTCCTACTCAAGGGGAAAAACAAATCATTGAGTTTAGTTTACTCTGGTACTTAGATGAGACACACACACACACAATATTGACAAAACAATATAAAGTAAAATATAAAATAAAGATTAAAATGAATGAAATATATCAAATGAATGCAAATAGCAACAAATCTGGGTTGTAAAATTAATAGAAAAATCACTCCAATTAAATATGAACTAAAGGAATACATTTTAAAATTCCATAGTGAATTAAAGAAGCTTTATACAGTCAACTACACAGCATCAGAAAATGTGACAAAATGTCTGCTATTAACATAAATAAATTTACAATATTTAAATATGAAAAGACAGCAATGCCATTGACAGATGAAATAAAGAAAGAAAAATACAAAGCTTATTAGTAGTAAATTCAAGGTTTTTAGTGTACCAGATATAGTGAACTTTCACCTGTAAAAGTGAGAAAACTTCCTTTGAACAGTGCTGTAACACAACACAATTAGTAATCACAATGGCTTAAAGAATACCTCAATGAGTTTCCAAACTTACAAATGCTAAAAGAAAATACTATCATTATTGATATTTAAAAATGTACTTACTATGTAATAATAACAAACAATAAAATGAAATAAAAATGCATTGAAGATTTTAAATTTCATCCTAAATTACTGTTTTTTCAAACATAAATAAAACTATAGCAACCAAATCTTTTTAGATATTATTGTTATGTTCTAGAAAATTTGATTTATTTTTTTTCCAGACATTTGGTTTGACTGCATTTTCCTTCTTCCCTTGAAGTAGGTTGCACACTTGAAATTGGGTTCTAGCCACTGTGTGTGTCTCAATCGATCATCCACTGCTGTACTAGGCCTATAGCAACCTCCTAAGCACAGTCCTCTCCTTTTCCATTCTCTCTCAGGTGAGATGTGCTTGTGGACACAACCAAAGGCAGAAAGAACTCTGGGTCTCTGAATGTAGCTCTTCAAAGGTTTTAAACAATAGTACCAAATCTACCTCTTGCTATGTTCATTCCTTTTCTAAATCTTAAAATATGTAATTGTTAAGTAAAACTTTATATCAAATAAATATATACAATATAATGTTTTCATGTATGTGTATGTACATTGATTATCACAGTCAAATAAATCAATACACCTGTCATCACCTGTAGCTAACTTTACCATGTGTGTGTTGTAAAATGAAGGTTAAAATCTGTTCTCTTACCAAATTTTAAATAAATAATACAATTTTATTAACTGTAGTCACCATATTCTACACTAGAACTTACTCATTTTATACCTGAAAATTTGTAACCTTTCCTCAAAATCTATCAATTTGCCTCACTCCCAGTCCCTGGCAGCCCCTGTTGTATTCTGTGTTTTTCCAAGTTTACCTTTTTAAATACTATGTATAAGTAAGATTATCTAGTATTTGTCTTTCTATGTCTGGCTTATTTTATTTAGCACTGTGTTCTCCAAGTTCACAAAATTTTCTTCTTTTTACAGTTGAAAAGCATCTCACTATTTATGTATACCACATTTTCTTTATATATGACTTCATTTATGAATACTTATATTGGTGTCACTACATTCATTCTTTTCCTTGAGTTCTCCCGAAATAAATTTCACCTACACAAAATATTTATGGAGTCAGATAATCTTCCTCTGCCAAAATATCCTCCTTGATAATGTCTCTAACCATGTTCTTGGGATATCTTAGAGGGCATGGCATTTGCATCTACCATCAAGAAACACAGAAATTGCATAGATTACCATAAATTGTATACCTACAGTGTGATTTGAAAGCATAGTTGCTATGTTAAGCTGAAGTTTGATTTTTTGTTTTTGTTAAAATAAGCATTTGATGCTTTTTGTCATTCTTTTGGTGAAAATCCAGAGTTCCTGTCTAGTGGTGCATATTGTCTTTCAGCAGTCTGCCCTCCTTTATATCCTCCTCTTCTCTTGAAGCACATTGTTAATGGCACACACACAGAACTTTCTACATTCTGTATTATTTATTCCTTGTCCTTCAGAACCCTTTCTACCGAATAATTTGTTTCATTCACATGGGCACATTTAATCATTTTCCCATCAGTGGAATTTATTTTACTTTCAGTACAATCAAAGTCGCAGGCTTCTTAATAGTGCTTTCATCCCTGCCCCTGCATCTGCCTTTTACAAATGATAGAGTAAATAATTTTTGTAAAATATCCCAAACTAAGCAAAGCACAGCAGGTACACTAAAGAATAACAAACTAGGTGGCTGGAAGGAAAATGACAATAAAACATCACTAAAACTTTCCAGTAGTTGATAAAGGTGACAACGTCTTGTTCTGGAAATTAGTTTGGTTTAGATGTAGACAAGTGAATGGAGTAAATGTTCATAAATAGCAGAATATCTTCCCTGCTATTTATGTTTCTACTATATTCTGTGATATTTTTTCTCTTTCCTTCCATTCATCCATTCCCTTTTCTGTCTACCTGCATAGCTAACTAGAATACATTGTTTTCCGACATTCTGATACAAAATCAGGTTATATGTTATTTGACAATCACAGTATACTATTTCTGAACTTGCATCATTTATAACACCATAAGTTCACATTTTCTTCTCTGTTCAAGCAAAGATCCTAACACAAGTGGTACTGACACATGACAGAACTCAGTTCTTAGGCACTTGAATCAGAGCATAAAATAGTCTAAGGAACTAGGGAGGCACCATGGTTTCAAAATGTTTTGTAAGATTTAAAGGATCTTTGGATGGTGGGATATAAGAAAATGACTCAGATAAATAAAAAGCAAAATTGTTTATTATTTGCAGCTTGAAAGGAGAGAAGGCATCTGAGAAGGGCCAAACACAATGTCATGCCTGAGGCAGAGGAACAGCAAGCTAGATCTGTGAGGGAAGATGGAATGAAGTGAGGCTAGCTAAGTCTAGAGGGTCCCTGTGGACTGACTGACTTAGACACCTTGGGTCACTAGTTTTGAGGGGCCTTTCTTGGCCCTAGGGCAGCAGGAGTGAATGTGCGGTGGCCCAGAGGGTAAAAGTCCAGTGAATAGAAGTGACTGGGAGTGAGGATTAATCAGCTTCTCTTAGAAGGGGAACTGATCAAGCTGGGTCAACACAGCACCATAAATTTTAAAAAATATATATATTAAGTGGGATATGATGGCACATTCGTATAAGTCCAGATATTCAGAAGACCAGGGCAAGAGGATCAAAAGTTTAAGGCCATGTTGCCCTAATATACAAAAGAAAATGGGCTGGGTTCAGTGTGTGTGAGGCTCAGTTTTCAATCCTCAGTACTGCGAACAAAAGAACAAAAAGAAAACTACATTAAATGTAGATGCAATGCTCCTTCTCTATTCCTTTCCTGAGATGTTACTTCTGTATGCATTGCCTAAGGTGAAACATTTTTCTGCTTCCAGTAAGCTCGAAATGAACAAAGGAAAACTGTGTTAAAAAAGGCTTAGAAGTTGCACACATCACTTTGTCTTACCATGTATATAAAACATTCTCATTTTTGCCCAGATCCATCTCTGAGGGGTGCAGTAAACTAATCTCATTATGAGTAGTTGTATGCACAAACTAAAAAATAATATTGCTATCAGGAAGTCAAAAACATAATGGAGAACTACAGCAGTTTCTGTCAGAGCTGATATCAGTGGTGGTTTTCAAAGTGTTAAGGCGCTATTCCAAAATCTCAAATAAAACTCAGAGTCTTTTTGATGAAAAGACAAAGGATTTATTCTAGCCAGGGCCAAGGGAGCAGAAAGCAGACAGTTCTGCAGCCCAAGACACTGAATGCAGGTGGAGGGACCATTTAAATAGAAAAACTATGAGAGAAGTGGGCAGGAGAGTAAGTAGAGTCATAAGTACATTCTCAGAAATTTGTACCTCCTGTACCCACTCAGGAAGTAAGCTAGCACAAGCTCCATAGTTTAAAGACATTGTGGTGAGGGTACAAGTGGGTGAGGGTGACAGCTTCTATGAGAGTGGGCTCTTAAAGGAAGCAGGGCCAACTCCTCCCGCAGGGTGGGATGTCTGAGCAGAATGGGGTCAACCTGACATAATCTTCAAATCAGCCTATAACAGAAGTACATAGCATGAAGAAACATTTCTCATGTGGTAAAATCATTGATCACTAGAGCTGAATTGCATAAAGAGTAAGAGAGAATACTTCAGAATTCTGGATTGAACAATAACAACATGGGCAGGACAGCCACATTGGGATGGGAAATATTGGCTAGAAACAGGAGTGTGAATGAAATTTGTGCAATAGTATTTCAGTAATAAATAGCACACTAAGTCTTTACAAAGTCAGTTGAGGAAACACTATTAAAGCCAGGTAGTTAAACCAAGGAATTGTGATGTCACAGAATATATACATTTTTTTTCAGAATGTGAAATACAAGTGAACAATGTTGAAAACTGAGGCAGTACAATCAAATAAGTAGGAATTATTTATAAGTGCTGAAACAATAGGAAAACAATGGTGCTAAAATTATGCTCATGAAGTTTTACACAAGTAGGAAATTTAAGCTTATTTTGCTAACTTTAAATATCATGGCTACACAATGGGTGTGTGAATAACTCTAATCATCATAGAAAGCAAGTAATTTGGAACGCCAAAGAGATAGTCCATTATTGTCTACTGATAATATTCCCTAAGATTCTTGCATTTCATTATTTGTAAAAGAGAGTTGTCCATTCAGTGTTATTCTCCTGCTCTCACTACCCTTAAGTTGTGCAGAGTTAAAGTAATTTATAAAGATGTCTTTTAGAACGTATTACTCTATTGAACCCCAATATTGAAGGATAAAGTTAAAAGTGGGAGATGGGTTAGGTAAATGTTTGTCAGAAGACATAATATTTCATTTACCAGGAACATATTCAAGAGCTCTCTTGTATATCTGATTGCTACAGTTGATGACAGTGTATTTTCTATTTGACAGTTACTAAGAAAATAGATTTTAAGTGTTCTTAAACACTAAAATAAATATATAGAGTAGTACATGGGTTAAAAACATGAGTCATTCTACAATGTTTACATATATCAAAACATCATGGTATTTCATCAATATATATAATTTTTACATGTCAATTTAAATAAAAATATGATTTTAAGAGGAATAAAAAAGAATAAAGGTTAGGTGAGCCATGAATTTTTATGAAAAAAAATTGTATATTTAATAAATCTATAATTGAATTTTATGTGAATTTGTATTTGTACTTGAATTTAATTTTAATTTTTCTTTGGTAATCAATATAGAAGAAAAATCCCAGCTGAATCAATAGAGGACCTTTGGCATTAGGATCAATAAAAACTAAAATAAAAATATATACAAAAATAAAAAGCAAGGAATTAAAACACACTACTAAGGGGGAAATCACTTAACCATAAAGGAAGACAGCAAAAGAGGAAGATGGGAAAAAATGATTCACAAATAACTAGAAAACAAAAATGACAGTTTGAAGTCCTTTCTTATCAATAATTACCTTGAATGGAAATGGATTAAATTTCCATAAAAAAGTGACCATGTGAATTTTAAAGACAAAAAAACAAACAAACAAAATAGTACTCATCTATACGTGACCTACAAAAGACTTCACCTGTAAAGGCAGGCATAGACTGAAAGTGATGGGATGGAAACACACATTCCATGCAAATGGAAACCAAAAGAAAGCAGTGATAGCTTTGCTTACATCAGATAAAGCAAATTTTAATTACAAACAATAACAAGAGACAAGTTCATTTTATAACAATAAATAAAGCCATTTTATTATAGCTGATATAGTCAGAGATAATGATGAGTATGTACACAACCAATACTGGGCCACCTAAATACATAAAAGCAAATATTAATAGGTCTGAAAGAAGAGATAGATTGTAATCCAGCAACGGTGGGAAACTTCAACACTACAATTTCAACAATGAGCAGATCGTCTAGACAAAAAAGATCAACAATCAGATTTAAACTCCACTTTTGACCAAAAGACTGAATAGACACATACACAGAACATTCCATCCAACAGCTACAGAACACATAGATAATAACGTTCTTATCAATCACACATGGAACTTTCCTCAGGAAAAATCATGTGTTAGTTGACAAAACAAGTCTATCAAATTTAAGAAGACCGAGATCATACCAAGCATCTTTTCTATCCACCATCATATAAAACTGGAAATCAACAGAAGAAACTTTGGAAAACTCATAAATATATGAAAATTAAACATTTTACTATATAGGTATTTTCATATCAAACATTATATATAATGCAATATTATACGTATCCTTATCACTACTTTGAAATTATGTTATCA
This sequence comes from Xerus rutilus, assembly GCA_028644305.1. NCBI lineage: Eukaryota > Metazoa > Chordata > Mammalia > Rodentia > Sciuridae > Xerus > Xerus rutilus. The sequence goes on along the minus strand of CM053405.1, from coordinate 13,731,446 downwards.
GACTTTCCATTAATTCCTGTTGGCAATATATCTATAAGGAAACACTTATATTACCATATCATATTTAAATATCAGACATTTATATTTCAACATAATTTGTTTTACAATTGTTTGTATTTTATTGCATGAATTTTAAAATAAGGATATGTACCTCCTCTAAAAAAGAACCAGATGAGCCAAGATTGAAACTTGTGCTTATACCTTTAAAAATTTAAAAGGTGTTTTCTAAAAGAAATATTTCAATTATAGTATATCTAATTATTTTCAATACAGCATTTGACAGAACATATGGTGAATATATTTTTGGAAATTTGTGGGAAATACTGCTTATAAATCTTATTAATGTATTTACTTCTCTGAATTCTTTATGTCTCCTAAAGGACTAGCAAGGTTATAATTTCCTCTCCTCAAATTACACTGGATAGTTCCATTACCTCATGTAGTATTAAATTCCAGAAGATGGGCCCCATTTCCTGCATGATTTTTTCCCTAAGGCTATATATATATAACTTGAATACTGTCTCTAAATTAGGTTTCTCAGAGGATAACTGTAGCTTCACATTGCGAAATGTTCTAAAGTGAGCTGCAAGCTGTAACAAATATAAAGCATCAAGTAAATTTTCAAAAATATTTCACTTCATTAGAATGCAAGTATTAAAACATTCCCAGATGAAAGTATATGAAAATGTGTGTTCTTTTCTCATTTACAGACTGATTAAAATAAAAGTAATATATATTCAGAATCATATTTTAAAGCTAGAAAACATTTTTGCTATCATTTTTGTTTTTCTTTTAGACCAGTGTTTCTCAAAAAAGGTGACTTTGCCTGGACTCATGGTTCATGTGCAATATCTGGAGATATTTTAGTTGTCTTGATTGCGGGTAGTACTCTTGGCATCCAGGAATCAGAATGATGCTGAACTTTCAGCAGTATTCAGTACAGCATTCTATAATAATGACTTTTCTAGCCCAAAATGTTAATAGTTTGGAGGTTGGGAAACTATGGTTCAGACTCTTTAATCAGCATAATGTTAAGAAAATCAACCAGAGATAACAGCCCCAATAAATTAACTCACAGCCCCTTATTTGGAATTTCTATGTTATCTGTTGGCAGGGTTTAAATATTCCCTTCTATAATTTAAATCACATGTTTGTGTGACTGTATTTATATGTCTTCCATAAAGAAAAATTTTCATCCAGTTCATCACATCACTACCTCAAAATACCACTCAATAATCATACCAATCATTCACTTCTAAATTAGCTTCAATTCTAGATCTGACCCAATATTCCAAAGATATTTCTCATACCAATACGAATAAACATTTTACTTAATCCAAGGTATATTTTTCAAAATTATATCTTACTTGGCCACATAACACACTGGCATTTTAGGGGGGATAGGGACTACCAGGGATTGATCTTAGGGACACTCGACCACTGAGCCACATCCCCAGCCCTATTTTGTATTTTATTTAGAGACAGGGTCTCACTGTGTTGCTTAGCAACTTGCTTTTGTTGAGGCTAGCTTTGAACTCACTATCCTCTCGCCTCAGCCTCCCCAGCCCCTGGTATTACTGACATGCACCACCACGCCAGGCACGTTGGCATTTCTTATTGTGACCACATTTTACTTATCTTGAAGTATTTTCTTGTCAGCTTTTCATGGAACAATTTCCTCCCAGTTTTTCTCCCCTGGACTTATATAACATTTTCACTCATGCCCTCTTTACCTGAGAATGGATATGTTCCTCTATTTTTCCTGTTTTGCAGATGACCTTAGACAATATGAGCCGATCAATTATCTAAACAAAACTTCTGGGATTTTATGTTGAGTCATATGCTAATTGATAATCAATACTACCAATTCGACTTTTATTCTACTCTGTAAATTTTCAACTCTATACGTTTTTCTACATGGATAGTTGTCATTACTCAATCATTGCCTGTCTTCCTTGCTTCACCAAGGCTTCTGTAGAATCATGAGTAATCTCTTTGCCCCTTCTCTGCTCAAGAATTTTAATTTTCCTCTGCAACTCTCATGGTAAATGCCTTACCTAAGTGCACAAATCCACATGTCATATAATCCCAGATAGTCTTTGTAATTCAACTCTTAACACCCTACACCTTATTCTGCTACCAATTGATCTACTTTGATTTCCTGATACAGACATGAACTCACTTCCAGGTTATAGATACAGGATTCCATCATCTTGGAGCATTCTTTTTTTCCATTGTGAAGATAATGCATACTCATGCTATAAGCTCCAACAAAAGCTTAAATAGTTCTAAGAAATATATTATAGTCCTACCACATTAAATTGGCACAGGTGGGTTAAGAATATAACTCAGTTGGTATAATGTTTACTTAGCATACACAAGACCCTAGTTTCAATCTCCCACATCAAAAATAATTAAGCAAATAAACAAACGCATCTTTTTTCCAACCTAATTATTATCACATTGTATTATTAGTATGTATTTCTTTATTTCAAACACAAGAGTAGAGTAGTTGGACCATGTTAATTGTTTATTTATTTATTTTCTTAATATCTAATTTGGCCTGTTTCTTTCCCCTGAGAAAAATCCTAATTTCATTCGTATTTCTGACATAAATGATTTTATTCGTAATTCTAAAATGTTGACCAGATCATTTCAATTAAAACTATTTATTATTACTTAATCCAGATTCAGGATTAATGATCTTTTCAAAATTTACTCAAATTCATGGTGTCCTATTAATTCCATATAAATAAAAACAAAACAAAACATTTAGAGAGAAGTCATAGCATTTCATATTAATTCAGATAAATGTATGTTGCATTTTCAAAAAAATGAAATAGTATTATTTTACTCTGTGGAAATTATATAAACAAGAATGAATTTCCTATGTGTTTAATGAATTTGATCAAAAGCATATCAAAAGCATGCAGAAAATTAAGAAATGTGATTTCTTAATAATAATAAATTAACTTAATATTATTAATAAAATGGTCTTAAAAATATTAAATAAACTTAATAATAATAATAAATTGGTCATTTGTAGTAGCATGAATGAAACTGAACATCATTATGCTAAGTGCAGTAAACCAGGTACAGACATATAATGCAGAATTTATAGATGAAAATGGAAATAGTTGATCCCAAACAACTTGAGAGTGATATGATGGTTA